>PDLM01000014.1:1329942-1661738 GCA_003369665.1 Coleophoma cylindrospora
AATTCAACCGTAACTTTCAAAGGCAAGATACCAAGAAATGCAAAGCCAAGTGCAGCATATTTTACACGAAGTTGCTTCCACAACTTTAGATAATATCTGAACATATACGTTTGGTTGTGATAACATGGAAGAAAGCTATACCGTGAAACGCATACGCGATACTGGTTACAAGAGCAGCCATGATACTCGCTCTACTGATTGGTACCACCTTCTAGCTAAGCGACGGGTCTTCCAATCTGAGCCAATACTAGGCACTTTATGTGTCGTCCGTTTTCCTAATGTGCCCAATACTTTTAAAACGTATGGGCAACCGGAAAAGCTTCTACCAAGTCGGGTAATACAGCCTGGGTTCTTGGACTTCTTTTATTTTTCGACGTTGAAAAGATGGCTCCAGTGGTAGTTGAGCTGTCATAAATGTGGCACAGGCTATTGTATCAACATTGATAGATGATTATCTCCCAGAATCATCCATTACGAAAACCCGATAGCTCTACGGAGTATGGGTGACCTACTTCATCGGTCTTGGGGGCCGGGGGGGGGGGGGGGGGCTATATCATGCCTCAGGCATTCCAGCGTCGTTATCGTGCCTTCTGTGCCTTCTGCGCCTTCGGAGTATATGCCCACAACGGGTGGGGCGTGTATTCTCCGATTAATCCCTGCCCTCGTTGCACTCCTTCCAATTCGAGTCCGGGGGGCCTTTCTTCGCACATCCGAGCTTTGCAAACAATGGAACGAATCTGCGCCAATATCGCAATATCATAGACCTGGGCTATATCTCGTTCAAGAATCATCCATCAGCCGACATTCCGGGCGACGGAACAGCTGCTGAGCAAGCTCCGACGACGATGATAATGGCCCGTATTATTCCGCCGGATGTCTCCATCCCTATCAGCCCTTTCCTGGGTTCCACACACCGAACGTTCCTTCTTGCTATCTCTACCTTCCCCGATTGTGAGAGTCCCCGTTGCAGTCGTGTCGTCCTTGTCGGGCTGTGTATTTGCTTCAGAGGAACGGCGGAGGAGATACGGCTGTTCCGCGAAGATATGTCATAGATGCGAAGTCATTCGTCAAGATTTGGAGAGATATCGGCGAATCGAAATGTCTAGATTTCAGTACACATTCATGTACCTGCATGAATGTGAATATCAGACGGCCAGGCCAATAAAGCGAATACAACTCAGAGATTAGCGAACACATATCGGCAAATTGACTGCCTCTCTATCGGATAATTTGATGAGATAGTTACTGATGTTTGTCACGGTCAGCTAGAATTGAACCGGTGCACGCAAAGACGAATCGTGAATCTACTGTTTTGTGGTCTTTATGGAACATTTGCGCCAACCCCAGCCACGCCCCCCGCCCTCTCTACCTTTTAGTTTTGGATATCAAGTGAATAAACATTCAAGAAATCAGCTGATCGTCAAACGCACCACTGGAACTTTCCGGGCTTCCACCAAGTATCATGTTCAGAAGTTGACTCTCCATCCGACTCCAGGAATTCTCCTTCATCATCCTCGCAACTTGCTCCAGTTTCAGGGTACGCTCAATGGTACTTAGACCCTCGGGACCACGTCCCATGCCTTGGAGCAACAACCATCGCATCCCCTCAATCGACGAAGTCCACACGTCTTCAGTCATCTGTAGTGAGTCGTTCAACCAGGAAAGATCAAACCGCGTTCTATTCGAATCCTTCAGCACAATAGCAATATAAAATAGACACATCAGTCGATCAAAGCCGTTCACGCCCTGCGGCGATGACTGCAACCATATGGTAGCTCGTGCTATAGCTGGATATGAGTGGCGGATATTCGTGGTGTTGGTTTGGATATCAACGAAGAAATTCACAAAGTCTGAGTGTGGCCTTTCAAAGTCGTCGACTTGATCGCCTATGGCGAAAACGGGATCATTCCATCGTGGCGGCGACAGCAGCGAGACTCTGAGGTCTGGTGTTAGTTTAAACTGATAAAGCCCGTGCTCGACTTACAATTGGATCTTCATTTCCAGCCGCCAATTTTCGGGAAAGCTTGGGAGGCCTCCTCGCTTCTTAACCATTTGTGCCAAGCCTTTCCTGTGGAGTTTCCAGGTGGCTTCAGTTCCCCAATATCTCTATAGCAATGGGATCAATGTCCAATTCTTGAAGCGGAAAATTTCTCAGTCTTGGGATGGAAGGGAGGCTTACCTCAAAGGTCAAGAGTCTCAAAACAGCAGAGAAACATTGGTCGCTGATGGATTTCACCGGGTCACCAAGGTACTCGTTAACCAAACTGATCGCCGCCATCTTGTGCACAAGTGCCTGCGGAGACATACGCTCCTGGCGCAAGTATGCTACATGAGCAGCAGAGTGCGCTAAAACAGCATGCACCGAAGCTTTATGTGACAAATCGACAGGAACATACAAGTCTCGCATGGGATTAAAGGTAGGATCTGTAGGCCGTCCAAAAGCCCGAGGTGCATAGTCATTTACCCCTAATGAATATTAGCTCGCGTATCAAAAGGGGCGTGTACTCACAGTGGTATAGCAGGATCTGGTCAAGACGAGGAAGCTGCGTAATGTTGAAAGGATCGAGGGTGCCGCTCAGCGGCTGCTCAAATACTGCGATATACCCAGGAGGTGATGGTCGCTCGACTACCTGCCATGAGGGTTCCTGATCTTGTTCAGGGGCTTGAGCGACAGTGAGTTTCCCAAGCGGCGTGACATCATTATCATCAGATCCCTCGAGGTCCATCAAAGGGCTGGCGTCTGGTTTTGGTGCAATGGCAGGCGCTCTCCTCCTCTGTGAAGTGGTCCCACATTTTCTATGCCTCTGCTTCCAAGATTCACGCATAGCGTGACTACGGATTTGCCTTTTACTCTTCTCCGTCACAAACGTAAAAGTCGTCCCCATCCCATCGGTCTTCGGCTCGGTTGTCTTGGGGTTGTTGTCCTCCATATCGCAATGCCCGTCTGCCAGCTACACTCTCCACAGCTGGCGCATCATCGGGTAGTTGGGGCAGGTCAGGTCATAATTCCACTCCGGAACTTCACAAAGTTGGGATGAGTCAGCACAGTGCACGAGCCAAGTCAGCAGCGATGCGGGTCCGCTGAGTGACGGCTTGGTATCATGTTACCTTGAGATTAGATCCCATAGATATTCCCCAAATTTACCCCAATAGATACCAGAGGTTAATTGGCTTGGAGCTTGGTTGGTGCTGGATCATTATGAATCCGGTTGTTGTCTGATTTAGCTATGCCATGATCTAGCTGAGCCGCGCAGGGGCTTTAGCTTACTGACTATCATCGCAAAATCACTAAATATCGCCTTGTTATTTATAGCATAGTATACCTGCTAAATCCTCAAATAAAACGAAATATAGTTATATATGTTCTGAAAGTTCAATTGTGAATTTTCGACTGTCTCGCTCTTGTAGATCGATGCCAGAGTGCTTCAAAAATGGACATAACCTAACTTTAGTTCATAACGAGTTACGAGCTGGCGCTGTTTTAGTTTCAGAGTCTTATCTTAAAGCACCTGCAGAACTGTTATCTTTTTAAAAGAGCAGAGTGTGTTGTTAGCATCTAGGGGACCTTCTAGGGCTTTCCAGGTCCAGATCTTCTTGAAATTTTTTCAATATTGAAGGTCCGTAAAATCGCTTCAGCGCAAATACATACCTATACCAACTGCCCTGTGTTCTACCAGCTAACCTTACGTTAAGCGTATTTCTTGTGAATTCCAAAATGCTGCTCTTCCCCGATCCATAAATTCATAAAATCGTAAATGTTCATTATCGCTTTTCCGATTGGGCATGTACATAACATTGTGATTCGTGAGCCAACGCACCTCCCGTGCGGGGCCGGATTTTGGCCTCCATGGCTCATCCTCGAGCACTTCACGTGACCAACCACAAAGATCTCCAACCTTGAGAGCGTGCCACGTAGAATCTGGATACGTCAATGACAAGAAACAAGGATATTCATTTTTTCCTCTCATAAACAAACAAACCCTCGTCCTTCCCAGCAAAGCTTGGTAGAGCGACCCGGACCGCCAATTCCCAGCTCGGCATATCCTTCGCGAAGTACTCTTCCACCGTAACATCTCCAAAGCTGGTAAAGCGATTGGCGTTCTGAGTGCCAGCTATGACAATAACACTGCCTTTGTAGGCCTTCAAAACTTGCTTGGTAAAATCTCCGCGAGTCACCATGTAAACCATCAGGAGAACCTGGTTTTGCGCGCCGTTGTTCTGCTTGAGATAGGTGACTCCATTGGCTTTGATGGTGTCGTCGATCCACATGTATCGCCACTTTGCTTCCATATTATCGACGGCAACACACTTAACTCCATGCCGTCGAAGCATGTACGTCCAAAAGCCATTACCACTGGCCATATCGAGAACGCCGTCCGATTTTACTCGATTGCAAGCGTAAGAGATAACGCTGAGAGCTTCGTACGAAGGGCAAACGCAGCCAAAATGGTGGTACAGAATCGGAAGCATCGGATGCGTGCGCTTGGCATTCGTTGGATGAGCATAGCTGGAGTCGTTCGTAGGACCTATAAAGTGGCATTTTAGGCACGACCAAGTCCAGATATCGTAGTACGGGTTGAGGTGTTGTTTGGATTTGGGGATTTTGAGGTCTGAGGGCACGAGGCGGCGAGAGTTGAGATAAGACGAGATGAGAGCTCGAGGGGACGATTTCTTTGCATTGGCTTCAAAAGACTTCAAGGATTTAGCCGTGTCGGTTGTCGGGGAAAAGATTGACGTGTACGCTGTGACATCAGAATCGGGAATCTACTCTTTGTTAGCATAAGCAAGCATAGCTGATGTGTTTCAAATAACAGGAACAAGCCTGGCGATCTAGACCCTCGAGGGACCAAAAAGAGTCACTGGAATGTGCTGGTAAACAAAAGGTAGCACCATTCCTCCGATCGAGAATCCTTTTCTCCATCCTTTGAAGATCGAGTAGAACTTTTTCATCCACGCCATGCTTTGTTTACTTACGGGAATCCTTTGGGGTGGATGATCAGGTGACCAATAGTTCCAAGTCAACATCCCAGTGGCCATACTCTCTTGTACCTGGGCCAGAGTCATCTGAAACGACTCGGCTGCATAGACATAATCATCAACTGGCGGGAGGTCGAAGGCTGTCCGTATTGTGACTTCGAAATCATCATCGACCATGCCTTTCCAGTTCTCGAGAACAGCATCTGGAGAGACCATCTCGACCCGATAGAGGATGCGACTCAGACAACACCGATAGACGATAGCCTTTGTTGTGGTTGGCGTGAGTTGTCTGGGATTCCTGGTTGAAATTAAGAGTCTGAAGCTGACCTTAGGCGTGAGGTTAGAGCAGTGACATCACACCTCGGCAGTTGGCCCGAAAACTCAGGCCTGACAAACCCATTCTCTTAATTTGTCGAACAGGACTGCAAATGGCCAGAACTTTCGAAAAATAAAATAAAAAGTCGACCGAGGAGTTTTCTTGACATGCATTAACTGATCGGACAATGTGACGTTAACCGTAGACTTGAGCGTCCATTAAAGCTATGCACCCTTGATCAATTAATGCTCCTCGCTTAGCTAATAGGAGCCGTCTGTCTGTCTCACCATGCGATGCGAGAAAGATCACGCCGTTGATTTGCCAAAGTGTATATATTCAGCCTCGTTGGCCGCAGCCAGAGGGGCAAAGTCGACCTACAATGCCTCGGGACCAGCAGGCAAGGTTACGACGAGGCTTAACTATTCCGCAGCCGTCCATCCAGGAAGGCTGTTGACCCATCAGGCCATTTCGGGCGACTTGTTCATGCATTTCACCTGAAGGGTACATGTGACGTATCATCAGCAGAACTCCTAGCTATGCGACTGGTTGTGTATGGGATTCATCTGGTCTTTGGTTTCAAGCTTAAGCTGCCGAGCTGTTGATAAGATTGTGAAGATGTCAAGGTGCAATTGCAAGCGACTACGTCAAGCCTACAATACGCGTCCTTGATGACGACCAAGCAACTCGCAAGACCAGAAACGAAATACGAGTAGTATATATAGAGATCTGTTCAATCCACATTTGCAGCATCTTCACAGCTTTCAGCTTAAGATTCACATTACCCCACTACAAATCATCATAACCAAAACCACAATCCCTCACCTCTTCCCATCCTTTCAACTAAGTACAATCAATCTCAACATGCAATTCTCAACTTCCACTCTTGTCCTCCTTTCCGCTGCTGTCTTCAGCACATCCTCTCTCGCGGCCCCAACCCCAGCCGACTCTGCTCTCGCTACCCGCCAAACCACAGCCGCCGCGTCGACCGACAATGCCAGCGGATCCGTCGCATGCGTATCTACATTCAATGACTGCTTGTCAGCAGCCAGTGGAGATGCAGGCGCCATCACATCTTGGTAGGTCTCCCCAGTTTGATACCGATTGCCATGGAATGCTAACGGGAGTCTGCAGTTCCTTGGCGCTTGCCTCGTGTGAAGTCGCAGCCAACACAAAGGCATAATGTGCAAATGGCATGAGGGGGGCTGTACGATAAGAATTACGAATTACGAAATGTACAATACTGTGGTGATGCTGCTACAAGAGAGGCCCCGTTGGGATATGAGCCGTATGGATGGGAGCTGGACAAGTGATTTGACTTTGTCTCAGATCGTGTACTATAATCAATTGGACTACGCCCTCAGCTTGTTCGTTCGCTTCATGGTCCAAGTTGTGCGACACTTAGGATTTTTTACACAACCCAGGCCCTGTTATCGGCATGCAGAAGCCAGAGCAGGATAATTGTAGCGCTTTGTGACTTTCCAGTTCTGACCAATTGATTGCAAGGGCAGAACAAGGCAGACTCACAGCCTTAATACTCTGCCACTTTCAGTCAATCTACTTAACACATAGTTGATACGATGTTCCAGGTAAAACATGGTAAGTAGATATTGTGACATAGATGCTCAATTATAGTTGAATATAAAACCAGGCAGCGTACCATTCCTGTTTCCGACGAGCTGCTCGCTCGCTTAAGACTGTGTAGCCCCTCAAACCTCATACCGCACGGAAAGATGACCGGCAAACAGAGGCTGCTACTAAGTGGCAAGAACCAATGAAGATATGTGCTCTACAAGAAGGCGCAATGCAAGCATCATCAGCTTCGACCGCTTCCAGTGCATTAAGCTCGTCAGAAATAGATCAATATTCCGTTGCTGACGTTGAAACAGTGGCAGCAAGCTTGGCAAGACCGGACCAAGGCCTTGCTTTGGAAACCTCTCACAATTAACTTCTCAATCTCGAGTACGGAAATCAGAATGTATTGATGGTCAGCACCGAACAATTCAAGGGCAGCAAGAGTAATTTAAGTCATGAATTAGAGTATAGGCCCAGATATACAAGTGGAGTCCTGACCGAAAATTCCCCCGACTCTTCACGATCCCACATTAGGAATCAAGCCAAGTTCAATCCCGAGCAGACACGATTCCAATCTATTGAAACAGCCCATCTTTCCCATCCAGTCTTGTCTAACCACCAATGCTGCCTCTAAATAATACCGGGTGATCTATACACAAATTGGCACCCATGAACAAATTGGTGTGCAATGGGGTCTCGCAAACTCCTTTGATCGATTGATGCAGACAAAAAGAAACTCCCCCAGAAACATTTTCCAAAGTTGGGGTATCCAAGAAACGAAAGGTGATTAAATACCCAGAATCTCAACTTGCTCAAGAGTATCCTCTATCGCTGTAAAACTCTTACCCAAAACGCCTATGAAGCCTAAGATACATATATTACGCAATACCAATTAGGTTCTTGATTAAACATTCTCTGCAGCTTGGCGGTTGATTCTCTCCAAGCTATGTTGTCTGCTGACAGCAGCTGAACCAGGCTGGCTGTTGCTGCGGGAATTAAATCCCGAGTGATGGCGGGAGCCAGTTGCTTGACGAAGTCGGGCCTCTTGCTGGGCTCGAGAGTAGGATTGAGAGCGACCAGCCAATGGACGAGCCTGACCAGGCGTTGCCGGGTGAGTTATTGATGGGTGGCGGGAGAGTGGCTTGTGGTCGCGCTCGGTCTGGACAGCATTTCGATCCTTCAACTGCTCGGCGAATGGAGATCGCTTTCGGAGAGCTGGTCCTTTCCAGTAAATGACATAGACGGCAATAATAAGGACGAATGAGATACAAGCGAGGATTGTATTTGCATACTCGAGAGGTCTGCCTGGGATATCTATAGAAACGGTCAGTAATGTATCATCAATGATAGATGGATCTGCTTACTTGTGAAGAAAGGTGTCGCGGGAATAGTAAGGACACCAGCAAGGAAATCTCTGGACCATCCATTACCACCAGTAGCGGAGGCAGAATAAGGACCGTAGGCACAAATCATGTAGTCGATAGTAGCCATGTAGATAGAGTAGTTAGCAATACCAATCAAGGCGGCAAAGATCATGCTAGCGATCCATGGCACCTGCGGCTGAATCGTCCAAGCGAATCCAATGAGTCCGAGAGGTAGGCAGGGTGCCATAAATAGAAGTCCAAAGAGACGAGACTCATACTGAACTTGCTCGTCGTCTGGCTTTTCGGCTCGTTGGCGAATGTTGCGTCGGATGAATGGGATAAATGCAATCCAAGCGATGAAATAACCGACGAGGATGGGGAGAAAGGATAAACCCAACTCGACGGTACCGAAACCGTATTGCTTGTAGACGAGCGAGAAGGACTGGATAAACATGAAAATAAGGGCATCGGAGAATCCCGAGAGGAGGGATAAGGTAAGAACAATTGGTTCCGTCAAGAACATCTTGAATGGACGGATCCAGGTTGCAATGATTTCCTTGGGGGGGAATCTTTCCTTGTAGCTCAATCCTTCGGTTGGGCCCCACACATTGGAGTTAGGTCCACCGGCAGCACGTCGCTTCTTTGCAATGCGGTCCATCAGAACGGTGGTTCTGGTTTCTGGGACCAAGAATAGATGAAGCAATTGGACGAAGCCGCCAAAAATCAATTGAATCCAGATGCACCATCTCCATGGTAGGAAAGCTTCCACAAAACCACCGACGACTGGGCCCAGCACGGAACCTCCAACGGAAGAGAAGACCACGAACGCGACGGCGTATTGCTGGTCATCAGATTCCCACATGTCGGCGATCATGCCCAAGGTAACAGAGCCACCGGCAGAAGAAAGACCACCCAACGCACGACCAGCCATAACGGTGCCGAAGTTGTGGGCGAGGGCGACGGGCAGCTGGAAGATGTTGACCAAGAAGAGGGATGCCTGCAATACCGGCTTGCGACCCAACTCTTCGGACCATGGAGCCCAGAGCTCACAGCCGAAAGCATAAAGAACCAAGAAGACCATGGCGCCACATCGCGCAGCTTGCATGCTGACATGGAACTCCTCCGAGATACCGGTGAGCGCATTCGAGTAGAGCGAGGTGTTGAAGTTCATCGAAACCTGGACGATGAAAATAATGGACAAGATCATCCATTTCTTCCAAGTGGGAAACCGGAAGCCGAGTTCGTCGTAACATTCATCCTCAGTGAGCTCGTGTCGCTCTTCCTTCTCGAGCTTACTGGCTAGCGTGTTGGGGTCGAACTGGGCATGCTTCGATGCCTTGGGGGCCACGGTCTCGTGGTGTTCATCGTCGGCACTCTCCAGCTTGGTCTGCGAGGAATTGCCCGTCTCAGTGTGTCGAGGCTTCTCGGATAAGTGTTCGGCATGGTCGCCAGCACCCGGCACGGTAGCCATGGCGATGCGGAGTTGAGTAAGACGCGATGAAGATACAATAGAGAAGCGGGTTCTTCAAGGGCGCAAGAAAGGCTGTAGGCGCGGGAAAGTGATTGATCAAGAATAAGAGCGAAGATGGGAGGGGGGAATCTGGCATGATATAGAAGGAAGCAGTCTAAAGCACCATGACCGGTGTGCTCTAGAGAGCGCCGGGCAACTTACGAGGCCCATCGAGCCATTGCCCATCCTGGACGCGCAGATGCAAGTGCAGTAGTCAGCTATGACGGTGCCGGAGCATTGCGGACATAAACTTTGGCCCAGATCGTGTGACAGAAGATGCTACTAGGGAAAGAGCAGCAGCCGCGGACTGGTTGATACGTTCCTTTGCCCTTCCTTCCCCTTCCCCGTAGCAGAAATCCGGCGCGCAGGTGTGGATACTGCGTTTTCTTCCCCAGCGTGGACGGGCAGAATACGTCACATCGTGTCCGGGGCCCCTACCAGCGCGGGCGCCCGACTTGCTTTCTGGCTCGTAGCGTCGTCGGTCTGACAACGTCTGAAGTTGACCAAGCGGCTTTGGGGGGCGGTATGATGGAGTTTCCACAATTTCCCATGCTGCCAATCGAGGCGATGATGTCGTCGGCACAGGCGTCTGAGTTGCGGCTACTCGACGTAGTGCAAAGCTTTTCGGCCAAGACGGATGGATGCTGTAAGCCGCAAGCCACCAGCAACGGTAAGCCGTGGCGATTATTTCCGGCGTTGGGGGGCAGGTAGGTATAGATGGATGTGCGGGTGGGTAGTCTTGTTTGATTTGTGTCTTGACGAGTATGTAGCAATGCCATGTACCCTCCTCCATTTGCGACCACGAGTGAGTTTGGCTACGGCTAGGGAACAGGTAGTAGGAAAACATATCGCCCGTTGCGGAGCATGCCTCACCCAGGCTGGAGGACTGCATACCTATGTACGTACGTATTGTACATACACACATACATACACACACACATACATACCTGCATACATACTTACATACACACGGGACAGGCCACCGCCACTACCACCACCACCCATTCATCCATCCATCATGCACCCAGTACGATCCTTCCCCAGCCACTGGGACAGTTCCACTTGCGCACAGCGACGGTGCATTCGTGGCTTCTGGTTATCTCAATCCACTGACTTTCGCATAACGACGTCATCGCCCTCCCGGCTGCCATGTTTTGGTCTGGCCTCTCGTACAGCGCGTGCTCTCACACCGTCACAACTCACACGTCCCTGTTCTTGATTCGCAGTTCAAGGCAAAGGCAAGACAAACCGGTCCTGCGCACTATTTCCGCCATTCGTTCTTTTCCCCTTCGCCTGTTCCACCGCAGCACCGTTCTCGCGATAGCGCGTTTAGGCGTGCCAGTGGGGGCTCGTAGTCCCGTCACGAACGGCACTGCACAAGAAAGAACCGCCGAATTGGGGCCGCATGCTGGGTCCGTTGGAGAAGCACATTGGAGTATTGGAGTATTTCTGGAGACCACCTCGCCAGTGCGGAGACTTCCAGCATACTCCATCATTTGAATGGAGCCCGGGCACGACCATCAAAGTCTCCTGACCGCAAAATGGCCTCCGCTTAAGACTTTTTCCTGGACGTCTCCGGGCTGGGGGCGAGGCCATCACCATTCGGCACGATGCTTGGTTCTACCTCTTACTCCATTATAGCAGCTTGGCAACATCTTGGAAGATCTTCATGCCCACTTTTCGGCGAGCCGATCGCTTGCCAGGAGACATAGCAGCGCATCCTCTTCGGAATTGTCGTTCGACTTACATCGAAAGTTTTCCGATGGAAATGCGATACGGTTACGGGTGAAATCAGGTAACGCGATATGGCCCCTGATCCAACCAACAATGCATTATCGCCGATGTTGGAGTCTCCAGGTGGGGTGGGCATTCGATTTGGGCTGGAGTGACAGGAGGCCCCATTGAGAAGTCGCGTCCTGAATCTCTCACACTACTCCTGGCTTTGCCCGTTAGCAGATCGGTCAAGTCATTTTCACGATTGACTTTTTCCTCAAGAGGCTCTCTTGATCTCAAAAATTCTGAACTTGCTACCGTTGTTTCGAACGGCAAGCATCCAACTTTTGGCCATCTAGTAAGTAGCGTTCCAAAAGCTCGGCAAGGTCCATTTAGCGCCAGGCATGGAACGGCAGAACGGCATGACCCATGCCACACCAATGCCATGGCGACAAGACCGATGCTAAATGTACAAGAGTGCCACCGGACTCGATGCTTGTTTTCTTGGCCGGCTTCTTGTTTTGGTTGAATGCTTAGAGAAGCACCGTACCAAGAGTCGTTTTGCACCAGACCCTTGGACGGCTGCTCTTTGGTTCACATGATCTGTGTCAGGTGACTTTCATTTCTTGTGAGGGTGCATCTTGATTTATATCAGTGTGAATTGGAGTTTACTTTTCTCAGTCGCTTCTCTTGCCGTCGTCCTTACATTTAATCCGTTTCCAAATGAAAGTTTTCTATCTTCAGGACTCCGAAGTGCGTATGTCGCTATTGTGGAGGGACGGCGCCCGCGGAGTTCTCCGATCTAGAGACGTACGTACCAAGCTATAAGTAAGACAAGTGCAGGCCGCGGGACGTGCCTCAAAATTAGGATTGATTTGCACTTTAAGATGCTGCGATGGGATATCCAGCATGGTAGATACTAGTCACGTGTGGCTAATGGTCAAAATCGACTCTACAACACCCTAAAGATAGCTTGAGTCGGGAGCCTGAAAATCGACATACTTGTCATCTTTCCTCATACTCAGTGAGTATCAGATTGTGGCTACTTGAAGTTTTCGTATTTCATTACCCGTATTACTACATTGCAGTTTACCCTTTGGTCTTGAGACCCACTAACTTCCTCTTGAGCATTTCATCGTTCTCTCTAGCGCTTCATTTCTTGCCTAATTTAGAGGCTCACGGCACCAACATTATTCGTTGTACTCACCAATATCTGGGCCGCATATCAAACCCTTCAAGATTTGAACGATTCGCTATGGACTCTAGTATCAACCATGTATGCTGTACAACCAGAGCATGAATCATCACGGAAGGAGCTTATATCTGGATCACCGCTTTAATAAGCCATTTCGAGGCTCAAAAATTCTGTGTGAGATTCAATCACGGAGTAATGTAATTTAAAGCCTGAGGTGTACCGATCTTCAGATATGTCCGGTGTAAAAAGTGAGCTAATTTAAGGCATATCTAGGAGCAAGTGGGCATGGCAATCATGAACCGATCGTGAAATCAGTAAGCTTCTGCTAATTTTCAGCGCCACAAGGTAACAAATGTTTGCGGAAAGGAGGCCATTTGTCACGTAGCTTCGGGATTAGAACGAACTTATATAAAAACCTTGACGACGAACAGTACATGGATGGATACCAATCTGAAACCTGGACATATTTGGACTGATACGCCATTGTAGAGTTGTTATCTATGATGAGTAATTACCAAGATTAGCAAGCCTTACATCGCACTATGTGGCGGGGTGATGGTACCCATGCCAGGCATGTCAGAAATGTCAGAAATGTCAGAAGGTGACAACGCTTACCTTTATCCGGCTAGCGCTAGAAGGACAACATATCACCCAGCCATGAAGTATAGACAAGCACTCTCAGCAACTATACCGTCGCCTAAGCCAGAATCCTATTGCGTCCCCTTTACAATTCGCGATGAACTCAACGTGGAAGCCCTATCTGAGATCGTCAGATGAAGATTGGACCAGTATCATAGATCCTGCTGAGCGGAAGCGCGTCCAAAATAGGCTCTCACAGCGAGCACGACGTACGACTTCTGGTCGAGTGACTGCGACGCGAATCATGCTGACAAAGAATGCCAGGTTTAAAACTCATCAATCGACAGAAGGGCGTTCTAACACGTCAAATTGAGGGAAGTCCAGGAGAGACCACTGTAGCTGAATCAAGTGCTGCCGGTCAGTCTTCAGCTACCGCATTGGTTGGTTGGAGCAATTCCAGCCGTCCAATGCCAATACCATCACCAGATCCCAAAGTTGACAGTCACTTCATCGTCATATCTAGTATGACGACCTCGTCAGCCTTCGCCTGCATTGCGCATGCGCTTGACCTGACTTGCGCAGAAGGCAGCGGCTTCAATATTCGGGCCCCTCTAGAAACTCTCCCCCCAGCACTTGTACCGACTTTGCAACAGCAGCTTGTGCCGCATCAACCGTACGTTGATATGTTGCCATGGTCTTCGCTGCGGGACCGAATGCTGAGTTCAGCTCAAGTGATCAATGAATTGGAATTCTTCACGGACATGCCATTGTTGAGAGTCTGGGGCTCAACCCCGTGGGACCCAATGGGATGGGAGGTTACGCCGGAGTTTGCAAGGAAATGGTGGTTTTTAATGGATGATGGGATCATGCAGTCCACTAATTTCTGGAGAAGCCAAAGGGGAGAGGAAGCTCTGGTGTTGGTGCGGTTATGATGACTAACCTGGATCCAATGTCATATTAACGACGGATCTGACGCACTACAGTGGACCTGACCTGTTGCCTCACCATGCAGTACATTCTGACAAGAGCCGCTCCTAGCGTGTCATTGCGTCCTCGGGTGTTAAGCCATCTTTCATAATTGGAGCATCGCACTGAAAGTTGCTGGCATCAAGCCCTTGTTTATAAGACTTTGCACCACCGCTCATAAATACTCGGTCAACTCACACCTATCCAACAACTGGATCTTCCATTCGCTATATATCATTCACCAATCAACTACTCCGTCATGCGTGCCATCATTACGCAGCTTCGCCCACCAAAGCCAACCTTGACGGAAGAGAATGTCGGTTCTCTAAAGGGCAAAGTCTTCATTGTCACGGGCGGAAATCAAGGCGTCGGTCTCGAACTTGTCAAAATCCTCTACGCCAAAGGTGGCACAGTCTACATCGCCGGCCGCTCACCCACTCGAATCGCAGCTGCAGTTGAAACTGTCAATTCCATCCAAACCCCAACTCCCGGACACGTTAAGACTCTCGCCCTGGACCTCGGCGATCTCACCACCACCCAACCCTGCGTCTCTGCCTTCCTGGCACAAGAGTCCCGTCTCGATGTCCTCTGGCTGAATGCCGCTGTCGCCCAACTGCCAGCCGGCACCACAACAGCGCAAGGGCACGAAGTCCACATGGGGACCAACTGCCTCGGAGCATTCCTGCTGACCAAACTCCTGCTGCCCGTCCTCGTACGCACCGCGAAAACCTCGCCGAAAGCCAGCGTGCGCGTGGTCTTCACCGCGTCGGGAATCATTGACTTGAATGGCCCACCCGGCGGGATTTCGCTGGCCGAGCTTGCGCCTGGGCACTACTCCCAGGACCGGGCTCACAACTACAGCGTTTCCAAGGCCGGGAACTGGATCCTGTCATCGGAGTTTGACAAATGGGTGCGGGGCGATGGAGTTCTGTGCGTGACGCAGAATCCGGGGGTGTTGAAGACCACGGGTTGGGGAGTCATGTCCTGGGCGACCCAGCTGCTCTTCAGCCCCCTGATGCACCCTCCCAAGATGGGCGCATATACCGAGCTATGGACGGGTTTGAGTCCCGACGTGAAGATTGAAGATGGGGGCAGGCTGGCCACGGCGTGGGGGCGATGGCATCCGAGCCCCCGGCGGGATATTCTCAAGAGCATGAAGACAAAAGCGGAGGGTGGGACGGGCGTGGCGGCGCAATTCTGGGACTGGTGTGAGACGCAGACAAAGCCATATGCTGGCGTCTGAGAACCAGCCGAACAAAATCAGCAAGTTCTGATTTGGACAAGAGCCGGTTTGATAACTGTGAATCTAGCGTTTCGTACTTGTATCAACAATCCATAGATAATCTTCCCCAGAATACCACCCCCATCCCAGCTTGTCCTTTCCCCCACAGTAAGTATTTCCCGACCCATGCAACCGAGCCCCACAAGCTCGAACGAGCACGTCCGTCTCGCCACCAGGTACGGAGTATGCACCCCATTCATAAAGGCAAGATCTCAGCCATTAGAGAAAAATGAGGGCAGGACTGTACGGAGAGGGGACGTGCAGCACGCGGCGGTGCAGGCTCCGTGGCTCGTCGGCAAGCACACGCACGGGACATCATGGCCCCAAGCCATACCCGCGGTGGGGGGCTTCCGCGCATATATCGTCAACTCGGCGAAGTCTCGCTGTGTTCACGGCTCATGTCTTGCTTTGCGCGACTCTCGTGGCCATACCCGTGAGTCTGGCGAGGCCAGCTCGGGTCAGGTCGGCTAGCTGCTTCACTGTGCTCGTGGCATAAGCGAGCAGCCGTTGTTGGTATGTACCTTATTTTCGAGAGGCGGATCCGAACTTGACATTGCACACGATCGTGATGTTTTACCTGTAAACCCTTTTCGTATATGAGCAAGCATGTATACATGTCGAACATACTGGGGGGCTCGTTCTCTCATTTCTCCATTACCGAAAGTCAGAACCACGTTCCCCGAGGCATCTAGTCACTTTGCAAAGGAAGACTATCTTTGAAACCAGCTACGCGTGGCAGCAATTATGTGGAATTATATACAAGAAGTGAAACTAAAAATCAAGAGCTTTTTGAAATATGCTGCTCACCGCTAGCGGCCTTTTTTTATGTCATATCGTCATAATCCTCCACCCAGCACAAACCTCCAGATACACCTAGAAAGGGTAAGGGTTTGGCAGATCAACGATGGCATCGGTTCTCATCTCATCCAAGATAAGGTGCTCAAAGGTAGAGCTATATCCGACACGAGGAGTAAGAGTGTCCATGCCCCAAAGCTCCTGGACGAAGGCCAAGATACTGGTGTGGGTGTACTCGCCACCCTTGTTGATGCCCTTGTGCTCAACTAGACCTTGGCCGACCCAAGGGGAGATAAGGATGGTTGGCACGCGAACACCAAGACGGGTGAAATCAAAGGTGACGTTCTTGCCATCTGCGGCAACCTCAGTGTAGGTCAGGTTGTCTCCAGCGGGAACGTTAACTGGTGGTGGCACGTGGTCAGCGAAACCTCCGTGCTCGTCAAAGGTAAGGATGAAGAGGGTCTCGTTCCACTGGGGGGAGTTGCGGACGGCATCGTAAATTCCCTTAACGAACTGCTCGCCGAGGGTGATGGGGGAAGGTGGATGCATGGATTGGTAGGAGCAGCACTCGGGGTTGATGTAGGTAAACTGGGGAAGGGTGCCAGCAGCGGCATCGGTGTAGAATTGCTCCAGGGGTAGGATGCTGGTGTTGGCAGCCCCGGATTGCAGAGTCCAGTTGTAGAAGGCGGCATCGGGGTTGAAGCCAAGACCGGGTCCGGTGGTGCTGTTTTGGTAGTTGATCCATGAGACGTTGTACTCGGTCAACTGCTCAAAGACGGACCTTTGAGGATGACCATAAACGTCGAATGAGTTGTCGTTGTAGCCGTGTCCGTGGGATGTGCCGGACGTGAGATAGGCACGGTTGGGGTTGGTTGGCCCTGGGACGGCAGCGAACCATCGATCGAAGAGCACATAGTTCTCCGCAATGGAGTTGAGGACACGGACCTGGTCTTGCGTGTAGTAGTTGATGGCCTCTGCAGCTCGGGTCTGGTTCAAAGTTGAGTAGGTCACAGATTGCTCGGTGACAAATCCTCGCATGTGGGCATCTTGCAAGCCGGCCTTGACGGCGGCCTCATCCGGGTGATAAGTACCGTAAACTGTTCGGGTCAGAAGAGAATGACAACCCCAGAGAAGCAATACGTACGCTGCATGTTTGCACCATAGATGGAGTGACCTGGATCATCCACGGCCACATCTTGGGCGCGAGGTCCAGCACAGACGTCAGCCTTTTGGTTAGGATCAGATACATTCCTGGTGAACATCAGTGCTGAACCACAAGGGTGGCTGCCAACATGCTTACATAGAGTTGCAGTAGTTGTGGTGCAACAATCCATTGATCTCTGGGCTGTACGACAAACCACCCACCATGCTGTCAAAGGATCGGTTCTCCTCAACTAGGACAACCACATTCTTGATCTTGCTCTTCCACGAGTCGGCCGCATTCCCGTGGCTCTGGATGCTTCTACCATTGTGGTTAGGAGCGGCCAGGGCAAGTCCGGAGACTGCCAGGACCGATGCGATCTTGAAACCGACCATATTGAATTTGGCTGCTAGAATGTTATACTGACTGCGGCTGGTTGGCCAAGACAAGACAAGCCCTCGCCCAGGCTTCTTATACAAGACGCTCGTCTGCAGGGAAACTCAGAAGGGTGGGCAAGATAATTACACGTGTGCGCGGCGATAGGTCAAGATAGGCAAGAGATAAGTCGTCTCCCAACTAGTTTACAATAGTAGGATAGTAGAAGCATTTTGGGGCTCCAGAACAACGTAAGATGAGAAAGCCCGCAACATCATTCGTCGCCGGCCCGCGTACCTGCTAGTCATCGACGGTACCTGGATAGTGGGGTAACCAAAAACCCGCCATCCCATCCGTAGCGTCGGGTCTTGGAGATTGGGACGGTGGCACATGGTGCATGGACAGAGATGTCACTGGCCAGAGGAGAGGGCACCGAGTGATCATGCATCGGGATAAAGCAAGGCAGCATCAGCCCGCGAGCAAAGCTTTCGCGGCCTGAGCTCATTTGCAAGTCGGAAGAATTTCGCGACGATCTTATCTGCAGACCAGAATGTGGAAGGTGGAGAGGGGCCCTGATGGGAGATGGCCCAAGAAGTAGCTCCCGTGCTGGCCTCAAGCGAGCGGCCTCAACAGCCAGTTAGCGCCGCACGTGCTTTGGTCATGTCGAGGTCATCGCGAATAGCATCACTGTCGTTGGAGGGCGAATCGAGGGGTCATGGGCGAATCGAAGGGTCATGGGCTGACCGGTGCGGGCTCCAGGAGGGGCGAGGAGAGCAAAAGACGAGGCGTATTGAAGGCGGTGCCGTTGACGCCGACGTTGGCCCAAGAGAATTGGCAAAGCTTGTCCGGTCCTCTGCCTTTGCCAATCAGAGCGGTCGCTTATCAAATACCGGTGCGGATGATGGACAACGTGCGGCTCTCCGAGGCAGCGAGAGGCACCATGAGCCAGTGGCCTCCCATATATACCGGTGCCATTGTGCCGTACCAACGTGGATGGCCGTTGGCCGGTAAACATCCCCGTCTCGTGAAGCACCTCAACTCACGCAGCAGACTTTGCACGGCGAACAATTCAGGGCCCGAGGCCGTCGTGCTCCAGCCAGCGTCGAGATGCCTATCCCCCGTGCCCAAATCCCAGCCATGCACTTCTCAACATCCGACATCGCTCCAGCAGGTGGACGATAGAAATTGACTTCTCACCCCAGGAGATCAACCCTGTGTCCATCACAGAGGGACCTGGGACCGGCCTGCGGTCAACGACCAAGCGTCCGACTGGCTGCAAGATCACAGATGAGACTCGAGATAAAGTTGTCCGACAGGACTTGCAGAATCAGTAGGTTGCGTCCGCAAGCCATCTCGGCCGATGTTCATGCCACATTATTGCGGCGGTGGTCACGGGACATATACTTGATTCCCGATGGGACCTGACTAAATCGCTGAAGTGCCCAAACGAATTGGCCCAACATGTTAAATGGAAGGATCTAGAGCGATCACTGCATACGAGCTTCATAAGACCATGATTCCACGCATCCGATGGAAAGTGGGAGATAGCGGAGGTATATGGCCTGCGTAATGCAGTCTCCAGTCAGCAGTCATTGCATCTGCATCAGGCCTGTTCCTGGAACTCGATTGGCCCCCAGGTACACGCTGCACTCTGCATTTTTCCTGCGCCAGGGCATTGTCGAAGCCCGGCTAGTTATACGCGTTTATATCGAAGGCTGTCTATGCCGATCGAGTGTTGGTTGGCCTGACTTGACTTGCAGTGGTTTTCAGTACGGCTCAGATGCGGAGGAACAACCCAGCCTTCAGCTCCAATTCCATGCACGGCCCGTCGTGCACGTAGGGAATGAGTGAGAGTGAGAGTGAGAGTGAAGGACATGCAGCATGAGGTTGTCCGAACCTGCATGCGCGAAAGACTCGGCTATGCAACTTATCCCGGAAGGCTTGCTGCAAATGCTGTCGAGGTATCACTCCGGACGTGAGGGGCGCGCCAATGAGGCAGGAGCCGCAGACATGGTGATCATGGTATTGGATGAATGTTCGATGCTGCCCGTTGAAAGCCGCATGCACCGTATGATACTCTGAGCCAGCCAGCTTAGTCATCGCCAACGACACGCCATCCGCGCTCTCACCCGAGGTGCAGCCTCGTCCTTCAGCCTTGTGATGTTGTCACTCGACGACCACCCGTTCACGAGACCCAGGCACACCTTCTCCCCTCTTTCCCACCATCGTGAACTTCCCTCCTCCCATCTTCATCGACAAGCGCACCATCCGTGATGATGACGGCATCTCTCGAAAGCTTCACCGGCTTTCCCCATCTCCCCTTCGAGCTTCGCACCAAGATCTGGCGCTACAGCCTCCCCGAACCTCGGGTGGTGCCCGTCCAATACAACCGACGCTTCGAACAATACACCTCTAACACGCCCCAACCAGCCCTCCTACACACCTCGCGTGAGGCGCGGAGGATGTTTTTGGAGAAGTACAATACGCTGATTCTCTCGCCCAAATATCCATCGACAGTCTATGTCAACTTTGAAACCGATACGATCTACTTCTACAACCTCGACTGCAGTCCGGATGGCGACTTGGCTCGCGATCTGGCCAGTAGTCCGTACGCAGACCGAATCTTGAATATCGCCTTCGACTCCGAGCTCTGGGATGTTCTGAGAACCTTCAAATTTGAGAGTACGACTGAGGTAGGCTTGCTGACGAACTTAAAGACCATCGCACTAGTTGAGCCGAGGGGTCCGGACGTCAAAGGACCGCCGATAGATTGGATGCCGGAAGGGGACTGGGAAGAGGTGGATGGAGTGGTGCGACTGCCAAAAGTATTAAATTTCACGGATAGTAATTTGGACATTTCGCATCTGGGTCTCTTATTTATACTACTAACGGATTCGTTGAGGGACCGGAAGGAATTCAAGTGGGGTAATGGGACACCAGATGTTAGCATGTGGTTTACTTGAAGGGGAATGTCTCGTACTGAGGAAGATCGAGGCATCCATGCTTCCAATACGGTGTACAGTTCTGGGAGTACGACTGAGCTCTGATATCGCCCATGCCCTGCGCTTCCTTCATACAGCCAGCCACACAAATGGACTCGTCGAACTTCGATCGTATTTCTGTTGTTCTGTACGTTTGCAGGACGAACACCAGGAACAGAAACCACATCATGGGGGATAAATAGGCCTTGTATTGAATCCCACCCACTTCGGAATTCGCGGACCGAGCTATGCGACAGTTTGAAATACCAGGACCATGCAATGGCATTTCTTCTACGCCATTGCTTATCACAACCGGTTTCCGTCCAGAGATAAACTGGCACAGGAATTTTATACCGTGGGAATATCACGCTCTTAAATCCATTACTCCCAGCTATCCTACCCGTCAATGCCGAGCACTACCCAAGAGTGAACCAGCGCAGATCTACGAAAGTCTTACAAGCAAGGGAATGGCTATTTCTGAGCTTTATGTCCACAAGTTCCATACCAAATTACCTAAGCGGTAGTACTTTCTATATCTCATCTCAGGTCTAGAGCACGAATCCTTCAAGAGATAGAAACATGTATCTATCATGTTAGGTTAGAGTACAGCAGTCGAAAAGCAACATATTTTCCTACTCTCCAAGCTCATCAGGAGTTCTGTTAAGAAAGAGTATTGTTCTTCAGTGGTCTTGAGACAGTCTGCACCAGATATCAGACTGTCATTGGGAGCTCTCTCAAGAAGGAGCATAGCTCCTCAATGGGCTTGAGACAATCCACGCCAGATCTCAGATTTGTAGACTCCGTTACTGATTGAACTTGGTCCAAAAGACTTTATATCCACTTCGTCCAGAATCACCTCGAATAGTCAAATTAGAGAAAGTGGCGGCTTCGGAGGCTTATCTACCTTGCTGCTGGGCATTGCTTAGCTACACAATTCCTACGAATACAGAAACAATGTTAATTATAAATGCGAGCTAGCAGATGGAGATAACACGTGACTTTAAACATCCCAACTGAAGAGAGTATGGAGACCAGGGCATACAGCCATGTCTAAAGCGTTGAAATTCATAGTGTCCTTAAAGGTTACACCATACCCACCAGCCCGAATATTCCTTTTCCAATATCCAAGAGCCACACCTCTAGTCACCAACTTCCAATATACCTAACCCAACCGATCCTATACGCTCCCCTGTCCCTTCCCCTCCCCTCCCTTCCTCTCCCCCTCCTCTCTTGTTCTAGTATATATATGTCTCTCTCTCTTGAGTATCACCACCCAACCCAAACCATCACTCCCCTTCCCAGCCCAACCTCACCAAAGCCATCGCCTGACTCAACCTCAGCTCCATACCCGCGCACCAACCTACCTATCCCGCACTCACAACCCAAGAACAAGTCCACGAAAGAACCCGCATACACACAACAAAGAAACCAACACCAAGTTAACAAAAACATCACCCGTGAAGCCGAAAGATAAGTCCTTCCCCATCACACACACACCCTCCCTACCAGGACGCAACCAAACCCAACCAGAAAGCAAAACTATCCCACTCACACCGGTCAACGTACCTCCCAAAGCAACATCCGGATAAAAGGGACAGGAAGAGCCAGCGAACGCAAGCAAAGGAAGGATCGTCTCTCACAAAAGCACGGCACAGCCACGGCGAGTGGAAATTTGCATTCAAAAAAAGGTGGGAGGGTATAGATTTCTGAATTTTCCGATGCCTTTTCAACCTAAGAGCTATGAAGCGCAAAAAAATCCTCCCCAGAAAAGACCAAAGCCAGAAAAGAAGAGAAAATGAAATGCAAGAGCACAGTACAGCGAGCACGCAGATCAAAAGCGCAGCGCAGCGAAGGCAAAAGGGCACCGCTATCGAATCGAACATATGGAAACACGAACCCCAGCGACGATGCAACATAGCAGGACTCGAGATGGCTAGCATCCCAAGACACGAAACACTCCCCGTCCACAAGAAGCCATGGGCAAACGCGAAACAAGGACTCCCCTACCATCCACTCCATCCATGCCGCCGAACCATCACCCCCAGACAAACAAGCGAGCATGCACGCACAAGAAATTCGAGGACGTCAATCAAGCACGCCGATAAAGTAAGTTGCGGTAGTCTACGACAAAAACAGAGTCAAAAAATCAAAACGTTCCGCCCTTGGAAAAGAATTCCTCTTCCACTCCACCAGAAACCCCAGCCAGCCGTTCCCATTCTGTTTTGCTTGCTTGTGCAAAAGTATTTTAACCTTTTTTCGTGTTGGTCATCCGGGTGTCATCAATGGGCGTCGTGGTCGTTATATAAAAAGGTAAAAGAGTAAGCCATCGTGTCGAAGAAAAGAGAGAAACGAAAAATGCAAGACCAAGCCCCCCGTTCCTATGTCGCAAGCAATGTATGTATGTATGTATGTACGTATGCAATGCCTTTTATCAAAAAAGGAACCATGACCAACCAACTCGCTAGAAATGCTGGCAAGAAAACATAAAGCGATAATCGAAATCGAGGGATAAGATGCGGAAAAGGGGAGAGTATGTTCAAATCGCGAAGGTATAGTATGTGGCCGCCGGTAGAGGATGAGATCAAGCATCGGTGTCGCCACCCTTGATTCTCTTGGTTCTCTCAGTCCACTTCCTCTTGCCGACTCTCGTCTCGAAGTGAGGTGCCGTGGCAATGTCTTTGCCGATCGTCTCCATGGTCGAGCGGACTTTGTTTCGGTAGGAATCAACTATCACTGCATCAGTAGGCACACCCACACCCACACCAGGGGACACTCACGAGCTTTCTGCAAGAAAACGGTCTTGTCCGCGAAGACTCGGCTTTGATGCCAAGTCAAGCGGAAGCCCAAGTCGTTAAGCTTAACTTCCTTGCTGCGAATGCTCTTGCGCATGCGGGGACAAGCGACCTCCGCCTCTCCGCCATCAGCAAGGGGTACATTCACCATGGTGCGTCCACGGCGTGATCGAGCTCCGGCCGACACATCGTCGTCGTCGGCGTCGTCACTCTCGAAGAAGCGCGAGCCATGTGCACTTGGAGGTGGACTCTGCATCTGCATAGGGAACCAACTTCGAGGGTAGACCGAGTTGCTCTTGCGGAACGAATCGGGGATCTCCTTGATGTCAATCGTATCCAGCGTAACACGAACACGCACTCGACCACCCTTTCCGGGGTCGTCGACGAGGATGAACTTGCGCTTTTTGGCCTCGGGAATATCTCCAAAGAGTGCAAGGCGGTCCTCTTCTTCATCTTTGGCGGCGCGGGCCGTGACCGGGTTGGACTGGTGAGATCGGGAAGGGTCGTGTAGAGAAGGCGCCATCGCTGCCCCACCCACCGAAGGATTAGGCGGGTAATTTCCAGTGTATCCGGGGAAAACCTGGGTTTGGCGGACATCTCCGGTGGTTTCAGCGGGGGCTTGGTGGTGGTGGTGATGTTGCTCATCATTCTGGTAATCGTCGTTATCTAGAAATCGGCGTGTTTGATCAGCAAAATGTTGCACATTACCCGGCAAGCGATGGAAAACAGGGAAACAAGCGAGTGCAAAACGCGAGGGCAAGCAAATACAGTCTTGCCGCGACATGATGTTCTGTGCTGGTGTAGGTTTGGGAATGGTGCGAGCGCGCAAGCAAGAAGCAAAATGCCAAAGTGCAATATTTAGTGTACAGGAAGAGCGCGTGTGCTTAAGACCAAAGCAGATAATCTTTGTCCCAAATTCCCTCCCGTTCAACAGGTACATTCGCACATGAAAGGTATCATAACACAAGTAATACATCACAAATCACATCTGGTGAAACATACCGACTTCTTCCCCTCCTTGAGCGCTTCCGTCTCCGTGGCTTTGATGGTGATGGTGAAGTTGTGGTCCACCCATCCCACCAAGGCTGGGTTTGCCCATGTTTGGAGTTCCTCCTGGGCCCATGCTTCCAGACGCCGGCATCCCTGCTGGACCACTGGAACCAGGCATGTGAGGGTTGTGAGAAGTAGCTGCCTGCACCGCCTTTCGATTACTGATCTTCGCCATTCTCCGAACACGACGACTTCTCAACCGTGGATCTTGGTTGCTGTTTCTCCAGCTATCGACGGCTCTCTGAATGAGACCTCGCTTTCCTCTGAGGCAGGGGTTCAGTTCTGCCAAGGCCCATCCGACCGTGTTGCACTCGGACTCGTAAACCAAACGATTTCCTCTATACTGATCCTTGTTGCAGCAAGCTCTGGGGTACACGCAGTTCTCCGTCTTGAACTCGGGGCTGAGCGTCTCCACGTTGACGGACTCAACATCACATCGGATCGTGTACTCCATCTTGACGCGATCGCGAGAATACTCAAATGCGATCCACTGCACGCCATTATTGTCTTGTCTGACTACCAATGGGGTTGTCGCTGGGATGGGTCCCGGTGCAGCATTGGGGTTGACGCCACTGCCGCCATTGTTGCTTCCCGGAACATTGTTCAAGTTCTGCTGTGGGGTGGTGTTCTGGTGCTGTGGGGTTCCCAGAGGCTGCGATGGCCGGGTAAGCTGGGGAACGTGAGGTTCCATCTTGGGTCGGGGGCTTCCCGTCATCGCCTGCTGCTGCTGCTGTTGGTGCTGAGCTGCTGGGTGCTGTTGCATCGCGTGTTGCCCCGGGTGCTGGTTTGACATCAGCAGGTTTGGCTGCGAAGTCATGGACTGCTGATGCTGCTGGTGCTGGGGATGAGGCGCGTAGGGAGAAGGGCCGTTCTGCGCCATAGGAGGCGGGTATTGCTGCTGTTGTGGTTGCGCATAGTACATCTGAGGATTTTGCTGCAACTGCGAAGTTGGCGCGCCATACATCCGGTGCTGCTCGTGCGCCTGGGGAGACGCGACGGACGCTGGCGAGTTCGACTGCGGAGTATGATACGAGATGGGAGGATATGGCCGGGTCATCTGAGCCGCCGCCATGATGTCTGGAGTCTCTCCTGCAGCACTGGTTAGCCTCCAAACCCGAAAAGACGCGTCTTTGAGCGCGTTTTCTTACCTGCGGAGGAATATGTGCCAGTTGCGCTGGGTGTACTATATGGACTCGGGTGCGCCGTGTAGTATGGGAGCTCCTGGGGATGCTGGCCGCCCGAACCTGGAGGAGGTTGAGCGTACTGCGGAAGCCCGTGAGCAGGAGGGTACGGGTTCGAATGCTGCGACTGCTGCGGAGGCGGCGCCTGCTGGTGATGCTGCTGATGCACGATGCTTGAGGGTCGTGGGTGTTGTAGGTGTTGAGGAGGAGGCGGACCCTGTTGCGGGTGGTGGGGATGATGCTGCATAGATGAGATGATTAGCAAAGTCCTGGCGCGCTACCAAAGTATATGCGAGGTGTTTATGTGTGAGTAAGAAATTGTAGCAACCATTATCAGAGAAAAGCAAAAAGAAGCGCGTCGCGATAATATTTGTTTTGACACCGCAAGTGTATGAACGAGTGTGGTGTATCCTTGATGACGAGGGTGCAACTTGCACTGCAGCTCGCGGCACACCTTGGGAGGGCAGCAGCAGATCGGACAGTAGCGAACAGACGCAGACGCAGGTGCAAGCAGACGGCAGTCAAGTGAAGTAGAGTAGCGCAAGGACAAGGGAAACAAGCAAGCAAGCAACAAGCAGGACGGACAGGACGAGGGTGGTACCTCAGTGGTAGGTATAAGCAGGAGGCCGGGTCCCGAATCCCTCTTGCTCTGGCCTGCTATTACGAAAGAATCTTCCTCAGGTAATATGAACCAGGAGGCAAGCCAATGTCCGAGATTTCGTGATGAAAATCGCCAAGGGCTATCTCCCAAACATAGAGTGGAGTGGAGCTGACGAGGGCGAATAAAGCTTAAGAAATTTCAGGAAGCTACGGACTGGAGATGCCGGAGCCAGGAGGGCGAGGAGGATAAGGCGAAGATGCTTACGCCAGGGAAAAAAAAGTGGTGTTGATCGGAGCGAGGATGTGAGGTGCGGTGGAGATATGTCGACGCTGGCAGGATTTCGGACTTTTTTTTTCTTTTGGGTGAGGACGATGGATGATGGATGAGATGAAGAGGGATGAGTGACGAGGGTTACGGTAGTCGAAGACGGTCGTTGGTCGGCGGAAGGCAGGGTTTAAGAAGCAGGGGAAGGGTGCGGTGGTGGCAGGCCTTGCTCGTCGTCCTCTCTCAGGGGGGCAAGGTCGATCCAACGGAGCAGGGCACACGAGACGAAGTCCAGGCCAGGTCCAGAAAAAATCATCAACAGAATCGCAGGAGCACGCAGTAGGATAAGAAGGCGCAGGGGGGGCCGCTCGCCAGATATGAAGTATGTGGAATGATGAAATAATGCACTCCGGCCGTCCGTCCAGAGGGGAACAAGCGCGCGCAGGAAGATGAAGCAGCAGGTAGATGGATTGCCGGACGATGACCGTTGTATGGCGAAGGAAGGACGACTCTGTCTGGTCTTTTTCGGGCGCTGGTTCCTGCTGGCTGGCTGGTGGGCGGGCTGCGACCGCACAACTGCCCCGACTAATGACACTTATTACTCGATTGGGCCTCGCGTGTTTGTGCCTGAGCTGGCCGACTATCTGTGCGCGTGTTGCGTGGTGGAGTGGGTGGTGCGCGCTGCTGTGCTGGCGGTGATTTATTGTGGGCCGTCGACAGCGCAGCAATCACGGCAGCGCCAGAGGCAGAACGCATGGAAGAAACGTGACAAGGTTTCTATCGCATTATGCTCCAGGTTGACGAGGGTGTACGAAGACGAGGGTGTCCGGGCCAATCAACCGGTGCGCGAATCTCCACGGGCCCCACCGGGCAGCCACCATCCTCGTCGCTGGCCCAAAACAGGGATGAGGGTCCGAGGGGCCAGCACCCGACACGCTGCTGCCCCCCTTGGGAAAAAGCGACGAGAGGCGCTCCAGGCAAACGGTGTGGGCAGCTGGGGCGGAAGCGAGAGGCTAGTGGCCCCGTATGGGCGAGCGCGGCGGCCAATCACGCGGAGGCGGGGCCATAGGAGAAGGCTGTTAAGATTGGGCTGCCCACTTTGCACTGGCTGACGCGGTGACGGCTGTAGCCTGGTCGAGCCTAGCGGCTGTGTCAAATGTGAGGAGCGGACACCCATGAAAGGCCATCGTTGCGGGACACCGGCGGCCTCTCGTCGACTCCAGCGACACTGGACGCTGAGTCGGGGGTGGCCGTAGGGCTCGTCTGTTACCCATGCATCCGTCGGTTTGGTTTGACTGTGCCGACCCTGGCCCTCTCGACCTGCCTCCTGGCCCTTGGCCCTGTCTCGTCTCGTCTCGTCTCGTCTCGTCCTGTCTCGATTACACGAGCAAGCATGGCCGGATCCTGATCGGGGATGCGACATGATCGGGACTTGAACGTATCGCTCGCCTTCAGCACCGCGCATGCCACACCTGCCTCTGCCTGCCTGCCTGCCTGCCTGCACTCTTCCGCGCCCGGCGAGGCCTTCATGCGCGCGCACCCGGCAGACCCCCCCTCGCCCTCACGAGGCACGATTTGACTTTGGGCGCGAAAGAGGCACGACAGCGCGTCTGGTTGGCTCCCATGCAGCGCTGACGGAGCTTATCCCACAAGCGAGGCCAGGTCGGCGGCCGTCGGGGTCTGTGCCATGGGATGGGAAGGGCAAGGCCTGAGGACGTCCCGCTGGGGATGAGCAGCCCTGCGCGCTTGTCGCCTTCGGGGACTAGCGCCAGCTCCAATGCAGCCTAGTCGCGGTGAAACATGGCTCCCAGCATCCTGAGCGAATCTCGAGTCCCGCTCTCCTGTATCTTCGGCCCTCGCTGCCACTTGCACGCACGCATGTACGCTCGCACGTCGACGAACAGGCACTGCCTTCTGGAAACTCTGGAAGGCACCGGGGAAAGCCACACTTCAAACACCCCTGGTCCTTCGACACTTGACATCAGGCCCGAACGGGATGGACTTGCGAATTGCCATGCGGTGCCCTCCATTGTTTCTGCGGTAGGTGGCGGACGTTGATGTCGCCCCATTTCGTTGGGTGAAGGGACGTACGGCTGCGCATGAATACCACACACAGCCAAAACGCCCTCAATTCTCTTGCGCGCCCGATGCGATGAACCGACCCGAGAACCATTGTAACACCGAGTCACGAGCCCCCGTATGGCGCGGTGGGGTAACCACGGCAGAAAAAGACTTTGAGTGAAAAAGCAAAGAAGCGATCCAACTTACGTGATCAGCACCGACTCCCGGTTCCTCCTTGTAGCCTCCACTCTGGCGATGGGCCATGATGTATGTCTTTGAAAAGGGCCTGCTGCAGATTAGCTTGAGCTCTTGACCTTACGTCGACCGCACGCCGGCCCCTCCAGCCACGGAGAGCAGCCACACACGCCGTTAAAGATGCCCGCTGCTGGTATCCCACCTCGTCCCTCCGCGAGAAGCAGGGAGTTGAGGTCGGGTTGGGTAGCGTGCAAGGCATGGCCATGTCACATCCGTGCGCCGGACGGTGAAGTTGCAGGGTGGCCTGGACGGTCTCAACTTACTTCTTACGACGGAACACACAAGAACGCCTTCTTTTTCACGACGGTATCGATGACGAGCTTGAACTGAAACTGCTGCTGCGCTGGGCAACCGTTCTACTTTCTGCGGCCGCGAAAAGATTAGCACTCCAATGCATCGCTCTACCGTCTGGAAGGGGAGGGCAGCATGACGGAAATGGAACGGGGCTGTGTGTGTCGGCAGAGGCGAAAATAGAAAGGATTTTCCAGCAGATCGGAAGACCTGGCAGATAATCACACATTGGAAATTGAGACGTGCGGTTGGTGCATGGAAAAGACGATCGGGGACTCACCCGGCTCTTCTTTTAGAACTTGCTCCTGAAAGATCGACAAACTCGAGGTCACGAACTGCTTCCGGCTACTAGAAGACCCGTGTATCAGATGATATTGCAAGCATAATCGAAGAAGCCTTAGTCGTTCCCACGTTACAGCCTGCTGAGAATGACTGCAGTCGTACAGAAAGGTCCGGACCTACAAGTGATATATGTTCGCGTTCAGTGCTCGACGGGACCGGTTACACAATCGGTGCAAGGTAGGCGCATGTGCTACACAGCACTAGAAAGCTGCCACCTAACCAGAAGTAAGGGTCAGCTTGCGTATTGCCAGGTCATACACCGCAATTTCATCCAGGCTGGAGTGGCGGTCAATTTTGCCATGCAAGAACAAGAAGCATGATTTGGTACGGGTGCTGTTGGACACGAGACAGGGCTTACCGAACCTTACTTTGGCGTCGTATTTTGAGGTAGAGCGAGATGGAGCGGCGAGCCGGATGAAATGAACTCTAAACTCGGCTAACAATGACTATGATGTTCTGGTGTCAGTTTCTATTCTTCAAGGGGCCTTGGGAGCGAGGAAGCCCAAGCAAAACCGACCGAGGAAGCGTGCGTACAGGGAAGACACGAGCAACACCAACGGCACTGCACACTACGGCAAAGGCTGAAGACGACGACGACGAGGCTGTCAAATCGACGGAAAAAAGACCGATGTCAGTAGGGGGCCAGGTCAAACTGGAGAGGCTTCGACGGAATTATATACAGGGCATGGGTGGATGGTGACGGACAAGCCTGAGCGCGGCCTTGACAGCATGTCGGCACATGTTGCAAGGAGACCATGAGGGTGTGACAGGGAAGCAAAGCTGGTCATGCTGCAGGCCTTGCTTGCGGACAAGTGCTCGCTTAGGGGGGGTGAGCACTGTGCTGGGCATGGGCATGGGAGGGGTGCGAGATGTGAGGTGGTGGTGGGGTAGCATCCATGGGAACCACGCCACCACCAGGTGCGAACAAAAAGGAAAGACGACCGAAAGGCGACCGGCCAGAACGCAGAACGTACCTGGTAGAAGCGCGTCTATCGCGTGTAGGGAGAAGACGGGCCGACCACAAGACGATCGGTGAAGAGGTGCCTGAAAGGGCAGCTGGGATGACACGAAGGACGCTTGAGATGCTGTTCCCAGGAACTGTTAGCCGTGTATTCCTTGATTACAGCTGCATGCGAATTCTGGGGAAATCGAAATGAGCTGTCTGTCAACGATTCCTGTATTGAGGCTTGAAGTCCGCCCTCTCCACCAGACCCGAAAATTTCCGGGGAAGGTGAAGGGGCAACGATGATCGCTGTCTTGAAAGGACCAGCGCATATCAGCTCGTTCGTCGAAAGTACCTCAGTTGCAGTGTAGATAAAGGCCTACAATCTGCGCAAGCTTGCGCATAGGCTGAAGGGTATTTTCTCGAGGCTCCGGCCGGTGCTTTGGTCGCGCAGCGCATGCCACGACCGGGCCAGAGGAAGAAGATCGGATATGACCACTTGCCTTCGTAGATATTTGCGTCGCGGGACTAGAGCACGAATAGTGCTTGATCTCTTGCCGAATCAGTCGATCGGATTCGGGGGAGGATGGTTTGCGGGAATCTATTCGATTTTCGCAGCTGGCGCAGAACACGCAGGGAGGAATCTCGATTCTGTTGTCGCACAGCAGTTAGCCTTGGGGTCCACCGACAGCGAGAGACGTGAGGCACAAGGTGGGTTTGATGACTTGCGCGCGCAAAACTTCGAGGCTCCGGATGGCAAGAAGCGACAACTCGGGTGCGGTGCAGTGTGACCAGAAGATGGCGCCGGCGTGAAGCAGACGATAGCAAGACTTGGGGTGCGAGGTTGCACACTGAGGTTGTCGCGTGCAAAGACAGCGGGCAGGGCAGGGCAGGGCCGGCAGGGCAGGGCAGGTCGACGCGTCTGGATTGTGGATTGTTGGACAAGACCCAGCACCCAAGGACGGGGGAGCTCTAGGAGAATAGGAGAATTAAACTTCGTCTGACCTTCAAAAATAACTGGATCGCGATGATGCCCTTCCAAGCTGTGCGCAATAATATATCAGTGTTTGTGACGAAAAGCGGTCGCGAGCATGGTTGTTGAGAGTACCTGCAGCCGCGAAATTGATGGGGTGCACGTACATGCGCCGTGGTCTGCAGGCAGCGACGAGCTTCAGCGAGGAGAGAGCGCTGCACGTGTCGATGCTGCACCGTGAAGGCTGTCAAATCCAAATCGGAGAGGGCGGCGATGCGGGCAGCGTCGATGCAAAGAAAGACACCAGAGGGCAGGGTCGCGAATAGCTTCACCATCAGTCGCCGGCAGAAAAGCGTCCGGTCAGGTCAGGTCAGGTCAGACAAGGCTGGGGACAGGGGAGGGCGGTCCAGCAGAAAGTCAAGTCTCCCAGGAACGTTTTCCAACGGTCGTAGTGTAGAGCAGAGGAGAGCGGTGGGCGGGAGCAGGGAGCAGGGATAGGGGCAGTTGGGCACCCCGTGGGAAGGAAGCTGGGAGGGAGCAGTGGTGAAGAAAGGTGCAAGGGAAGCTTCTAAAGCTGGCGAGGGGGACGACAAGACGGAAGGGTTTAGGACAAAGGCAAAAGCTTGACTGGCAGGGATCAGGCTACGACCCAAGGTTTTTGACAGGAGACGCGAGCTGAGGCAACGGCGGGAGCTGAGAAAGACAAGACTCGATCGAGCCGCGACGGGGGGCGTGGATCGGACATGAACGTGAGCTCATGACGAGATGGCGATGGATCTGGATATGGATCTGGCACACTCATCTGCTGCTGCTGCTGCTGCCCTCCGAGCCCCAGCCACAAAAAGCAATAATGAAGGCCAAAAAGAAACCAGAAAAAGCAAAGCGGCCAGCTCCAGCACCAGCTCAAAATGCTGGCCTCCCCACGGCCCACGACCGAGTACGATGGCAGCAGAGGCGTATGCCTTCGTATGGGCTGCTTCGCTCCCAGCCCAAGACAGCTTGATTCAGACTCAGACTGGATCCTGATGTTCCACGGCAATTCTGCGTGCCCGCCAGCCCGTAGCTCGCGTCCCCACCGACGAATCAAGACCAACACCACCACATCCGGGGACCCGTCGTCATGATTACACCATTAACCACCCACCCAGTGCCTTCCCCGTTCTGGCTATTTTGGGATCCGAGGGAAAAAGCAACACGACTCAACGATGGCTCGCACGCCCAGCGCGAAAAAGGGGGAGGGGGGCGGGGGACCACGGTAAGAGGACAACAATCAAACTCATAACAGCAGTGCTATTGCATATCAAAAACTCCTTCCGCCGCTCGTCTGTTGGTCCGTCAGCTCCTGCAACAAGAATCGTCCCTCTGAAATTCAATTTCTGGCTCGGCCGCGCAATTGCATAAGATAGTATCGGAGATGATCTCCTAATGCGGTAACTCCCGATGATCTTGTCCATCAACACCAAACTTAGCTGGAGGGCCGTCCAACGGCAGCCGGTGCGATGGAGACAGCCGCTGGGTGCCAGAGATCCTCGGTAAGCTGATGGAGAGGCCATGATGGTGGCCGGGAGAGGGCTCGTGTTTCGAGTCGCGACACCATCACTATCACATCACCTCTGGCCACCCCGTCCTCCTTCCGACGGCGACTTCTGCTGGCGTGTCTTCTTCCGACATGACGGCATTTGCATCGTCCTTCCCCGAGCCATCCCATTCGTGCTAGGTCGGAGCAATACTGGGGCGCAGGTCGAGGAGCGACCATCTTCCGGACTCGTTGGATAGCTCGGAAGCCCTGCTATACGAGAATCCCGTAGGAGATTGGCTTCGATTCGTGCGGCAAACGCCACCATTTGCTATCAAACACGAGACTTACGAAAACCCATTCACCGTTACATTTGCTCCCCTCTTGGCACTATAAAGGTTCCGAGTTAGATGAAAATGAGGATTTTCGTTTCTCGAGCGTCCACGTTTCCGAAACAACCGCCATGCAGTCATTCGTGGCTTTTTTCTCTGATTTTCTTCACGTCGGGCACCGCTTGCTCACGTGCAGACCAATCAGTCGGACGGGGTGGTTGCGACGTTGGCCTCGAGCAGAAAGTAGGTCCGAGATTGGTCGATGCCAATCTTGCCGGCTCCTTCTGGCCAACGCCAGATGAGACGAACGGAGGAGCAGATACGCGACGACAAACCGTTCTCGTGCGGATGAAGTGACGTTGGAATAAGGAGCATCTCTAGATCTTCACGATACGGTAGGAACCATGAACGAACGGCGAACCCATGGCCGGCAGATCAGAATAGATCTCATAAGCTCTGTGTGCTCCTGTACGGACCAGCCTGGGGTTCAGGACCGTTGTGCCAGCATCGTGAACCGTTCGCAACGTGTTGTCCCCTTCCATCACTCAGGTTTGTTCAGGTTCAGGGCGGTATTGGAAGCCTGCCTGGTCAACAACGAACCACTGGGAGGTCGGGGAGGGCTCCAGTGTGTGCGTTTCCGCTCCCTCCCCTTGAGGGTTGGAGGCTTGCCCTGCCCTGCCTGGGCCCCCTAAACTCGACATGTCAGAGCGTGGAAAAGCCGGGAACCAGCCAGACTACGGTGCCCCCGTCGTGACGATCGTGGGAAGAACGAGGGAGGGCGCCGCCGTCAAGATCAACCGACCCAGACGCCGACGGAGAAACCCAAGTACGTACCATCATGGATTCATCCCCCAACCACTGGCCAGGGTGGCACAATGCAAGCCTGTCAGCGGTGCCCGCATGCACCTTTCTCCTCTGAGCCATGTGTCCGGAGCTACAGCATGCAATCTGCAGACCCACGGCACACTCACCACCCCAGTCTATCTGCCCATCGTAACGTTAACCCGTCTCTTCACACGCATGGTGGCAGGAAGCCAATGATATAGCTTCGATCGCGAATGGCATATGGTCAGGCTGGATTGGAAATCAGACACCGCACGAGAATGAGCAAACCTTGGACGCTAAGATGGAGTCTGGACGCACCGTACTGAAGCCAGGAAACCCGCCCGGCGAAAGTTGGTCAGCCCCCGGGCCCTCCTAGGCCCTGGCAGATCGAAGATATGGGATGGCATGGGCATGGGCATGGAGAGACAAGATTTAATTTCTGGAGCAGCGGACAAGGGTGGGGGAAGACATGCTCGCATGCTACTCGGGGGGCTGAACAGGCCTCCGCTGTCCTTCCTTGCAAAGCCGTTGCACGCCTCCTGCTTCCTGTTCCCTGCTGACAGCTGTCCCTCGCACGATAATGCCTGTAGATATACACCATTATTGCCCAAACGGCCGATGGATCGAGAAGAGACGATCGCTTGCCTGAATCGTTTGGTGCCGGGCTGGGTTCGCTTCATGGTACCTGACAGCTTGGACAGAGTAGGCAGCTCTTGCAGATGGAAGCATGATCGCGAAGTTCCTTCCAACCCTCCTGTACGTAGCAGCAATCTTGTGGTAAATATTGCGGAAATTAGACCAAAAATCAAGTTTGCAACGGTCTTGGCTTCCTAATATACTACCGAATCAGAAGCAGACGATGTCCTCGACCGGCCAAAACACCTCAATGAAAATATCACCTCGGGCCCCTAAGCGATCATTGATAATCGTCCCGAACAGAACATCAGGTTCGAGGGCGCATGGCTGTCCGTTGGTAAGCAGAGCACAGCATGCCAATTTCCAAGCCGAGCGAACGCGCACAGAGTAAATTGGGCGACGAGCCTAACTAGCTAGTCATTATCGAAAACCGGCTCCCCGCGAATGGAAATTGCACATCGTGATCAGGTCTCCCGTTCAGCCCGCGGCATTACCACAAGAGGCGATCTGAGTGGCAAAGCCCTTCGCGCCGTCAAAGTAAGGCTCGGACTGTCACGGCCTGCCTGTCACGCAGATTGGGGAGATGTGGCCAAGCCTGAATTCCGGGAGATTGGTTGCTTTGCCTGGCGGGATACGTACGCAGTACCGTACCTGTCTGGATTCTTTGACCTCCCCGAGCCGCGTGGGTGGCGCTGCCCATGAGAGCTCTTGGGAGAATGACAGGCGGGAAGAAGATTCTCTAATGCACGGAGCAATAAGCATCTGGCCATAGTCGTGGCCTTAACTGGCTACAGGACATTGACCCTCTCGTCGTATAGGTGTTGAGAGTTGCAGAAATGGCTCTAGCCTCGCTGTTCTTTAACTAGTTCCTTCAAGCGACATCCAACCTGAATTTTTCCTTGCTGCGTGGGAACAACCTCTCTTCCAGCTTGCCTGACGTGAAAACCAATCCCAGTAGGATTTGGCGCGCTCGGTCTTCCAATTAATCAGAAAAGCTAGTTGACTGCTTACCAAGGCTGCCAGAAGAGATGTTAATAGAGTGGTCGGCAGGAACTCATCACTTCGCAAGGCTCACTCGCGGATGATCTCCTTCCGGGCCTTTGGGCCCATGTGTGCCACGCTACATTCCACATCGAAGTATCGACACGAACTCTCCCATAAAATTGACGAAAGTGAAAAAGAAGAAAGTTCTTTCAAAGCTGTCTGTTACCAATCAATATAGCAGAAGCGATCTTGCATGCCAACCTGGTCTCCTCAGCTAATGATCTATATTAAACCGCAAAAAGAAAAGAGCCTGGTTATTGAATCTGCGAGCATATATATATTTGTTTGCGGCAATAAGCGGTTCCTGCTTCTTTTGTACCGGAAGTCACAGTGCATACATATAGTAGTTTGGGATCCGACTAGCTAAAGCAAGTAGAAAATGACAATATAGACGTCCTGAAAGCCAAAAAAAATTGGAAGGTTGTTTCCTACGGGGCAGTGAATTCTACTTTGGATCCGCATATGGTACACTACCGATGCTGGGAAATGCTAATTTCATCCAGTTAAGCTTGGAAAGTTGTTTTATTGAAATCTTTTAAGCGCCGGACGCCTCTGTGGCATTTGAGGTTCTCTTAACCAAGACATCTGATACGATACTGCCCTCACAGCTGAACATGTATAGAGAATAAGCTTGTGAGGCTTGCGAGTCATTACGAGGACAATATATATAAGTTTATCATCACGTACATGTCTAAGCTCAAGAGGTTGAATCTAAAGGTTTAGGCAGCAAGAGACATCCTTCTACCTCTGGACGCGGCTATCAGTCTGCGAGAAGATACAAACCTACACTTCGTTCATCAGGACTTGTCTTTGGGCGCCAAGACAGAGAGGTATGACTCCTTCAGGCGCGCGCTGCTCAATCACATGGTGAAAGATATTGGAATCCAAAAATCGATACTCCATGCAAATACGAAGCCGTGTTCATTTTCTTGCTCCACTTAACACTGATCAGCTGAAAGATAGAGTTTGATAGAACAGAACACGGCATGTTCCGCAAGGATTGCGCAGCACTTCTCTCCCTATTCGTAGCTTGTGGTCGTCGCTTACGAGCAACAAGTCGAGTCAACAGCACGGCGTCTCTCCGTTGCAGAAATCGGGCATACAGCACACCCATTGCAAATCACGGGGGGGGGGGGGCAATTCCATGTGATATTTATACGACAATCCCAAGATCAGCACGTCTGGAGGCTCCAGATCCATCCCTCTGCGCGCCCAAGGGCGACTTTCCCTCCCTTGCTTCCAGGTACGCGGCCGGCGATAGGTCCGGGGCCGAGCACGATCCAGCTGACGTCGTGGAATCTGGTTCGAGGGGGGCAGCGAGCAGGACGTGCTCAACACGTTGTGTTGCCCCTGATGCATGTTCGCGCTCCAACCCCAAGTCGAGGATCGCGGAGTCCCGAGCAGCAGGAAGCCAACCAGATGCGTGCGCCGGGGCTCCCGCGACCAAAACCAAGAGGGAGAAACTCAATATGTCCCTTCGGTTAATAAAGTGGTCGGCGACGTTCTGCATGCACGCTGCCGGCCGTCGCTGCTGGCCCAGTGTCGCTGCGGCGGTCTGCAAGTCGTGAGAATATCGAGTCGCGACCGCGGGTGTGTGACAGGTGCGGAGAACTGCGTCCCCTTACTGACATGTGAGACGAAATGCGGCGTCGATTTGTCTCGATCCGCAACCCGCTTCCCAAGTGTCTGTATATCCAAGTGCCCGGGTTTGCGTTGTCAAGATGCGACTGGATGATGGTGACCTGCCGGTGAGACCTGCTAGCTGCCTTGGTAAGCGTGGCTTTGCTTCTGTCAGATTCGGTTGCGAGATTACTTTCCTGAATAAGATCTTGATAATGAGCTGTATGCTGCAGTATATATTAACTTGCAGATGCCCACGCACTAGTTGGTTCGTGGGTTCATCGTCGAGCTCCCGGATTGGATCTTGCCAGGCGTGACGTCTTCGCGAAGTATGGTATTACAATTGTCATATCGGATGGATTCTTTTAGAGAGCTTAGCTGTTAAGTGATTATGTCACTGGTGTTGGCCCCGCATATTCGAATGTCACCAGATTGTTATAGTTAGTTAGCTGAGCATTTTGGATATTTTAAGGATAGATCTGTGGATAGAGAGGCGCTTGGGGGGGGGGGGGGGGGGGGGGGGGGGGGGGTCAAGCTCGCTTACCATGAACTGCTTGAGTTACACCTTTGGGCGCTCCATCCGTTGTGCGACATCACTATGAACAAGCGTACAAGCAACTAAATGCAATGTGGAACTCTCTAAAGAATATGAAACGGTGTGTAGGTTCCGTGGACTAGAAGAAACCGTAAATCGTGCCGTTGATAGTGGCTGAATGTAGCAAGCCAGAACTGTGTCAACTAAAAGCCAGCCCTTCACAGTATTGAATGTGGAGAAACCTGCTCTCAATAGTGATCCACGTAGTCCAACTCTGTCGTCGGATACTTGTTGTCTTATACGAGCTAGAGTAGTTATAGAGCGCATCCTATGCGATTTCGATTTTTTTCTTGATGCTACCAGTTTTTCATCGACCATCAAACTCGTTAAAGCCAAAACCTAGACTACTCAGTAGCACTAGACTAAACTGCTGAATACCTAAAAATTGGAATCAAGTTCTTAGATATATCGATAAGTGTTGAGTGCTTATTGATCCTTGAAATGATTCTCTGTTTGCAGTGCAAGTAGGACCTCATTAGTTATACCTCAGAACCTTTCGACTCTGCTCTCCCCGAAGCCTTTTATAAATAATGCAGCTAAAACATCAAAAGAAAGGCGAAACTCGAGAGCTGGTTTGTTCATAGCTAACCTTTGAATTACATTCATTAATTCCCGGCTGCAGAAAATACAGCCTTGTCATGTAACAGACTTTTACCAGCGCCCTGTACCACAGACATATCCTGGCTTAGACTCTGTTTCGGATCTTAAATTTCTTTGATATAGTTGGGGACCTTAAAATGCCGCACAAGTAATTCTCCGAACGTAGGGATCAACAACAAGAAGTTATGCGGCCTATTATAATCTATCGGGCATTTATTTTCCCGCGGTTCGTCCTCATTCCTTTGAAACTGTACTCCCGTTACATCTGAAGTTTACTTTTAGGGGAATAATACCAACATCGATGTGTTGTACACACTTTTGGGTGCACAAATACACACTATTCAAATTTTCACTCCATGCACCGCTGAATGAAGTATACACGGAGGGTATTGGTTGGAAGGTGCAGAAAGGCGTCAGAGATCTCCTGGAAGCACTCAAAATGAACGGCAAGACATATTTAGGTGAACGGAATTGAAGGATCTCTCTGAACTACTAACTTTCAAAGAAGACTTGAAGAATGTGGCAAAGGGAGAATGACGAATCTTCACTTTATACCTTCTTTTTACATACCTGGATTGAAGGATAGGTAGTATAGAAGTGATAATCAGCCGCAAGGCAATGGGCGCTCTGGTTACAGCCTGAATGTAACACGTGAGAGCTGCTAGCTAAGGCAACTGAGTATGAGTGATCGATTTCAATTCTCGCCAACCGCACCCGTGAGTTGTATATATCGTGCAGAAGTAACCAGTATCTGTCACACACGACAAGGTCACGTTTGCTTCGAATTTTCGGTGCCATTGGTTCTCCTGCTTCTGATAGACTCAAGTCCAGAACACAAAAAGCCAAACGTCCCTGGATAGCGTCAGTAGATCAAGCTCTGATGGTTGGAAGCTCATCGACTAATTGTTCAACTTCGCAGCGAAACCGTCTTGAAGTATGGACCTGGTGAAATACATTACCTAGAGATAGAATATCGTGGAAGTGCTTCACTTTTTGGACTAGCGAGTAAAGCCCTGAGGAGTTAAGTCACCGACAAGATAGAGCACTTGAGTATACGTGCCACCAACAATAACATTTATTATCCGTAAGTTCATCTCGTCAATATTCGTAAAGAACTATGGAAGCCCTGGGTATCTTGTACAAGTCTTTTCCGCCGCTGAAATTATGTATAACAACCAGGTAAACAAAAGTTAGTAGTAGGCCATCGTAATTCGCTCAAACCCCAAGTAGTCTCCTAACTGGTCCTACAGAACCAACGAATCAAAACCGCTCAAATAAGAATCAAACAACACGTTCAACCAGTACTACGCCCTACTTCTAGGAGGCGTCTAATTAGTATTCCTCTTATAAGCCTTTCCGTGCTTAGTGAAAACATTCGTCCTAATAATGACGCCTTTCTTAGTCTCATACTCATCATATCCATCGTCACTTCTGGTCATAATATTTCCGGTATCGAACCCAAAGTCCAACTTTTCATCAGGTCGCCAGAGACCCCTACCCTCAAGTGCAGGTTTCAATAATTCAAAGTAGACGTCAAACCCAGCATCAAGACCAGATAGTGCCTCTTCATAGCTTGCCAACTTCCAGCTGCCGCGTTCCAGTCGTTCCTTTACAGCTGGGCGGAGTCCTACAAAGCGGAATTCGATATCGTCACCACCCCATGCTATAAGGTCTTGCTTCAGGTCCTCCAGCATCTGCACGCCTGTCGAATCGACGAAAGTAGTGTGAGTAAAATCGAGGATGAGGAGGCGGATGTGAGGAATGAAACGTTCCGGAGTGACAACGTTAGCTTTTCGACGGAGACGTGTGATATGTTTCGCAGTTAGGTCGCTCCAGACTCGATCGTGCGATCTTATCGGTGCACCATTACCAGTGTGCAAAGTTTGGATAGTATCCATAATGCAGCGCTTCTGTCGGTATGCGTTCATGAACATTACAGATCCTCCCATGGTAAATGCTTGCGTTCCCACTGGGATCATATTGCCATAGACTCCTGCCAGCGGATCGATGCCGTATTGATTCTCCAAATCCATCACGGTGATTACTCTGGCGTAAGAGAACATCAGACGTAAAAAGGTATAGATGAACATGAAAATAACTGCTAAGCCAATACCCATCTCTGGTGTTGCTATAAGCGTCACGTTGAAAGAAAATATGGTTGCAACGAAATCGATGAAAGAGAGCTTCCAGTATTTACCAAGGATTGCTTGCGGAGGTTGGCATTCGATGACTGCGACCAAGAGTACCGCACCAAGGACAGCGAGCGGCATGTAGAAAAGGATTGTATTCAGCTTCGTAATGGCCAGAATAATGAAGAGGGCCCTACAAGGGTTAGTAAAGGCTAGAGAATGCACCAAAAGACTTACGTGAAGATACCACTCAAAGGACTTTTGACACCTGACACCTCAAGAACTGATGCACGAGCAATATTTGACCCAACAGGCATTCCTCCCATAAGTCCACTTGCTATATTAGCTACCCCCAGAAAAACCAGCTCTTGACTCGTATCAATCTCATAATTATTCCGCATAGCAAATCCTTTGGCTAATGCTAGATGCTCGAGGCCTGTCGATAGAAAGAGCGGAATTGCGATCAAGATGACGTTTTGAAGAAGAGAGATGGAAGGGAGTTTGGGTGTAGGAAGCCCTTCTGGAACGATTCCAACGACAGCCCAGACAGCTTGCTTGAGATTTTTATTGACAAAGAAGCTGATTAATGTGAAAGTGATAAGAAGAACCAGACTGCTAGCCTGGCTCATAAGACGAACGAGAGTAGATCTATCTCCCCACTTCATTCCGAGAAACTGGACAAGAAACAGAAAGGCGGCGCTTGGAAAGCCAATCGCAATGGCAAGTGGATTAGATGTACCGATTTGGGTAACAATTGCCATCCCTTGGGTCATGAACGGTAGTTCACTGACACCCGGTTCGCCGAGGAGGAGAGGAATTTGAGCTTGTATCACGACCAGTGCAACTCCCAATAGAAATCCATGGATGATAGGGACGGAGAGGAAGTCGATCAAGAAGCCAAGATTAAGTAGTCCAAAAATGAGGGACAGTAATCCAGTTGCGACGGATACCGCGGGAATAGTAATGAATGCAGGAACGCCGGATTTAGCAAAGATCAGAACGATTGCTCGAGACAAAATAGCAGTAGTTGAAGTTGGACCTATACTCATATCTGTACAATGGTTAGGCTATATATTTCAAATTAGAAGCTGGAAATACCTTTACTAGTCCCCATGAAAGCGTAGATTGCTTGTGGCAATACAACTGCAATCAAACCACTCTGAAGGGAAACTCCTGCAATGAGTGCGAACCCAAGAGCTTGAGGTATGAGAATAACTCCATTCGTGACACCGGCAATAAAATCATTGACAAGCCACCGAGGAGAATAATTTGGTAGCCATTGAACAATCGGCACTCTTCTAACCAGATATCGACCTGTTGCTGATGGTAAAGCCCTCCCTCCTCGAATAATACCTCGTCCAGCACGGCGCAAGTTCGTATCAGTGGTTATGAGGTCCTTGATCGCAGATATTTTGTTTCCTAATCGTCCCATTTTGAGCGGTGGCAAGTCGAAAGGAGACGTCAAAAATGTCGTCTCGTTGCGTCGACCATATTTGCAACTAGTGTTGCGCTGAGAGGGGACTTTGTACCGAGCCCCAACTATCTGGAAATCGCACTGCCCTCCGCTTGAAACAGGGCTAAAGCTTAACTCCCATCAAAACCTCAGCATACAAACACTGGTTGCATGTAACTCGTACTCGTAGCGAGGCCTGGGCCGCATTCCTGCTGAACTCCAGACAAGTACGAATTCCTTGTGGTTCTCCACATAGTAAACGATTCCCCCTTTCTCCAGGAATAGCTTCAATGGTCTTGTTTTCACATATACCTAGTTTGAAGAATCTATCGTCAAGGGCCCATTGAATTACCTTCTCAGATACCAGAGACGAGGTGAATTGATTACTCTGCCGCTCGTTTGGAGTCGCATCCGGCCCTTAGATCCTTATCCACACCACCCATCCAAGAACAGTGCGAGGACAGCAATAGCAGCACTCAAATATTAACAAAACTAGGTTTCCATGAAGTTACTTCACTGTCCTGACTTTGGAGAGCAGAGCAGAATAGGAAACTGACGATGCCGCGAAGATGACACAAGAAAACTTCTAGCGGTACGATCCATCGCTCAGATCAGATCGCTGCACGTTCGGCGTATTATGATCCACAAGGATACAGCCTGAAATACCGCCTTCGAGGAAGACCTGGAGCCAGGATTGCATAACATGTTTCAAAACTCTGTGGCCCTATTCTGTCTGTGCGCGCACCCCTTGTGCGTCGTACATAACAGACTCGGAATCGGGGTTGACAACTGCGAAAAAGAAAAGCAGGTACGAACCGCAGCGTGCCTGGGTCCCCACAATGTGAAGAAAAGAAAGAAGAACCAAAGTAAAGTCTACCGCCATATGTTTTAGATCAGTAAGAGAGTGGGAAAGGGTGTAAAGCATGAGAAGGAGAAGGATCTAGATCTGCCGGGTAGTATGACACTGAAACCCGGGGTAAACGGCGATAGAGGACCTGGAGAGCACCTTGATTGAAAAAGGACAATACGAGGACCGACGACCGACGACCGACGACCGATATGACCTGTTCAAACTTGGACCCAAAATGCCAGCAACGAGTTTGACGCGTCACATGGTCCAGCGCCATGACCCCTAAATAAATCCCGATCCGTTGCATAATCCTGGACCGTCCATATCTGAAGCCGCACAGCCTGGTTCGATGCAGTGCAGGTCTTGCTTCTGATCTCAGCGATTGGCCAAGAGAGAGCGTTTGGTTTCCGCGCCCTCACACTCGTCCACCTGGACAGTCTTCTGTTATGCGAAGAGATCCGGAATACAGGAGGAGGACACGAGGGCGTGTAATGCAGATACGACCACAACGAGTCCGAAGGGTTTCGATTCAAGACCCCGTAAAAGTGGTGAAGGTTGTTGGAGAAAGCCTCTCATACGGCTATGCAGCTCAAAACAAGCGGGCAACTGCTCTTTTGCGCCAGTTTGGAAGCATCGACATCCTTCGCACGCTTTCTCTGACTTGGCTTCCTGCTACTTTTTCATGCGCCGGTACTGTTACCAATCGCTTTTTTGCCTGTTGAAGATCCACCTGCATCGCGAGAATACGGGTTTATCTACTGATGGCAGCGCAGCCAAGATCTCGAGTAGGAATAATAGTATTAGCGTCTTACCCCACAAACGACGGCAAGGGATGTGCAAACCGTCACGTGATATATCTAATCTCGATCTTTCGGCCATCTTGTTATCAGTCACGTTATTCCCTATGATGGAATTGCCTGCGCTCCTGGATGCCAGCTACTCTGCTGAACCACATTTTCACGCAATGTTACATCAACTGCTTCCTCGTGGGGCATTTGACTGGCAGTCAAGGCTCTACAGGGTCCGGTATGTCGACATTTCATCGGCCTATCGCGACACAAACTCCAAAATGATGTGATCGCTCAAAGCGGAAACGTGCCCTGGATATCTCCACTCTGCACCAGTCAGATTGTCCATTACCGCATCGTATGGCCTGCTTTCTCCTCATTATGGAGACCTCCACCAGCACTGTAGATAACACGCATAATCACCATCGGGGCTTCAAGAGCCCATATTGCCTGATTCCCTAGCATACAATGGCTGTGGTTGGCGGCCCTGTTGGAAGGCCGGTACTTGGTAGAGGCATTGGTGGAGTGTCCAGCTCGGTGGAATTGTCATCAGAGAAAATCTGCTTGGCTCCATCATTGGCAGCCATGTTTTTGTTAAACATAAGGCTGTGCCTTTTCGTTTTCCCTTGCGATCGGCATCTGCTCTTGAACTTTAGTAGGAAGAACGAAGCTTGAGCTACCAAGACGTCAAGATGGCCGCTTCAATTCCTGAAAAGGCTCCGGTTGCCCCGACCTCGACCAATTCAGAGGGTACAGACAACATCTCTCCAGCCAGCTCAACCCACGTTGATGACAGCTATGATGTCTTCAAGAATGCTCGAGATCTGGAAATTGACCCGGCTGAGGCCAAGAGAGTGCTCCGAAAGATCGACTACCGCATTGTTCCAATTCTGTTTGTGACATACATGTTGCAGTATCTGGACAAGAACAGCATCAACTTCTCAAGTGTCTATGGCTTAAAAGAGGGTACCCATCTTCATGGACAAGACTACTCGTGGCTCTGTATGCTTCCCAGCATCCTTCTTTGCACCGCCCTAACAGTCTGCAGCAACCATCTTCTATTTTGGATACCTGATTTTCCAATTTCCCTCGGGCTATTTCCTTCAGCGGTTGCCGATTGGACGCTTTTTATCCTTGATAACGATAGCATGGGGAATTGTTCTGATATGCACTCCGGCTTGTACTTCATTTGCGGGAATTGCCACCAATCGATTTCTCTTAGGTTCTTTGGAGGCGACGGTCAATCCGGGCTTTGTCCTACTCATGTGTATGTTGCGACGCCTCGGACCTTTGTTTTGTCACTGACGGTAAATAGCAATGTGGTATACCTCGGCCGAACAGCCTCTTCGACTTGAGATCTACTACTGCACGAACGGAATCGCAACAATGTTCGGTGGCTTGCTGGGATATGCTGTAGGACATATCAACTCAGGTCTGCCAAAATGGCAGTACGTCTTCATCATCTTTGGTTCATTGTCCATTGCGTGGGGAGTCGTATCTCTACTCGTTCTTCCAGACCTTCCATCCACGGCGAAGTTTCTGACCCCACACGAGCGAGATATTGCGGTAAACCGAGTGTCGAAAAATCGGCAAGGAGTTAAAAACCATCATTTCCAGACATATCAGGCATGGCAAACCGTGCAGGATCCCAAAACTTGGATCCTCTTTATAATGGCCACTGGAGCTCAAGTCCCCAACTCGGCTCTGACCAGCTTCACCAGTATCATTATTGGTACTTTTGGTTTTGATACTCTGGGTACACAGTATATGCAGATTCCAGGTGGAGCTGTACAAGCTATTGCGCTCTTGGCTGGCGGATTCATTTGCACAAAATGGCCCCACAACACCAGATGTGCGACCATGGTTGTAGCCAACCTCATCTGTATTCTTGGGGCCGGGTTACTGGTCGGACTACCAAGCCACAATAAGGTATGGACATCATATTTGTTATAGCAGAGGCTTGGCTAATATCAAGCAGTGGGGACGTCTTGTCGCCTTGTGGCTCTGCTATTTCCAAGGTCTTGGGTTCAGTATGAGCTTGACAATGGTCTCTTCAAATGTAGCTGGGTATACCAAGAAGCAACTCACTGGAGCCATTCTCTTTACTGGATATTGTGTTGGAAACATGTGAGCGCCTTTTACTCCTGCTGGAGAACAAAACTAACATCTGCAAAGCATTGGTCCTCAGACATTTATCACAAGTGAAGCTCGTAGGTATTCCTCGGTCAACTTTGACTTCATCGCTAATACCTTTGCAGCCGGATACCATAGTGCTTATATAGCCATGCTTGTTGGATATAGCGTGAAGCTGGCTATGGTGGTGGTGCTTTATTTCTATATGTGGTCAATCAATAAGAAGCGTGATGCAGCCGTGGCAGCACGAGGGGAACTCAGCGAAGAGGAGGAAAGGGAGGCGATCGAAAAAGGCATGCTAGACATGACGGAGATTGATAACCAGGGGTTTAGATATATTCTTTAGACTTTCTCATACCGTAATGTCAAGCTTTCTGAACTCCACACTAGCTATCGTCGGGCTCTCCCGATGGCCTATCCCCCACCTTTGGCGGGGTAGCTCAAACAGGCACGCTAATCGTTATCGTCGCCAAACTATCACTCCACACCTGCTCCTGCAAGTACATCTGGACTTTGAGAACAATAACTCTTCTTCACAATTCCATATTCTCCATTTTATATACACGTAACACAGCTTGGAAATAACAGCCATGGCGGAAGTCGCATCCACCCCCAGCACTTCCCTTCCATCAACACAATCCGACTCCCTTGCTGCAGCCATAGAAGTCCAGAACTACCTCAAGGCACGCCTCTCCGCCAGCAAGAATTCTCCCAGCAATGAGAGCGGGAAATGGGAGATTCCCATCATAGACTTGACCCCTTCGTTCTCTCCCTCGCTCAGCGACCGTCAAGCCGTTGCGTCTCAGATCCACCAAGCATGCATCACCACCGGCTTCTTCTACATCACTGGCCATGGCATCCCGCTAGAGATCTGCAACAACACGCTTGCGCTGGCCGAGCGCTTTTTTCGGGAGCTGACGCCTGAGGCCAAGGAAAAGATCCATATGAAGCATTCGGATCAATTCCGGGGCTATGAGCCCGCTAGTTGGACGAGTGTCAATGAATATGAGACGAAAGAGACGAAGGAGGGCTTTAACTTTGGCTATGAATCGGGTTTGGACCCGAGTGGCGGCGATGGGAAATATGTTGAGCTGGATGGGTCGAGTGAAGCGGGTAAGAACCTTTGGCCCGAAGAAACTGAGCTGCCAGGGTTTTATGCGGGCATTGCACAGTATTATGGCCAGGTAAATGCCCCCCCTGGAGAACTTGAAGTTCGGCTACTTATGTACATCGTTAGGTCTTGCAACTCGCCCGACATATCTTCCGCCTCTTTGCCCTGTCACTCTCGCTGCCGGAAGATTACTTCGAGCCTCTAGTCACCCATCCCGGCGGCATTGCCCGCTTGATCAATTACCCCGCGAGCAAAAACCCCTCGCCACTCCCCGTCGACGACGAGGAAATCGGGCTTGGCGCACACTCAGACTATGAATGCTTCACGCTGCTCCTTCAAGATTCCACCCCGGGCCTTGAGATTCTTTCACCGAGCGGCCAATGGATCGCGGCCACCCCGGTCGAGGGCGGCATCGTCGTCAACGTGGCTGATTTCTTGATGCGGTGGACTAACGGCCGGTATAAAAGCACGGTGCACCGAGTTGTCAACCGCACGAACAAGCAACGGTATAGCATCCCGTTCTTCTTCAGCATCAACTATGATGCCAAGGTTGAGACGTTGCCGGGGTGTTTGGCGGAGGGGGAAGTTAGTAAATACCCACCGATCACTGCTGGAAGATATGTGCTGGATCGCTTGGGATTAACCCTCAAGACCGGGGGTTATTGAGCTTGTAATGTGGGGGTTTGACCGTGGGCTGTTATTTTCGGCCTCCTTGGTTTTCTTATCCCTTGCTTGATTGTGTCTGTATTTTTTCTCGAGAGCTGGAATCGGACGCGACGTTTGATAGCTGAAGCTACGAACACAAGGTTTTCCTGCCTCCAAGTCGAATATTGGACAGTACACTCGTGACACTTCGGTCAACCGGGAAGCAACGCACATGCCAGGGAAATTGAGTTCCAGAATGGGAGTGACTTTTGAAACTCTTTTTTCGTCCTGCATAGCCCTTTGCCTTAAATAAGAACAAGATTTGACGACAGAAGAGGGAGGGTCCTGGTTTCTGTAAATGCCTATTTCCACCATTCATGGATATAGGAGTCTAGAGCCCAAAGACAAGACACGCCGTATGCGCCAATAAGTGTCCAACCGTATAAAGTGCCCCTGTTGACCAATAACTCGTTCTATTCTGTTAGATATCACATTTCAGGTGACTGGGCTAGTTAGCAAGGTTCCTACCGCTTGCAAGCAATCGAGAGCTTTTTCAACGTCAAGAGTAGCCTCTATTGCAAGTTGTACTTGTAATATATCAACCCAGAAACCAAATAAAAGTATATTACGTGCTCCAGTTCCATGCTAGGAATCTACGCTAGCAGTGATAAGGTGTTGTTAGTGATAGCCAAGGTTCACTTTCCATGTTGAGGTAAAGGCTTGGCGTCGAGAAGATCGGGTGGTTTGTGTACAATACTCTTGGGATGAACAAACCCATGGCCTGTAGTCCCGCCGGATACGATGCTCATCAACCCATTGGCCGAATTCCCTTGAAGCGAAACACCAGGCAGGGGTTCGTTTATCCTGAGAGTATCGTAGCTGGTGGTAGAGGTGGAATCAAAGCCGAAACCTAGTGGTATCGAGTGACTAGAATTGCCCTGCTACCTTGGCTTATTGGGTAGGGATATGAGATTTAGTGTCTTAAGACACAGAAAGTGTAATGGAACAAGGACGACAGAGAGTGTTCACATAGGCCTTATACCCCTGTTTTGCGAAGTACCCCCACACAGAGATACTATCACTAAGTAGAGAAGGCTATCAGGAAACCATATTCACTGTTGGTAGAGCGTAGGGGTCAATTTCTACTGACAGTTTGTTATGGGTCAAGAGGTGACGTGACGTATTGGCCACTGATGGGATTCAGCAAGAGCGACATTCAGCAAGCCTGATGAAGCTCACTATTTCCGGTGCTGCAAGGATGTGGTTAGCACCTCACGAACAAGAGACACCAATCACGGCACAAGTGTGACAATGGAAATGCAGCACCAAGTAGTCGTGTAGTAGATTGGCAAGTCAGCTGAAGGACCAAGTGTACACTGGTGTTGAAGAAAGTGGGAGCAGGACGAGGTCCAGAGCTGCGATCCTCGTCGAGGTTGCATACAGATTCGCTAGACTTCTAGAAAGCTGACATACCAGGGCTGGCCAGCAAGCAAGCAAGCCTGCCTTTGCTTCTGCCATGCCAGATCTCGTTGCGTCAAAGTATATGCAAGCAGGAGAACCTAAGCCCGGAGCATATGATCGGAGCGCCGCCACTCGCCAACGGAAGGAAAGGATTGGTGCTCTGAGTTGCTGCTGAACTCAACTCGTGCTTGGCAGTACAGGGCACTCACTGCGACGAGTCTGCGGTGCTCAATGGCTGATATAGAATGCGTATCTCCGGATTGACCTGGTGGCGGGCACGATCATGCTATCTCTGACTGGTTCCTCAGCTGGTGCAGCGCCTCAGCTGCTGACTGCACAACGGTAACGGAGCTGTCCTGGCCGAGCTGAGATCTGGGACAGCCACGAAGTTATTCTATGCTGCGGTGTGACTCGGGGTCCAATCCTTTTGTGGCCGTGTCCCGCTGAGACGCAAATCGAATGGTTTCTGTCAGATATCACTTGTGGCGTCGTCCATCAGAATCTTTCCTTGCCGGGGTCCATGCCTCCCATTATACTGTCACCAACGACTTCCGCTTTCTCTTCGCCCTAGGATTTGTCAGTGGTTGGAGCGTGGACAGCGTGTCGCACTGTGTGATGCGATGTGATCTGCTCCGCCAGCAGCGACCTCCCTAACGTGCGTACGGCCAATCTCCGCCTGCCTCACCACCACACGTTGGCTCGGGAGATCTTCGCAAGGTACAGCAGCTTTCCACCGTCATTTTTTTTCCAGCTCTATGCTACCTACCCACAACAATCCACCCCATAAGCCCATGATGGATCCACGACTCTGATCCGACAAGTCCTCCCACCATGGTGTCTTTCTCACCTGTGCTCCCTGCCCTCCACCTCTTTATGAACCTGCCGTCCGAACTCCTTTTGAGCAGGCATTACCGTTGATGGGAGCGCTTCCCCATAGCCGCCGACATGTCCACTTCCCCTCGACACGATGACGATTCGGCCATTTCTGTGCCCGGAGCCTCAGCCAGCCAGTCCTCCACGACGCAAGCCTCGCGCGCCCGAAAACGCTCGTCCATCTCCCCGCCCAAGTCGGAGCATAGTCCCCAGCTAACTGGATGGAATCAATTACTCTCTGCGAACGAGCAGGCGGAACAAAATGCGGAGGGCGAAGATGCAGTACTCCAAGCACAGAACGAGATCGACGTGGACAGTGGAACGGATGCGCAGTCGGTGAGCGATGCTGGCTACGAGACGGACAGTATAGGAACAACCTCGACGTCTTTGGCCTCGAGCTACCGAAATTTTGCTTTTGAGAATGGGCGACGATACCACAGGTTTCGAGAGGGTGCTTATAATTTCCCCAACGATGATCTAGAACAAGACCGGGAGGATTTGAAGTGAGACCCCCACGAATGCTGGAGGACGACCGACTGATGGCTTTGCAGGCATGCTATGATGATGCATTTGCTACATGGCCGATATCATTACGCGCCAATTGGACCACACCCAGGCCATGTACTTGATATTGGGACGGGCACAGGAATTGTAAGTCAATTTTTTCTCCTTCGTGGGTAACGGCAAAGTATTGCAATTCATACTGATATGCATTCTAGTGGGCAATTGAGAGTGAGTAGAAGTCCACTTTATCACGGCGCGACTGACACCTCCTCAGTGGGGGATCTTTATCCCAGTGCAGAAATCCTAGGGGTGGATCTCAGGTATGCGAACCTCACTCTGATCGAGACTGCAGTTTAGTGATATCCTACAGCCCTATTCAGCCGGAATGGGTGCCACCGAATGTCAAATTTATGGTAGACGACGTAGAAAGTCCTTGGCTCAAGCCTTTAAATTACTTCGACTACGTTCACTCTAGGCATACGGTTATGGCCATTAGAGATTGGCCGAAATTGATGAGCAGTGTTTTGGAGTAAGCTACCGCAACCTCTGCATCGAGTCATACTAACAATTAAGTCACCTCAAACCCGGCGGCTGGTACGAGATGCAAGAGATTCACCACATTCCATACTGCCATGATGGCACAATGCCTCCGGACCACCCTGTTAGTCAATACTGGCATCTGATCACGGAAGCTCTGGCAAAGCTGAACGTCAATTTCAACGCGACACTACTTTTAGAAGGCATCATGCGGGACTCTGGCTTTGTCAATGTCCATACCCGAATCTTCCATGTGCCCATTGGACTTTGGCCCCGCAACAAAGTGCTGAAGAAAGTGGGACTGTACTGGAGGACGGTTCTTGTTGATGGACTGGAACCGATTGCCTTGGCGCCACTGACACGAGGGCTAGGCTGGAGCAAGGAGCAGGTTGAAGTCTGGCTCATCGAAGTTCGAAAGGCATATATGGATTCATGGGTTCATTCACATATGCCGCTCTACATCACCTGTGGCCAAAAGCCAGGTCCTGGTGTTCATGTTTACCGCACGGGGGAGATTCCTCCTTGGGCTGACGTCCCGATTGTCTCATAAGTTTGGAGTTGCAGGATAGGATGAGTTTTGGACACACCTGCGCCAGATGTAAGCATTGACAGAAGGGCCACGCTGAAGCAAATCGTGGATATTAAATTCTCCCGGGGCTATGAGACAAGCAGCAGGACTGATCACTTCATGCCCATACCGCTGGCTGACCCGTGAATATAAGGCATAAAGCACACAGGAAAAGCTTGGAGAGCTCAGTATTAGCGTCGTAATAACACCCGGTTCGAGCAAGATTCAGATCTACTCAACACAATATCTAGGACGTGTGTGATATCGTATAGACATAGATAAGTGATACCGACCTATGGTAACGAATTGAAGATCTAGTTACAATCTCACGAAGGTACCCGCTCACGAAGCTAGGCTCGTGACGATGTCGATCCAAGATCTTTTGAGTTTCTGCATTAGACATTCAGGAGTGAGGGGAGCCAGCAAAGCGCTCCTGATGCACGCCAGTCAGTGCACGGCACGACGACAAGGCGACCAAGTGCAAAAGATAGGACGGCTTCCCCGGCGGGAGTCGGTCACTTCTGATCTGTCACATCCCCTCCCCCCTCCTGCCTTCGTTCTGCATGCACTCCCCTTTTCACTCAGCCCGTGTCCCCCTCCTCCGCCTCTTTACCTTTTCTTTTTCTTTCGCTGCTTCCTTGCTTTTTGCTCTTGGCCGAGATTAGCATTTGCTGGGACGCAAGAATTGGGTAGCGAGAGTGGCAAACACGTGTGCGTTGGGGGGAATGATAGATTATAAGCATAATTTGGAGCGGCTTGGACTCTGCTGGATGGGAAGAATGGCAGGTCGTGGTCGGTTGAGGATATGCTGACCATGGTGGTTGGGTCCTGCTGAACCCCAATGTTCGGTGGTCCTCACCCAAGCAGCCCGTTCGGATTTTCCGGGCGCCCGAGTGCTTGCGCTTGTAGGGTTGGCGAGCATCACCGCCGCCGCCCCCCCCCTTGCGATACGCCGGTTCACTTAACACCCACGGCGTGTAGATTGCTGGACACCACCAGTTCACCCAGTGCACCACTGGCGTTGCTGGAGTCGTCACAAGGCCTGCCGGCGGACGGAGCATGTTTTACGATAGATTCCGCGTCGCTCACATTGTCTCTATCCGTCGACGAGGAGGGGGTAGCGACTCCAGCTAGACAGCCGCTACGGAAGCGTGGTGCTGCCGCACGCAGAACAGCTAACTGATGGGGCTCAACGCGTCGGGTGGGAGATCGCGCCGGGAAGGCGGCCGGTGTCATATACCAACAACTTCCTGTTTGAGATCGTGACAGCAGAATGGTGAGAATACGAGCTTCTTTCCCACTGCCTTTGTGTGTTGCATGATTGGTATACAGTTGGTATACAAGGCGCCTCGGCTGCCACCTATTTGTGCGGGAAAAAGGGAAGGTATATCGGGCCCGCGACGACGAGCATATGCTGCCGCTCAAGTTAGTGACCACGCCGAGACCTGCTGGCGGTGTCGTCTCGTCTCGTCCCTGTGCCTGGTCTGGTCTGCTGGCTGCTTTGCAACTAGCCAACCCGTTCGGGTTTGGAAGGAGCACTCGGCCGGGTCACCGGCCTATGGCTGGCTAATCTGCAAATGCAAAATGCAGGACAGATCACATCGTACAATACACCGGTGGAACGAGCATGCCACCCTTTAGACGGGCCTCTCACAGCAAATCATGGCGGTATCAGTAGTGGCCGTAACCAATCCCGGAAATCATCTTCTTTTTGTTCCTTCGTACAACGGTGATCTACACCCTCTCCGCTCTCTCAGTCCTGTCGCGGTTGGGTGCCGAGGCTCTGGCCCGGATAACCATCCACTCGTCCCAAAGTGCCTTCCCGCGTCCAGCACCCCGCCGAGCAGCTCCTTCCGGGCAGGGAGCCCCTGGCCTTTCACGCACGCGGGAAGGGGACGAACCGGCCAACACTACGCGCGCTGGACTGAACGGAATGGTCGTAGCCGGACACCCTTCTACGGGAAGGCGAGGCGGCGATGCTTTCCTGCTCGTTGCTTGCAACTTTTCGCGGCGGCGTACGTAGTGGCGGCCAGGTGGCAGCAAAAACGGTTGTGAGAGGGCTGCATTGTGCCCTCGACTCGTCTGGCCATCTCGGCATAAAGTCTCGTTTCTACCTTCGACCACGCCATCTGCTGCTAGGTCGCCCATCCTTGACGCTTCGATGGCCCAGAGACCGAGAGTGGAGCGCAAGAGGCTGTTGAAGCCAAGGGCCTTAATTGTTCCATCCATGTAGCTGAGCAGCCCCCGAAATTGGGCCACACGTGGAAGGAGAAAAAGGAAAGACATCCCAGGCCCACGGAATTGGTTCTCTCGCTCTCCCATCCAAACCCTCTGTGTTGACGGTGCATCGCATCGCAATATCCAGCACCTTGAGCTTGGGGTTCTTTGCTGCAAGAATTGCCAGGACGTGAATGTAAGGGGCTCGCTCCTTTTTGGTTGAGCATTTGCAGGGGTGGGGTTTCTTCAGGACATGCCCCGAAGTGGAAGTTTGGGAAACATGGCCAAACTAAGTCTTGGAGGTTTGCGGATGAATCTGCTCTTGCGATCATCGCCATCTCGAGCTTTCGCTCCAATTGTCAGGCGTCAAAGTACGGCAGCTACCGCCGTCAAGCAGCAATATGCGGAGCCTTCTCCAGCCCAGGATATCGCTGAGCAGCAGCAACCGAGTTTAGTAGAGCTCGCTGCGACAATCAAGCAAGAAACCGAGAAGCTGGATCGATATTTGAAAGAGAATGGACTGGCCCACCCAGGATTTGACGTCAACTCTCCGGCCAATTTCCCCAGGCTGCCCGAGGAGATGAAGAAAGCTCGGGAGACGGTCATCCAAGCTACCAAAGAACTGGGAGATCTGGTCACCGGCCCAACGGAAGGTATTCGGTGGATGGCGTGGGATCACAATAATTCCCTCTCATTACAAGCCGTCTATCATTACAATATAGCCAAGTCGTTCCCTCTGGATGGCACCGCATCTTATAGCACAATTGCTAAAGCCGTTGGTCTGGACGAGGTGAATGTTCGTCGCTTCATGCGGCATGCGATGACGAACAGGATCTTCAAGGAAGTTTCTCCTGGAATCGTCGCGCACACCGCTGCGTCAAGAGTGCTAGCTGAAGACCAAGCCATGGCAGACTGGGTCGGATTTTGCGTCGAGGATATCATGCCCGCTGGTTCCCGGGTCATCAAGGCTTTGAGAGCTCACCCGGAAGCAAGTGAACCCACTCGGACCGGATTCTGTGTCGCCAACGACACCGTGGATAAAGAGCCAATGTTTGTGACCTTTGGCAAGGATCCAGTGCGAGCGAAGCGTATGGGAGGAGCCATGGCATCTCTGACCGGCGGGGAGGGTTACGAGGTCTCCTACCTGGTTGATAATTATGACTGGCAATCCGTCGACTCCGTCCCGGGTGGTGGATTGGTGGTTGATATTGGCGGTAGCCATGGGTTCGTCTGTGTAGATCTGGCCAAGCGCTTCAAGAACATGCGCTTCGTCGTCCAGGATCTCCCCAAGACGGTTGCTAGTGCTCCGGATGTAGGAGCATTGAGCGACCGGATTTCCTTCCAGGCTCATGATTTCCACCAGCTTCAGCCCGTGCAAGGGGCAGATGGTTAGTTCTCCGCTCCGAATTTGAACGACCACCCATCTAACTTACCTCTTAGTATACTTCTACCGCTGGATTTTCCACAACCACAGTACGCCATACGCGCTCAACATGCTGCGGCAACTCATCCCAGCCCTTAAACGGGGGTCCCGCATTGTCATAAATGATTACTGTCTCCCACCACCAAATACGACCAGCACGCCCAGTGCTGAAGAAAAAATTATGCGGACGATGGATCTCGTCATGCTGACCCTCCTTAATGCTCAAGAACGCACCGAGGAGGACTTCAGGCGCCTGTTTGCGGAGGCTAGCCCGGGATTTGTGTTCAAGGGCGTGACGAGGCCTGCCGGCTGTAGGATGAGTATTGTGGAGGCGGTTTGGGAGGGCGAGGATGCTCATGCGGCGGCTTGAGGGGGCCGGGTACGAGGGAGGGAGGTTGCATTGTGAATTCTTTGCATTCGGACTTCTCGCATGGGCTTTGCGCGTTTATAGATACCCTTTCTTGGCGTAGTTCAGTTTGTTCAAAGGACTACCCTCATTGTAGGGGTTTTGTGTGTCTGGCCCATTCTTGTTTTTGGGAGTTTATGTTGTAGCTCGCTAAACGCTCGTTCGTACCAGATCTTCAATCTTCATGTGCCCTTCGTTTCTAAGCGTAACTCCATGTTGTTCTGTAACCAGGATGAATTAAAGACTTTTACTAGTCTGCATTCGTGATTTCTATTTGACCACCTGAGGGTATTTCCCCTCCAGATATGTAATATGACAGTCCGTCGAAGAAAGTCAGATGCTGACATCCGCTGTTGATGCTGTGCACACAGTTGCATCGTAATCCTAGATAGTCCATTGGCTTTTGATGTTTGATTTCAGGCATGTTTCTTAGTCAGGTGGCCGTGGAGATCATCCGGGGGAGCGTTGATCTGCAGCTGTGTGCCATGGGGGATAAGCATGGGGACTCCAATTATTTTGGCATGTGTAACCTCATGGACAATATTGCGTGACCCAGAGAGAGAATTTCCTCCCTCCCCCACTCTAAAGTCTCTTCCTGAGTGGAGGCTTTTACGATATTAACCCGGAGCTTTCCGCGAACATGCGTTTTCCATGCGTGAGGGGAGCACCGTTCAAATCAACATAGCCGGAAAGTATGTCCGAAGGTGCGTGCATGCGGTGTCAGAGATGGGAGCCCGAGCTATCGACAACTAGGGCAGGTCAAAGCTATGCGGGAGGTGACCAGCCAGGTTGGGCAAGTACCGCGTATCCGTGCATCTTCTCCGCTTGAGATAGAGACGGTACAGTACAGCGGAGCTCATAACTATCAACAACCCATTCCCCCGTGCCAGTGCGGAAGAAGCTCCAAACGAATTCGGCCCCCAATATCAGACAAGATTTAAGATTTGCAATCATGTTCGCCCTGATCCTCCAGGCTGCTGGGGCAGTCGTTGCACTGGTCCGTTCCCCGCACTCTCTCTAACCGGGCCCTGATTGAACTGACGACCCCACCACAGCTGCTGCTCCAAGCCGTCGCCAAAGGCATCTACAACGTCTTTCTGCACCCCTTGCGTAAGTATCCAGGCCCCAAATCCTTCGCGGCGACCTCGCTCCCGTGGGCCATCACCACCGCCCAAGGACAATGGGCATACTGCATCCGATCGCTGCACGAGCGGTATGGACATGTGGTTCGGACAGGCCCGAATGAACTCGTGTATTGCGACGCGGCGTCCATGAAGGACATCTTGACCCGGCGACCACCGATGACCAAGAGCGCCGCTTACTACAACATGCCGCCGCTGGGCACGCACAGCATCCTGTCCGTCAAGGACGAGGCTGACCATGCAAGGTACCGGAGAGTTTTGGCGCATGCGTTTTCTGAAAAGGCCTTGCGCGAGCAGGTTGGTCCCACCGGCTGAGGGGTGACGCACTTTTGGAGATTTCTGCAAATGCTGAAGCAAAAAACCCCCTTCGCAGGAACCTCTCATCCGTAATTATATCGACCTCTTCATCGCCCGCCTGCGCGAATGCGCCGCCGATGGCACGCCGCAGGATCTCGTGGCGTGGTTCAACTACGTCTCGTTTGACATCATTGGCGACTTGACCCTCGGGCAGTCCTTCAACTGTCTGGAGTCGAACACCCTTCACCCGTGGGTACAGTACCTGTTCCAGAACTTCAAGGCGGTGACCTTGATGGGATGCGCGCGACGATTCCCGTCTGTCTTCGGGATCTTGATGAAGCTGATGCCGCAGAAATCCCTGCAGAATCGCTTGGAGCATTTTTTGTTCAGCAAACGAAAGGTTGAGGAACGGATTCAGAGCCAGAGTGATCGGAAGGACTTTATGACCTTCGTGCTCAGGCATAATGAGAAGGACACGGGGATGAGTATGGATGAGATCGTGCCGACTTTTGCGGTCCTCTTGCTTGCGGGAAGCGAGACCACGGCGACTTTACTCTCGGTAACCTCGTTCTATTTGTTGCAGAACCCGGAGGTCATGGACAAGCTTGTGAAGGAGATCCGTGGTTCCTTTAAGAACGAGGAAGACATTAACATGGTGAGCGTGAACAGTTTGCAGTATGAGATCGCGGTTCTAGATGAAGCTATGCGCATTCATCCACCCACGCCGCTTGGGAGCCCTAGAGTGGTTCCTGACGGGGGTGAGATGGTCGGTGGAGAATGGGTCCCTGGTGGAGTGAGTCTTGCTCCCTCATCGACGAAAGCATGAGCTGACCTAACCTGTAGACGACATTGTACGCCTCGACGTACAGTATGAATCGCTCCGCGAAGAACTGGACGGACCCCGACAAGTTTGCTCCGGAGCGATGGTTGAAGGACCCCAAATATGCAAATGATGACAAGGCAGCATTTGCGCCATTCAGGTACTCTCACCCGACCAAGTACCTTTCTCTCGCAACCAACTGACACAAACCTTGCAATCTAGTCTGGGCACGAGAAACTGTGTCGGCAAGAAGTAAGCAGATTCCCCGTTGTGTAAATGCGTGGAAACCGGGCCACTAACCAAGTCGCTTGTAGTCTTGCCATCGCCGAGATGCGTGTCATCCTCGCGCGCCTTCTGTGGAATTTTGATCTCGAACCCACGGAGCAGAGCTGTGGCTGGGTGCAGAACATGAAGCAGTTCATCCTCTGGGAAAAGCCGCCGTTGTTGGTGAAGCTGAAAGCCGTGGTGCGTTGACGGGGCTTGGATCTACCTTTGCACTGAGGATGGCACATTGCAGTCTGGGTTTCTTTTGAGTGATCATGGAATGAAGCTGTCATATCACGGGTTGACGGCAATGGCTCGCTTGGGTCATTACTCGTCGTGCCCACGTCATGGGATGGGAAATTGCGAGATATCAATTGTGAGACTACAGTGAACCAGCGGTCGAACCAATGTTTCAACAGTGTTCTTAAAGCAAGTCCATGGGTATTCGATAGTATACAGCCAATATATATATATATATATAAGAAGAGTAGCCATTTCCGAACCGATGCTCAAAGAGCCCCGATCGGTTGACGGACTTAATAAGCAGTATCAATCCAGCTCTTTGGTGCTACCAAACAGCATGTTTTCCGTAACTGCAGCCGTAGCCGCCGTCGCGTAGAAACAACCCCACGTATCGGATCCTTCGCCATGTTATTATTATTGTCTATGGTATTCCTCATAGACACTAACGAAAAGAACCATCAGCTGGCATCCTAAATGGGAAAGGCATCAGACCGGAAAGGGGCGGAAGACTGAGACATACGGGGTGGCATTAGCTGCCATCGTTGTCCAGCCCGCAGCCGCGATCACATCCGACGGGGCTAAATTCTGGTAGCTACCACGGGCGGCCAAGATAGACTTCCCAGCCAGGGAGGTGTCTGGCCTGGCGGTGATCTGCGCCGGGGCGAGTTAGGACGATGGGGGGAATCGTGGAGAGTGGATCTGAGAGGGCCTCTTGCAGTGCTGCTGTCGATCATATACTAGGTGTACTCATCCGCATCTTCGCGGGAGTTGGCGGTGATATACTGGATGTTATCGTGCCTGTCGGGGGTCCGGGCCGAGTGAACTTGGGGCTGGTTACTTACGCTCGCCAAACCACGCTGCTGCGGCGCCGGAAATGTAATCCATAGTGCATGGGGGAATCATTAGTGCGTACCCTACGCTCGGCATTGGTCTTGGAGCTAGCATAAGACGTGTCTTGCTGAGAGACAGGTGAGAATCATAGGACTGCTAGTCAACATTGGCGGTGATCGCAACCGCCTAGAGCCTGTCAACATCTGCAATTCCAAAGTCCCTGGCTTGCCTGAGCCCCGTGTCCGTACGGATTCTCAAATTGATGGTGCAGGCCTTGAAGTTGGCGCTAACCATGTTGCTAGCATCAGAGGAGTTGATGCCGTGTGAGATCGTTACGATATTGCTCTTGTACGAAGATATCCTGCCCACTTAGCCATGGTGGAATCGCTGGCTCCGGGGCAACTCACTCGGTGGTCTATTCATAGAGCTGAGGTTGCCGCTAAATTTAGGAAGCGAAGCCAGCATTCGCTGACGAAAAAGGAGAGGGAGACGGCTGGAAGACAAGCTTGTTTGCACGTTATTCTGGTGGCCAATATCAGATGAACGGAGACGTTGCTCTCAATGTATCTCAAACGACAGCCGGGGCTCGGACTCGTACTCGCCGTCATCCATCAGCCAAATAAGCGAGCCATCCCAAGCAGGTGGGTGTGCGTGTGGACCGGTAATATACTGGGGAACGAATACAATTGCCCGGATCTCTTCGCCATCCTTACACTCCACTTGTGCCGTGGCTCAGCCTGATCTTGTTTCAAGCTTTGGGTTCCCAGTCAAGCATTATGTGCTGCAAATCCGAACGACCATCGCGGGACTCGCAAAGCATAGAACCAGCTCGCTCGGTTTGCGAAAGCTACCCGTCCAAGCAGCCATGAGTATTATTCTGGCCTCTCCGGGAAAGACGCAGCACAGGCAGATGCGCACCAATCCTATCGCAATCGTCAAAGTAGATGGGATGGGTCATGGGATTCCAGTCGCTTTACCCGGTTTCGAAACAGGAGAAACATACCATCCTCTCGGCCCATTTACCCCGGATAACCGCTGGATCGCCCAGGTTGCTGCCCAGTTGAGAATGACAGGTGCCAGGAGACGAACCCTGTGAAACAGATTAATCTTCTTCTCGGAGGTATTCAGCCCCAGGTCAAACTTGATTCGCTGTGCGATGGTTTCCACGACCAGTGGTGTCCGGATACAGTCGCTCGTGCGCTGGATGCTGACCCATTAATCAATTCCGTACAGATGGACCCAACAAGGCTGATAGAGTTGTCAATGCTGGGGACATTGCGTCTGCCTCTGCCTCTGCTTCTCCTTGCCTCCTTACGTGCATCTGCCGGCACACGTAGCTCGTCATCATCGAACTACCGAATGCGAAATCGAATGGTGACCAACGTTTCAATCTTATTTGGTATAAGAAAGCTGGCCGTCCAAACCCTCGTTTAGACTCTGGTCATTTTTTTCATGTCTTCAAGCCTCTCTTGATTGTGACTCCACCTTCGTTTTTACTTTTTTTTCGATCCCCAACATGCAGTTCTTCAATTCACAAACGCTGGCGTTGTCGTCTCTCCTTTTTCTTGTTGCAAATGCCGCCCCTTCTCCAACTCTAAAGCAACGCAACCCTGATACTATCAGCCTTGCCAAGCGTGCATCCTGCACCCCAACCGCCGGAGGAGCCTCTTCAGTAGATGATGTCCCAGCCATTGAATCAGCCATTGCCAGTTGTGGAAGCGGAGGAACGATTGTTATTCCCGCGGGGAAGGACTATTACCTGAACTCGGTGCTGGATTTCTCAGGATGCAAGAGTTGCACCTTTAATATCGAAGGAACATTGACGGCGTCCAACAACCTTACTTACTGGGCGACCCAGACTGCTATCATCTACATGAAGGACATTGCCGGCGCTACCATCCAGTCACTAACCGGCTCTGGAGTCATCGACGGCAATGGCCAAGCAGCATGGGAGTCTTTTGCTCAAGATTCCAGCCTTAAACGACCAACCTTGCACTACATTGATGGAGGATCCAACATCGTGATCCAGAATCTTGCGGCCAAGAACCCCCCTAACGTTTTCTTCAGTGTCAAAGGCGATGCCACCAACGTCCAGTATGCCAGCTTGACCATGACGGCGAAATCCGATTCCACTACGGCGCCCAAGAACACCGACGGGTTTGATATTGGTGCCAGCACTTACACAACGCTGACCAACATCACCGTCTCCAACCAAGACGATTGCGTTGCCTTCAAGCCGGGAGCAAACTACGTCACCGTCGACACCATTACCTGCACTGGCTCGCATGGTCTCTCCGTCGGGTCGCTGGGGAGCACCAACACCGACACGGTCCAGAATGTTTACGTGACGGGTGCCACCATGATCAATTCCGCCAAGGCCGTTGGTATCAAGCTGTACCCCGGGGGCAGCAGCCATGGCCAGGGCGTGGTCAGCAATGTCACCTACGATGGCGTGACCGTCACCAACTGCGACTACGCGGCCCAGATTCAGACGTGCTACGGCGAAGATTCCACCTACTGCACCACGTATCCTAGCACGGGCACCATCGCTGGGGTTGTGCTCAAGAATTTCAAGGGCACCACGAGCACCAAGTACGCTCCTGCTACGGCTAACCTGGACTGCTCCTCGGCGGGCACTTGTGGAGTGACCATTTCCAACTGGTCGGTGAAGGCAGGTTCGGGAACGGCCGAGGTTCTTTGTGCTAATACCCCAAGTACTCTTGGGGTTACTTGCACTGACGGTGCTTCGGGATAAGTTGCCCAAGCGTGTAGGATACGCGTTGGACTTTTTGTACATATTCTTTTTCTGTATATGATCTCTTCAATAAATATTGACATCCTATGACTGTCAGCTACCTTTACACATGCAATACATGATCACGTACTTTCGTAAGGTATAAGCTGTGTATCGGGACCTTTCTAGCAAGATGCTAATAAGACATTGCCTCCTTCTTAACCTTGGCAAGAAACTTCTCGGCAATATCAACCATCTTCTCAGCCTGTTCCTGCTGCACCCAATGCCCAGCCCCATCCACGAGCTCCGTTCCCCAAAACTGCTCACACACGTCGTCTAAAGCCTCCACCGCCCCCCGTTCCTGATACGTTCCCCAATCACTCTTCCCCGCCACGAAGACACAAGGCACCACCACTTTCCGCCCCGCGAAGAGCTCCACGTCAAGCATATATTTCTCAGGCGCCGTCGACACCCGGTACCAATTCAGCCCGCCCTGGAACCCCGTCCGCGCCCACTCCTGAGCGTAGACCGCTAACTCAGCATCCGGTAGCCAGCGCGGGCTCTTTTCCACCTCGCCGGGATCGCTCTGTGACATGAGTGCCGCGACCGCTTCCCGCATGTTGGACTCCAAGGGCGGGATGTAGTAGTAGGGCATCTGGGCGAGTTCCTCGGCCGTCCAGGCCTTCAGCGGGCGCGGTTGATTGCCGGACCAGTCTGCGGACTTGAGATGGAAGTAGCCGCGGAGAAAGGCATGGAGCTCGGGCTTGGGCTCTAGCATCTCGTGCGCTGCCGGGGCGGTTGAGTAGTACTGCTTGTAGTGTTTTCTGGGCTGGGGCAGGCTGGCGAGCTGCGCCTGGATATCGGGCCCTGTTGGGGGTGCCGGGGGCGTCTTGGTGTTGAAGGGAAGCTGAGGCGCTCCCCTGAAGGGATGGGACATCATGATTAACCTGTGGGGAGTTTAGTCTGCGGGTTCGAGAGACGGCTTGGGAGGTATTACGATTTAAAGATGTCGGGCCTCATCAAGGCACATAGGCTGGCGCTCACGGCACCGAAATCATGGCCGATTACACACGCCACGTCCTTGTAGCCCAGAGCGCTCACGAAGATCACCGCATCTCGCACCAGGCGGACAAAACTGAAGGTGTTGAGATCTACGGTGGAATACTCGCGCGTGTCCCAGCCGGTGGTTCGGCCATATCCTCGCTGGTCATACGCGACGACGTGGTACCCGAGGTTCGCGAGGGGCACCATGATCTTGCGCCAGGAGAAGGCGAGTTCGGGGAAGCCATGGAGGAGCAGGAGGAGTGGTTTGGAGGGCACGCCTGCGGAGAGGTAGTGGTAGGTGAGGTCTAGTGAGGGGAGATAGGACTGGGAGATTCCTTGGGGGAGGGGCAAAGGAGGGAGGGATGGGCCGGCCATGGCAGTGTATGGTATCTAGAGAGGGAGAACGAGGGATGGATAAATGATGTACTGAAGTTAACCGTTTCAATACGCAGCTTGAACTCTTCACATGAAGTTGGAGATGTACAATCACGAGCAGTAACTTGTCGGATCCCCCAGGTTATATGAGACGTAGAAGACAAGGGGTTGGAAGGGAATAGTTCTATGTGAGTTACCGAGTAAGTAAGACTGAAAAGAGGGGATATATGTCGCCATTCGCAGTGAGTTGCCGAGTGAGTAAGATTGAAAAGAGGGGATGATGTCGAGATTATCATGTGATATTATATCACCACGTGACATATATACATACTTGCCATTGTCACGCCATTACCATTCAAGGAATGCGAAAAACATAACTCTAAGACTACCTTGGTCCGTCGTCATCGCGCGAAGGATCGAGGCATATGCAAACATCTCCGTTGCCAATGACTCCGGAGTTGATCCGCTGGTGATGCACGCCCACAGCAGCGAAGCGACAGTGCCGAGCGCATCCAACTCCCGTCCCACGCTCTCGGTGCTTCGCTGCAGCTTCTGTATATGTGCCATTACGTCACCAGCTGTGGCTTTCCTTAGCTGCACACGAGCGACCCGATCAGACTACGCTGGATGTGGCTTCAGCCAGCCGCGATTGCATTTACGCTTGTGTTCGGTTTTTCTCGTCGATGACCGCTATGTGTGGTCGGGATGTATGATGTCTTCACATTGGCCAACCGTCTCCCGCTCCTCCTCCCCGCCCACGCCCGCATCGATCGATGGGCTGCTGTGTCTGTTGTTCAGTCTCGTGAAAAGGCAAAATATAGATGCCCCCGTCTGCTAAGCAGCCTCGCCCTGGTCGGGCCGGTCAGATCAGGGTCCTTCTAAGAAAGGGTCTCTCATGCTGGTTATTGTTAGCAAGCGGATGGTAAACATAAGACGATCAGGGGCCGCGCCAAGAGGCATCGCTTTTCGCATTTGGGTCCATCCAGGTGTCCCTCCAGGACAGGGCCGCTTCTCGTGCCTGCTCCGGCTCTCTCCTCTCCATACTCCGTAAGCCTGCGGTACGACGTACTCCGTATACGGCGCCTTTCATGCATCAGGTACGGTAGGGTACGGTAGTCATGCTCAGCTGAGCCGGGCAGGTATTTCTTTCTGCAGTGCATGCCTTGCGGTCGATACTCCAAGTCCCCAATGCAGCAGATGCTCACTCGAGCCAAGTGCCGATCAGGCGATTCTCCAATAATAAAGAATGGATCGGGCCCGGAACCTAAATGTGTGAAGTCGATGGCGGAAGTCTAGCCCCAAACCGCCGGTGGAGAATGCAGAAACTTAGGCCTCTTGTTTTGCTGGCTGGTCGTGCATCGTCACCCACGGCAAGCGAGACTGGACTGGGCCGTTCCCCAGACTACCTACCTACCTATCTATGCTTCCATTCTTCCACATTCCAACCAGTGTTTCCCATCCATCCATCCATCACAGCCAACGTCAACATCAACATCAACATCAACATCAGCGCCCGGTCATCCTCAATCCCATCCACGCCCGCTGCTGCGAATCGCCTCAACGGCCGACCGTCCCATCCTGCATGCTGTTGCACGTCCAAACCGCCCCGTCAGCCTCACCACCTGGGACCCCACTCGTCGTGCTGCTACGCCAATCATCCGTCGCTCTCACGAGTCGCAGCCGGCATCACGGTGCTCCAGCGCACCACATTTACCAGCATCACCTGTCGCATCCCAGTTCCACGCCCCAAGCTCGCGTAGTGAACGGCCCATCGTCATCTTCGAGAGAGGCATCGCGCCGACGACCGTGACGGTCCTTCCTCTCCATCACTTTTTATTTCCTCTCAATGCAATAGCACCCTCACCCGTCCCAGGTCGGCTGAGCTCCTCGAGCCATCGCCGTGCGTTGCCAACATGTTCGGCAATCGAAGGAGAAGGGCCGCCTCCAATCCGGTATGTGCTGCGCCCTCTGCTGGCTGTCGCAACAGCTGGCCATCACCCATCCGGACCTGTCCTCCCCGTCCAGCGTGGGAGCAAAGCCGCTTGCTAACTGTGTTGCCGTAGCCTCTCAATGCCTCGACTGCCAATCCTTCGGCAACCTCGGCCGCCACGCAGGCCTTCCTGAAGAGTCAGGCCTCGAATGCTTCCCTCTCTTCTGCGGCTGCCGCTGCGGCATTGCGCTCACGACCGACGACACCGACATCCGTGGCCGATGTGCAAACCAAGAGGATGATGCGCCGGATGGGCTCCACGTCGTCGATGGGCAGCTCTCGGAGCGGTGGATCGGGTCGTGGACCGCCCGGGGCATCATTAGAACGTAGGGGCAGCGTTGGATCCATGACGGAACGAACATTTCGGGATCCATCGCCCAGTCGATCATCTCCAGTGCCAAGTGCGATTGATGCGCCCCCCGTTCCTGCGATCCCGAAGAATCTCGGCCAGAATAGGGCGTCCAGTTTGGAAGCGCCGCATCATCGAGTGGCCTCTCCGATACCACACACATCCAATGGTCGAGGTTCGAGTTTACAGCCCGCCGGGCATCATCATCCCAGGACGGCCGGGCAACGAAATTCAATTTCTAGTGTGGCAGACTTAGCAAGTCCAGAGAGTCGAGGGTCCGTCAATTTTTCCTACCCTACAGGAGCAAGACCTCAATCACCAGTGACAAACAGTCAACTAACGGATGAATCATCATTCAGACCCCCCAGAATTACGGCGGCAAACAATAAGAATCTAATCTATGACCCTAACACCCGTAGCTTCTTACCAGCGGCTGAAATCTATGCCATTGAACAGAAGTTGAGAGATGCTGCCAACGCACCGGTGAAGAAGCAGAAGCGCATAGCGCCAAAACAAAATACCGGCACTCATTTGGCTGATGGAACCGTCGGTGGAAGACCAAAAGGCACAGCAGTGGATGCTATGGAGGCGGCGAGAAAGACGCAAGAGTCCAAGCCAGCGCAACAGCCAAAACCAGTATCGGTTCCGGCTGCTACGCAAGGACCTGTAGTAACTCTACCTGCACCAAAGAACGTCATACCACAATCTTCGGAGGCGGAAATAAAGTCGGTAACGGCACCTCCCGTCTCTTCTATCGCGCCGAAGAAGAAGAAGAGAGTGACTATGACCGAATCTGGAAGCGATACAGGGTCCAATGTAGGGTCAGATTACGACAGCGACTCAACAAGACCGAAGACATTCAACCCAAGAACAAGTCCCCTATCCTCTTCTGGTCTTGCAAAGAAACCATCGGTGGTGCGAGAAGACCGGGAGCGGGAGGAAGAAGAGGACGACACGCCGAAGCGCTTGAGTTTCCAAGGGCCCTACCCCCCAATACTCCCAAAGAATCAAGATCAACGAACAATATCGCCATCACCACTGCCAAGATCACGGTCCGGAAGAGGGAGAGGCCAAGCTCTAGCACCAACAGCAAGTATGGCGGACAAACCTTCTGTAGAAGCTGTCAGCCAGCCAACAACAACACCAATATCGCAAGAGCCAGCAACCCCTGTACCGGCAACAAATGGAATGAATGGCCTGAATGGAGATGCAAAACCGGCAAGAATGAGTTCTGTGAGTCCACCAAGGACAGCTCATTTTGCAGCAACGCCAGAAAATCTCGCTGTTCTGCATCAACCTCCTAATCGTTCGGTTTCTCCCCGCAAATCTGCCATGAAACATTCACCTTCACGAGATGACTCGCCCGGTGCGGTTGGAGGCAGCGAGGCTTCTGAAAATTCAATGTTGGACGAGCCTCCAAAGCCAAAGAAAAAATCAGTCAGGGTTAGTTTTGACGACGAAAGCAATGTGGTTGTGGGACATGCTGCACCAAGTATTACCACGGATTCACCGGTGATACAAAGTCCACAGCTCGGTAAAAGTCGATGGTTTAGCATAAGTGGCCGGGGCAAGAAGAAGGATATCTTGGCTATGGAGGATGATGACGAGGTTATGAAGCCTCGTCCAGCTCTACCGTCGTTTGGTAGCATCAGAGAAAGGAAGAATCGCGATGTAGTCGACGTAGAAGAGAGACCTCTGGTGAAGCCAGCAGATAATGTCGTCGAATCCACGAAGCCTACACCGCCTACCTCGCCCATTTTCACGAGTCCCACTGGCGAGCCCATCGAATATCCTCTCGGGCAATCAAATGACCATGCAATGGGTGCATTGATCTCGCAGGACTCTACTGCCAGGAATGCTGCAAACATCTCCAAATCACGCGAGCCATTGCCTCCAGAAGTTACTTCTGTCGAAGGGTCCGGCTACCAATCTGATTCCAGTAGTACGCACAGCATGGACGAGATAGCAGAACCGGAAGCTGAGGAAACATATACCAAAGCTGGCGAAATCACTCAACCGGAAGTCTCAGAATCACCAGAAACTCCTGCTGAAACCGAGTCACTACCAACCCCTCATCCAAACGGCCATGTTCCTTCTATTGCCGTCTTGCCTGCAACACCCAAGGCAGAGGATGAACCAAAACAGCAGTGGCTCGCTATGCCCGGTGCTTGGGGAGAAGTCTCAGATGCGGGCAGTCAACCCCCCAGCCCTATGATAGTGGCAGAGCATGTTCCAACTGAGCCTACCCCGGCCGTTGTTGGCATTGCTGAGCCAGTACCTGAAGTAGTGCAACAGGTTGGTGCGCCTTCTGTTGGTGAGATTGCCGCTACTCAATACCAAAACGGACCAATTTTGGAAGAGACCGAGGACTCCGAATCTGGTGATATCTATACTGATGCTGCCGAAGATTTGTCGGATTTCGATGGCGACGGATTCTTGTCTTTAGACGCTGTAGTCGAAAGCCCAATACCCAAGGCACCGGCAACTGCTGTTGCAACTTCAAGCCCCCCAGAAAGTCCCATAAACCGCCTGGCAAAGGAAAAAGCCTATGAGAGGATGAATCGAGACAGTGCCCCTGACATTGGAGATGGTTGGGATAAGGCACAGCAATATTGGAGTGGGCTTACAGCAGATAAGAAGCGACAACTGGAGCAAGAAGCCAGAGAAGAGATTGCAGCTGAGGCATCCAACGACGAAGAGAAGTCAGCACCAAAGCCGAGGAAGACAAAGAAGAAGGTGCAAGTCCAGGCTCCTGATTCGCAAAAGAATCAGCCTGCCGTCAACTCGGAACGTACTTACATGATTATGCCTGGGACGAGAATGAGTCCAGACATTCCCAAAGTTGCACCAGCTCAAACGAAGCCTATACGAACTTCAATGCGAAGTGAGCCAGCGAATGGAAATTCCGAACCTCATATGCGAAAATCCATGAGAGCTGCTGCACCAACGACCGGGGGTATGAAAAGCTCAATGCGAGAAGCTCCAGTGCAGCAGAAGGGATCACTGCAAAAGAAATACAGACCGACATCCTTGCCAGCCGCTGATATTAGTACCAATTCGGCAGCTATCAACAAGCATGTTCGGAATATGTCAGCTGGTGCAACTACAGCTCAACCGCCACCAACTCTTCGACGAACGAGCTCTCAAGATAGCGACAGTAGCTTTAAACGGACGCGTGCCAAGCCAGACTCCAAATTCAGGGGTTCCATGCGGAATTCTATCGATGAAAAATCACCGCCGCGATCATCTCGGTTCAGTCTGCGTTCCCTGTCACCGTCGGGTTCTGTTGCACGTCGGCCATTCAACAGCCAAAATACATCAAATGGACCTCCGGTCAGTCTGCGTTCCTCCGCAAGAGAACAGCGCAATTCTTACGATTCGGGAGCACCGTCACTTCGTGGACCTCGTGCAAGGTCGCCTTCTGGTAACAGCTTATTAAGCTTTGGGCGAAGCTCTAAGGCTGCCCCAGCCACGAAGCCAGCACCGCGACGAAGTCGATTTGCTGATTCGGATTCAGAGGAGGATACCGCTCGTCCAGCTTTTAGGAGCAGGTTTGCGGACTCTGACTCGGATGATGCTGAGCTGCCAAAGACTCGAGTTAAGGGTGGTTTCGGTCGAGGGACAATGAGATCGAGTGCTCCAGCACCGAAATCAGCACCTGTTCGGCCCATTCCAGCCAGAAAAGGCGTGGATGATGGGGACTCATCAGATCTTCCAGACAGCGACGATGAAAAGTCGCCCAGGTTTGCACAACCAACCCCCGCTAAAACGCCTCAAGTCACGAATGGCGATGCTACTATAGGTAGCGCTCTTGGATCAGGAGTAATCCGCCGCTCAGGTTCCGGACGAGGGACTATCTCGGTGCCAATAGCGGGTTCAGTATCAGGTCGACCAAACCATTCACGCCGTGGGTCTTTCATGAGTATTTTGAAGCGCAAAAAGCCTGATCCTAATGCGAAGATACGTAAGTCCGATGCCGAGAGCGCTGCTCGTCGGGATACGCCTTTGGAACGAAGCAAGTCAGATCTTGCTGCTTTGTATGCATCGCCATCTGATTCTCCCACGCCCGCCTCAAGACCAATGTCGCCGAAGCTGCAGAAGCGGAATCCAGTATCGCGGGAGAACAGCCAGCAAGCTTGGCCACTTCCTGACCCGCCGAGTCTGGGTGATCCCGAGAAGGATAGACCATTCACATCAGATGGCATGGCGAACGGTGATGGGGCTTCGCCGGTGATGTCACGGCGTTTTACTGCGACGGGACTTAGTGGTGTTGATACCGGATTGGATAGTTTCGAGACACCTCGGAAGAAGAAAAAGTTCGGTGCGTTGAGGAAGATGTTTAGACTGGACGATTAACAAATATATGTTTCGTCTTCACGTGTACGCTCTAGGTTTTGGCTGGCTGCTATGTTTGGGATATCAAAGCGAGCCGGTGGGTGGCAAACGTGCTTGCTCATACATGCAAGAAGAGCCGGATTTAGGAATGATAAAAACGAGTAATGGGGGATGGAAAGAAGGGAGAGCAATCAACGGAAGAAAGGAAGGCGAATGGTGGGAGTGCACAATGGCACACAAGTTTCTGTTTCAATATCATCTTCAATTCCCGGCCTTCAATGTCTCTACGACAAACGAGGGTTTTCTCCTATTTGGAACACAGTAAATCTGTTCACTGACAACAGCCATTTCTTTATTTTCCACAACTTCTGTTCTCCTTACTGTCCAATACTGTACATAATATGATACCTCTACATAGTCCTTCCTACCATTCTGTATCCATTCAATTACTTTCCCACGCACCTATCCACGAATCTCGCTTTCTCTCTCCGTCTCTCTCTCACTCACTCTTGCGCGCGACCTGTCCCGTCGCGCTCCCTCCAATCCCTCACACAACTCATTCTATACTTTGTTTCCTAGGAAGCGGGGGCGGGGCGCATCTCTGCGCTCTACTGCGGGGAATTGTGCGCGTCACAGAAGTTCATACCAGTCTGGTCCCGTGTGCGTAGGTAGTAGGCCGTAGGCTGCAAAGCGGGCGTGGCCCGTCACGTAATCCTTGGGAAAACTACCACTGCCACCCTACGTATGAAATATACGACTTCCTCCTTGGTGCTGAGAGCCCGAGGCAGACTGCGGGACTCCACATCAATGCCAAGCTCAAGGCTGATCACGTACGAAGGTGGAAATGGTGAAGTTCAAATCGAGTAATTGACAAGGGTTTCATTATAGCCCTCCTTCTCCATCATTCAGGAGTACAAGCTGTATCTCATACAATCCATACCGCCCCTTGTCTCGTCTTGCCAGGAAACGCTTGATTTTCCCATCCTTCCCCGGCTTCCCTGCCCTCGCTTCCATGTCCTTAGTTCAAACGACTTCCTCCCAGTCTAAGTCCAGTCCAGTCAAACAACAAAACGCAACCAAACTAACTAATCAACGGAACAATGTTTTATTTTCATTTCCTTTCAGTGATTCCAGCTCATATGCCCCCAAACTCCTCTAGATCGTTGTCAAGATGAAAAATAATAAAAAACTCCCTGGCTCAGCCGTTTCAAAAGATGTAGTCGAAAGTGAAGCGTAGTCGTTACAAAAGTCCAGCCGTTAAAAAGACATTCAGTCATCTCGCCTTCTACTGCTTGGAGGCATTGCATCTCCAAGACCCCCGCTCATGCTTGGTCCAGCAACCTGGCCGGGGATTCCCGCAGAGCCTCTTGGAGCAGGTTCAAGCATCTTTACACGGGACCGTTGATCCTCATCGGTTGTCTCATCGCTCTGAGAGTCGGAAGGCGAGTCGCCATGTCGGTGCCTTCGTGAACGATGGGTTGATTCTCCGCGCCCATGATTCTCTCGTTCGCGTTTATGTCGCTCATGCCGTTCCCGTCGAGCTCGCCGACGTTCCTCGCGCTCTTGAGCTTCCTCCTCTTCTTCTCGTGCGGCTACTATAGTCAGAAATGGACTTTGATTAGAAAAGAACATAAAAGCAAACTTACCTCGAATCTGCTGAGTAGCTACGGCATATGCCTGAACCTCCTCTCGGGTCAGGACTCTCAAAACGATCACAAAATCCTCTCTTGCCTCGTATCTTTCCTTGCCAGCCTCAAGAGCATCAGGGTTCACTAATTTTCGGCTGATTTTAGTCCACCTTGCATCAGGTGGTATGCCATCCTTCTTTGAATCTTTGAGAGGCGCAACGCCCTCTCGAATCGGAGATGGATCTTCTGGGAATTTTTCGCGCGGTTGACGAACTGTTTCTGTTAGTCAGAGAACCTCAACTGCAACAGGCGCTACTTACGAATACCCTTGACAGGTTTGTCGGCTGGTGGATGAGCTTGATCACGTGGTGGAGATACTACTCGTGGTTGACGTTCATTGGCAGCCGGTGCCAGAGGACCAAGACGGCCGCGATCATCACGAATCTCTGTTCTCTCAATATCTCGAGGTGGGGAAGAATTGGTTGGAGCAGAATCCAACGGCTCCTTAGGTGGGAGAGGGGGACCCGCATTTGCAAGTTCTTCCTTGAGAGCTTTCAAGTCCAAAGCGTCTCTTGGATTGAAAGTGCCAGTTGCACCCGACTGTCGTCTTGATCGAGGTTTTCGAGGTCGAGTTGCCTCATCGGACCCTGGGGAGTCTTCTCGTGGCTTCAATCCTGCTCCGGTCATGGAAGGCTCAGGACGAAGTCTTCGAGGTTCATCCTCTCGAAAGTCTCGCTCGTCTCGAGAGTTATGGCGTTGTGGCTGTCTAGCATCTTGGAACCCTTCGTCCCTGGATGTCTTGGCAGATCGATCCTCTCTTTCATCTCGATGTCTTGCTTCTCTTTCCATAGTCTCTCTTTCCTCGCGATCTCGTCGTCGGCGTTGTTCATCTCGCTCCTCACGCTCCTCTCGTCGGATTCGTTGATCTTCCCGATCTTCTCTATCGTCTCTGCCTTCATCTCGGGAATTTTTCTTCGTGATGGCACTAATTCCCAGTGCTGCTGCAGCAGTGCTGAGCCCAGCGGTGAGTGCATCTCTGCCACTCTTGTGCTCAGATCGTTCAGATCGTTCAACACGTTCAACCCGTTCGGCTCGGTCTGGACGCTCGGCTCGGTCTGGACGCTCGGCTCGAGGGACTTCACTTCGATCATCACGCTCGACCCTCTCTTGTCGAATTCCAAATCCGCGTTGTTCTACGTCATCCCGACTCGGCTCTCTCCGATGTTTCCGCTCTCTTCTAATGTCATCATCTCTGGGATCATAATAGTCTCGGGTCTCTTCTCTTTGAGGCCGTCTCTCGCGATCCTGATAGACACTTACAGGCCGTCGATCGCTGGATCGGCGTTGTAAGCCAGGAGCGGGTAAGTTGTCTCCATAAGATTCTACGCGAACCGGGCGTTGAACGGCCTCTACTGGTCTTGCAGATGCGGGTCGTTGAATCGGATCCATGGGTGCAAGAGGAGGGACCGTCAATCTTGGAGCTGCGGGTTGAGGTTCGATAGGCCATGTACGAGCATTGACCTGGGCAAACCCACGAGTTGAAGGTGGCGGACCTCGTTCTCGATTATCATAAGATCTGGAAACCTGATCGTAGCTCTGGGTGCTGGATGGCCGTCCCCTGCTTCCATCGTAACTATCCCTTCGCGGTCTACGTCCAGTGGTGTTTAGATCATATTGTACAAGATCCTTAGGGTTTGTGTAGCCATATCCATCGTCTCCGTAATCATCTGCTACTGTGTCGGGGTGCCGTACTACGGCCGTCGTATATGTAGTCCGTGGCCTAGCTGTAGCTGTATATGCTTGTCCCTCCCGAGAACGATCGATCGCGAGTCGGTTGGACGCCTCGCGTTCTCTTGCCAGTCTCGTCATCTCAGCATTGTCCACGGCAACACTGTATCGGTTCGTGTGGTGGTGTCGATGCTTCCCTGATGATGCTGGTACCGCATAGTACTGATCCTCCCCACTCGACCGGTATGGGTTGGGAACTGGGCTGGCTCTGCCATTTCCATTTCCATGGACCACAGGTCGGTGTCTTGCTACTGCTGGAGCGGCTACACTGGTGGTGATGACGGTAGGAATGACATGCGAATCAATAGTAGCTCTCCGCGTTCGACTTGCCTCTCGAACATTGCTGCTGCGTGAAGGATCGGCTTTGATTTTGTAGGTCGTAGTTGTGACGGGCCCGCCAATGTTGATCCGTTCGGCGCTGGTTCGCGGCTGAGACACGGAAATGGGAATCACCTCTCGTCGGGCCGTGGGGACGGCATGCAGATGATGGTGAGGGTGGTGATGGTGGGTTTGTTCTGGATGTAACAGGTTGAGAGGCAGCGAAGCTCTGGCAGGGTTGTACAGCGTTGGGGAGCGCCTTCCAGAGTATCGGTATCGCGGGTCCATTATGATTATGATAAACGGGAAGCAGGACTGCGAAAGAGGTGCGGGCGGCGAGGGTTGAGAGACAGGGCGGACGGGAAGCAAGCAAGAGGCTGAGCACTACAAGATATAGCCAGTTGGTCAGCGAAAGGGGTCCTTCTAAAGGATTCCAACAGAGGGCCATCAGCATACCGTTCACAGCCCCGGCTCCAAGTCCATACGGCTGCCAATGACGGCAGCGGGCAAGGGGTGCGATACTTGGTGATAGCTGCACAGCGTGCTGCACAGGTTCGATAGTCGTTGCGCTGGGTGGTGTGATGTACGGCGGAGAGGGTTCTGCGCAGCAACAGGATCCGACGGGGGGTTGTGTTGTGTATATGGGGGATCTGGTGTTGTAGGGGTGGGCGATTGACTAGAAAAGGTGGGAAGGATGACGTGAAGGCGAGGGAGGAGGACTCGGCCAGAGGCGACTTTTTTTGCTGCGCTGTGTGTTGTGTTGTGGTACTCCAAAGCGGCAAGCACGACAGGGGGCCGTCCTTCTGCGCTCTTTGGCTTTGCTCAAGAATGATGAGCTCCGCGCATGCCACAGGAACAAAGCACGGCAAGGACCTTGGCTCTCGGGAGATGAATGATGGAAGGAAGGGATGAGAAGGGCATCAACACAGCAAACGTGCATCTCCCTGCGCTTCATATATGGCCGGGCCTGTACGGTTCAGGGTGCTGGAAGCGACCCCACTATGAAAAGAAAGCATATCTGCACCTTGGAGCTCAATGCCAATGCAAGTCAACCCAAGGCGAGGCATCCCGTCCCTCAGCCGGCGCTGCCATGGCAAAGGCGATCTACACGCAAGGCCAGCTGCCCTGGTCTAAGCCGAGGAACGACTGGCTAGGACGGCGCTGGTGACGGCTCCGCAACGTTGCGGCCATGTAGCTTCGTGGACCGAGAGGTACGGCTCGAACTACCATCCATTGTACCTCGTCGGCCCCTTGGCCTTGGGCGCCCATCGCCGCCGCTACGGCTCAGCCCAATGTCAGGTAGCGCAGGCGTAAGGTAGGCAAGGTGGCTAGCTTCCACCGACGTCGCCCTTGGATTCCCAAGCGCAGCACGGCCGGATGGGGGTTGGGGATGTGGACGAGTCCTACGACCCGTAATGCACGACGAGGCGAGGAAGGAAGGAAGGGAGGAAGAAGGACACGATCGGGGCTTTCTCGAATCTGTCCGAGCCACAGACAGGACGAGACTGCCATCGGGGTGGTGTTTGGCACCGCTGTCGTGGGATCAACCCAGCCCCAATGGCCCCGCTGCCGTGATTTGGATACAGCATCTCCCATCGCAGTGCTTGCTCCGCGCGACAATCCGCGCTACAATAGCCCGGTGCAATGCGGGACGTTGCGCTTTGTCACGTCGGATTGAATGTTTGTCGAGCCAAGCCTGGAGTCGGCCAGTTCCATTGCAGTCTGCGTGCGAGAGTCATCCCATCCTTTGGAGGGGAAAGGGGCAGGCGACCAGCCGATCCGGTGAGGGGAGGGCCAGAGGGCATTCCCATCCGGAAAACCCATCCCGTGACGGTCGTCGCTCAAACACCCGTGGGCGTCGCTCCATGGGCAGTAGTAGCAAACATACGTCGTTGTCCGTTGGCAATCATACATCTTCCATTAATGCCATAGTGCTCCAGTCCATATATCCTCAATGACATCATGGATAGACTTTTCACCCGGCGCATCGGGGCCGCACATCCTCGCATGGACGCTGAATGACTTTCTTTCATCTCGTCCAACGTGGTCCCCGTGGTTGAACTCGGCTCGCCAACCCCCAAACCAACAAGCCATCCATCGCTTTCGCATGAACGCTGTTCCACCCGAGTCACAAGTGTCAATGGCTCAACAAGCACTGCCCTGCCACTAGAGCCAACCCTAATACAATCTGAGAGGAGACCTCTGTAAGCGATGAACAACAAATCTACCAGCTCGAACCATTCTTACATTTCTCCAGTTTCGACGGTCTCATTCACCCAGCAGCGCAGAGAGAAGGGTCGCTTCGCTGCCCAGCGTGCAGGGGTTATCCATCACCGTAAGCCCAACGAGTCAATGACTTAGGAAAATAGACGAGGCAAATCAACCAGCACATCCTTCCCATGTTCGCTGCAAGCCAGTTTGTCGTCTTTGCGCTACGCGTTGTGGAAATGATATGACAGCGGCAAACTCGAATGGCCCCTAAAATCACTCGTCGATACACCGAGGTGCAGCTCGCAGTGCCGACAAGACCAGCCTCCCGTCCAGTCAACGGGTGGTCGAGATCGCTTCACTCTTGACAGCCTCACCGTCTATCATGTCTAGCGCTTCTCGCTCCGATCTGCTCCACTCTGCTTAGCCGGCACAAACTCTGTTTCCAGGAAGGAACTGAGGTTGCACTGTGGATGTTCCGTTTGCGCCCTCGATCTGCTCGTTATTTTTGATCTTTTCAGGGCTTGCCGATCGTGCCATCGAAGGCGTTGGTAAGAGAAAGTGGGTAAAATCCGTCTGAGGTAGTCCTCGGTATGGAGAGCCATGGGGCACTAGGCACGAAGCATATGCGGCCATCTTCATTGCTTATCCAACGATATTTCAAGAGCTGACAGACAGTAGCTTGTCCCAAAGCGGATTAAAGTGGATTTCAAGTGAGGTTTGCTCTGCTCGTACACTAATTGCCCCATGAGATTTGCACTTGCCTACTTGTACATGCGGAATGCAGTAATTATTGCACACCAAAAGCCAGCAGAGATTAAAGCACCTTTCAGGGAAAAACAGCTCGACCTGGAATACCACTGGCTACACGCCCATCTCACAGAAAAGGCCCTTCTTTCAATAACTTAATTTGGGAGAATGGAAGTCGCTATTTTCCGTGCTGATGGGCCAATTTGGTAACACCTCGTACTTTTCAAACGGTACCAAAGCGAACGTGCGCTTTCAAGACGTTTTACCCCCACTTATCACTGTGGTTAGTAATCATTGGGCTAACTCGAACGCGTTGCACGACATCGATGTCTCTGATTACAATCGGTGATAGCTCTTATTGATTCAGCTCTACAGTGCTCAAACTTGCATGGCAAAGCCCTTCCAATGTTCACAAGTCTCCTAAAACATCCGCCAAGTGGATCACAGGAGAGGTTGCCGCGGGAAGTTACATGCAAGCACTACTAACTTGAAAAGCCAAGGCTGCGTATAGGTTTCAGATTTAAGGCTACATGGCATCAAACTACCGAAGAGAGGTAGTCCGAGGCAGACAAAATTCTCAGAAGCGCCATACCCTCACTTGCGACCACTGTTTTGAGCAGATAACTCAGACCTGTCTCACTCCGCCACCATCTAGGCCTGCCTTAGCTATAGATAGTGCATTTTTCCACAGCACAATTAGTCTCTGTGGCCTAGTTTCTTCACCCACAGCCTGCGACTAGGCTGTGCCTTGACGCCTGCGGGAAGAAAAGACTGCGGCGTGATTCAAATTCCTATTTGAACTACATGAGGGCGTAGATTGCCTTGCTCTAAGAGAAACCTGCTATATGATCCTTTCAAGCTAGTCCTAGGCTTATAGTAATTAGTATCAGATCCATAGGCGGACTATGCTATGGCAGAAGCACTAGAAGCAGAAGGAAGTTTAGCGAACCGAAGGCAACCACTTATTCCGGGTAGCAGCATCATCTTCACTAGTGACTTGTATAGGTGCATTAAGCAAAAAAGCCTAATGCACTAGATTGGAAACTCAATTGAAGTATGACATGGTATCGAATAGCCCAATTACCTCATGGCAACAACCTAGCTGGGCCAATGTTGTGTTTTCATTATGTTCTTGGAAAGTCATAGCGATTCAACGAATGAGAGCGTAGGGTTGACAACGGAGAGAATCTGGGCTTACGCGCAGAATCTGAAATCAACAGTAATTCTCTTTCCAAAGAGGGCAATAGACGCAACATCCTACCTCAGCCATAGCGCAACCAGTGGCCTCGTTGGTGAGCAAGACCACAAAGCTCGCTTAGCTCGACAACCAGCTAGACAAGATGATGCAAAGTCGATCTCGCCCTGCCACTACTTGCTGGCCTCCCTCTCCATTCACCTCAACCCTCCCTCCAAATCCCCACCCAAATCCAACGAGTTCTAGAATTATCGATGGCTTCCCCCCTCAGAACCGCATTTGTAACGCAAGCCTGAACAGCCAGGCTGTCATGTCAGACTTTTCCAGCCCCAGCCCACGTCCCATCATCATCGCTTGCCGCGGGCCTTCCCGCACACCCGCGTGATGGTCTTCACAAGGGCGTTTGGCGTTATCCCCAACACCAGCTGCTTCTCACCGAGTAGCCAAAAACACAGTCATCCCCGAAAAAAAAAAAGCCATTTCCCATCCAGCCGACACCCCCCCCCCACTCACCCAACACAAACATGTCACACCTGCACTGGCTTTCTCCTCACGATCATGCACCCTTCCAGACGTCGTGTAGCCCAAGAGCGGCTTCCCCCGACCCCGGAACCCGAACCCGGTGGTCGAAAAAAGGGCCCCAGCTAATACTGTATCCAGCTCACTAAACGTGTCCGCCTCGTGCGTGCGTGCAGGCATGCATGTTTCCTTCCTTGTACGCTCGCCCGTGCGAGCTGGAGCGGCTCGAGGGCCTTGTGGTTTTTCTTGGCTCTATCTTCGCCTTGCTAGGCCATTTCTCGCTCATGGCACAGACGTGCGTGGATCTGGGAATGGTGATGATCGAAGGTGTTCGTTGGGCATGCATCCATGCATTCGTTGCAGATTGGCTTCGATTTCGCCCAGTCTAGACAGCCGGATGGGATCCTCCTGAGCATCTGGTATCTCCTCACTAACAACTACCGAGGTTTGGACCAAAAAAAAGTGATTCAGTTGTCTCACTGTCCTGGCTTTGATCGAGACCATTCCAGCTTCTTTACCTGTTGTCTGCGAAGCCAGGTGGGAACAAGAGCGCCAAGACTATCCATTTAGGTATACACTCGCCTTAGCCGACCGGATATATCTTCAAAACGAGGCACCGCGTCGCATGATCGAGGGGATCAGTCTCACCACTTGGAGCCGCAACTAGCATATGCTAAGTAAGAGCTAAATCCAGGCAGCAAAGGAGAACGACGGGCTCCCACCTCAGCATGAGATGACGCACTCTTGTAGTTGCGAACTGCAGTTGCCCGACGACCGTGCATAACATGCTTGATGGAGGGCAAGAAAAACGTGTACGACAAGCTCACCGAGTTGTACGTTGAGCCTTTTCGGCCCTGACGCCATATCATCGGCGATGGGGAAGCCTAGCAAGTGGAGGTGTCTAAGCCCCGGAAGCAATAGTTGCTGCCTGGAAATCGTACGATCGAAAGATGTGTGTACGAGCTGGAGGTGATGCTACAGCCCACTTGTTGGCTAATATCCCCAAGTGAAAAGACAAAGTGACTCGCCCGAAGGCCATGAGAAAGTATACTGTGAAGCTTTCAACGACCTGGTCGAATTCAGTGGAGGGGATGATCTTCGGCCTCGATAACATAGAATGCTAAACGAGTGTATTCAACTGAAGCAAAGCATGGCAGGCATATAAACACTTCTCTTGTAGCTTACAATCCAGCTCGAAACTTCCAACATGTAGTACTTTTGTAATTCTATCATGGAATTCAATCTCAGTGTACAAAGAAACCGCCCAGTTTTGGCACACCAGTTCGATTTCCCGTTGGCTCAATATTCCACCTACTAAGCAAAGTTTTTAAGCTGTTTCCTGCATCGATTTTGTATGATCTAACAGATGGGCTTCCATATTATTTCTCTTCAACCCGAAATATCACATCTCGGTTGTGTCCAAAATGAAAGACGAACTAAAGATTCCGACCAGCAAAGTAAAGACCACTTGGGTGTTACAATAAAATAATGGAGCTATTTCTCATAGCTTATAAACAATCCAGTTATGTCTAAACTGTAAATATGAGTTTTAACAGATTTCACTTCATACATGGAAGAGAAGTTGGATGGGGGGGGGGGGGAGGAGGGCTTTATCGAGTAATAAGACACCAGCGAAGCATCATATATGTTACTTGAATGATAAAACAAGCTATTTTTTAGAAACAAACTACAGTAAGTGATTTATATGTTTAGATTTATGGTGTAAATATCATTTCAAATCATACCTGACACGTAAGTCATGAAAGATCACATGATACTCAACAGCGAAAAACAGTGAGCTTGCGAGGACATCATTGAGACGTCACCCATTGCTGATCAAGCCAAGGCACCCATGGGATCCCACAGGGGTAGAACCTTGGGCTCCGAATTCAGCACATCTCTGATGGCTTTGTCGACAAACTTAGGCTCGACAACGACTTGATACACAAATTGATCAAACCACGCATCCGTCATAACGAACCACCCCTTCTCACCGGCCTCTGTACCCCAGCTATTCTGCACTCGCCAACGAGTGCTCTTTCCTTCGGAGTCAAGATGGACGGCTGAGAGGACCATCGCATGGGTCATGGCACTCTCACCCGTCATGAGTCGCTCTGCCTTCTCCATACCAAGACGAACGTTGAATCCAAGTTCGTAGTCGATGAGGTCAAGATCCATGATGCCCTCACGATTACTGTACTTACCCACGTCGCAACCAAAGAATATGGGCAATCCGGCCTTGAGCATGCTGATTGCGGCAGTTTTCATCGTCAGGATGGGCACGTTGACATACGTGATGCCGCGGCCTCCAACGATGTTGCCAAGACGGTCAACGCTCAAGAGGGTGTTGTAAGGATTGCGAGGGTCGTTGACCAGGGAGAACATGCTTTGTACCAATGAGTTCGTGATCTTGATTGATTTAGACGAGGAAAGCTCGTCAGCGAAATCAACTGGGGTGCACTTCAGCTCGCAAGCCTTGCCGCTCTTGTCCAGATAGCTCCAGGTAAATTCGGCGTCGGGTGATGGTGGAGGACCAAGAGTAAGAGTCAAAATGAGATGGATCTCTTTCATCATCTTCTCCTTGATGCTTGCAATGGAGCTGGCCTTTGCGCTCGAAGGGATGTGCGAGGCGACCAGGGATCGAAGCTGCAGGGCATCCTCTCTCAACTTGGTTGTGATAAGTTGGTTGATGGCGGAGCTGGATTGCGCGTTGAAACTATCCGGGTATAGGACCTGCGGCACCAGTCCATACTTCTTGACGAGGTTCAACACCATATCCCATTGTCCTCCATCATTAACTGGCGCCTGGAGTAAAGTCTGCACAATCCTGCTATCGAGGTCCTCTCCAGCTGTGTCGAGGATCTGTTCGAGGAAGTAGTTTGCCTTCTCGAGTTTGTCGTAGAAAAAGAGATACGCCTGGGAGAGTTCAAAAGACTCAAGGCTGTGTCGCTTCATGAGCGCAACTCTGAAGACATTGGTAGATGCGAAGAGCCAGCATCTCCCACTTGATCTCTGGTTCGTGATTGGTGCGCCTTCGAAAGGGATCTGGACATTGAAGATCTGTTGGTCGGCGATCTTGGCCGAACGGGAGGTAAGTACGGTCTTTGGGTCTGCAGAGCTCAAGGCCGTAAGAGCCAATCTTGGGATGGTCAGCAGCTTCTTCGGCACTCAGTCAATAGGAGAGACATACCGATTCTTGGGATCTGCCAGCAGCTTCGCTTCCCAGGCACATACGTCGGAGGTGGAGAGGGTCGTTTCTTGGTGTCTCCAGGCCGGCTCTGCACTGCCTTTTTCCTTCTCAACGTGCACAAAGCTGTCCGTCTCCTCTCGGTCCTTCACCTGCATGGCTCGCAGACGCTCGATGACGAGCTTCTCGTTGACCAGCGGTGGGGAGTCTTCCTTGGAATAGCTAGCGCCCATAGTGAAGGCAAATGTCAGGAAACTGAGAGCACGTCTTGTCACAGGATGGAAGGGCAGAAAACTAAAGCTTCCAGAAGTGAATTGAGCAAACAAAAGATAGAGAATATCGAGGAGGTTGTTGATGTCTTGCGGAGCACTTACTACACCGTCGTTATCGCACGCTATCTGTGGGGTTGAAGGTCGAATGAGGGAGCTTCCCTTTCGGGACGGCGCCAAGTAGCTCACAAGGTGCTGCTGCTTTACTCTCTAAGGCTAGACTAGCCGGCCCTGTGCCAATAAAGCATAGCATCACAAAAGGAACCGTGCGATTCGTCTCAATCTCAATCTGTATTCATCTGATTCTATCTACACATAGCTCGGGTGCCCATCAAACCAGCATCTCGTCAGCCGAGGATTCCGCGAGGAGCCATAGCCTGCGAGGCGCTGACCGAAGCCCCAAAATGCTTGAGAATCAAAGAGTAAGGTTCCCAAATGTTCGCCTCATCCGTCATTATTCAATCTCCATCAAACGATTAACTCCGTCCTTTTTGCCCAAATATTTAGAAGTGAGAAGTATGGACAAACTCATATATATTCGTAAAGGCAATCTACAGACGAGAGCCGTGGATGACCTTGAGGTCAACAGCAAGCTCACGGCCGTGATCATTGATAACCAACACTCGAACGCTGCCACGGCCAGTCTCGAAGGCCTCGGTGAGGCGAGACCAGAGGTTGGATTGGTCAATGACAGGGAGGTTCTGCTTAACATCACCGGTCTCGGTCATGGCCACAACTGCACCCAATTAGCATGGGGGAAGGATAGTGAGAGACAGGCGACTTACTGGTGCCATCTTGAAGGTCAAGAACACGGTATTGCTTGAAGACAGGTCCCAGCATGGTCTGGACGACAACCGAAGGGCTTGGGTTGGAGATGAAGGACGACTCCTCGTGCAATTGCTTGGTGAAGAGATCAACTCCCAAGTATCGGTGCTGGCCAGTAGCCGAGGAGGTGGTGATGCGAATGACCTGGCAAGGGCGACCTTGCAAGATCAAGAGATCGCCGAGGCGGATGTGGTGGGTTGGGATGGTGACGGTGTTGGGAGGAGTGGATGGTGCGGAGGAACGAGCTGGTGCCTCGCGGTGGACAGTGATGTCAATATCCTCATGATGATGTGAGTGACCGCCATGAATAGGATGGATGATACGCTCAGCTACCTTGTGAGCACCATGGCGGAAGGAGTGGTAGTGACCTGCTGAGGACATTAGATTGTTGGATGAAGAACTTGGGAAGTCGCGAACATACCGTCTTCGTCGTAGTAACCCATCTTGTTATGCTTGGTTCGGGGTGGGTCGATGGTTTGCTCGGTGACACGAACTTCTTCTTGATAGGATGGACGGAAGTGAGGTGCGTCAACGGTTTGCCCAGTGACACGAAGCTCTTCCCTGTAGGTTGGTTGGAAACGGGATCGGTATTCACGCTCGGTGATGTCGATCTCGGTGTCGAAGTGCTGTTGGCGGTGACGTGGCAAGTCGACGTGGGTATCAGCAACTACTTCAGCGTCGTAGTGTCGGCGGTGATGATGTTGAGGAAGCTCGACGTCGATGTGGGTAGAGGTGTGCTTGTGGTCAGGTCTGTTGAAGTAGATGTCAGTAAGGCAGCTGAAGAAAGTCGGTGAGGTACGTCAAGGGAGTCCGTGTTATTGTTGTTGTGTCAACAGAAATAGACCAGGACGAAAAGCCAAACGTAATCGAGCATGGGTATCTAGCCGCGGGGAGAGCTCGTGTTTCCCAGCTGCACAACTTTATGAAGCTATGGGTTGACCCGCCGCCCTCGTACTGGCTGCGGAAGATTATGACCGCAAAGACAATTGACTGACCTGTGCTCTTCTCTGATGTAGATATCCTCTCGACGGCTCGGACGGTGGTGATGATCTTCTTCACGGATCTCAACTCGTTCCTCGACCCACTCTTCTCTCTGGTCTCTTCGTGGGGGAAGATGGGCAGATACCGAAGAGTATTGACCTTCCCGTCCGACGCGCGAATGTGTTCCGGGGAGACGGATCTCTCCCTCGACGTGAGTCTCGGTGATCTGCTGGCCTAAGCCTTGGGCGTCGCTGCGGTACGACGACGGGAAGACACTGAAGGGAATCGGTACGCGGGCGTCAAAGTCCAGGTTGACGATGTTCAGGTGCGAGAGAACGTCTTCTCGAATGCCTTTCGACTTGCCGAAAGGAACACAAGAAGGGATCTCTTGCTTCTTTGGGGGAAAGAAGAGGGAAGAAAGCGTGTAGATACGCTTCTTGGCCTATGTCTTTCAATTGGACGGGGTGGTGTGGTGGACTGCAGCTGAGGTGGTGGTGAGGTGAGGAGGAAGAGGGGAAGTGGGAGCAGATGGAAGAAGTGATAGAGAGGAAGGTGTGGAGTTGTTGGAAGGGAAGAGAGAGAAGGCAAAGGAGGAGGCTGGACTGGCAGGGTTCTTATGGACGACTGTTTATTGTTTATTTTGCGTCTTGCGCTAAGAGCTCCTGTGGGCCGCCATCACGTGGCGCAGGCGTTGCGAGCTCCAGCTTGCAAAACGGCCCAAGCTATGCTCTCTCCTTCACCACCAGCTTCATCTTTCGTGACCAACACCGCAAGCAGCAATGGCAACGACGGCCTCGAGCGTGCCCAGTTTTGCGGTGAGTCGCGCAGTTATACTTATGTGCCAGAGTGGACTGCGCAGGCCGCCAGTGCGCGAGCTTGATTTATGCTACGGAGCTTGGGCAGCACTACTTATAATTCCCTCAACTAACCGTCGTCAGCTTCACCGATTGCTCGAGGAAACCCACATGCTCGGAGCTCCAAGGTTGAGCTTGGTGGATAGCGGATGGAGCTTCCACGCTGTCGATGCAGCATCTCGTCGTGGATTGAGACGATTGGGTTTCGAGCTCGCTACGGTATGCAGTGAGCTGGACCTTTCAGCCCGCCTCGTTTTTCACATGCAGATTGCAGACCAACCATGAAGACGAGGATGGTGTCCGCAAAACTCAAAGCAGGCCCCGTTGGTGCTTGGTAGGCAGCAGAAGGGCCATCGCGGACCCTTCGGAAATAACTCGAGAGCAGCTTGAGAATTCGATTCCAGCATTCAGCGTGTCGGCAAAAGGAACGTGAGCTGAGCTGCAGCATCATCGCCAGCCGCTGATCGACGGTAACCCATGGCAACGATGCACTTCAGCTGCTTAGTCGGCGGAACACGGAAGCCTGGCCCGCTGCCGCCAAGTGCGTCTGCTGTGGGGCGTCTCGTTAGCCTCCACACCATCCCTGACTCGTCTCGACTCTGACTGCCGCTCTCCACCTTCTCGTGTTCCAGGTTCAATCACATGGATTTGATAAGATGCTGCGGGCAGCCACGTTCAAACAACAGTCGGGCGAGGGAAAGCATCGTTGCCTCGTATCGATCGACCCCGGACGAGCGGGCGTCCTCGTCGCAAGCAAGACGCACATGGATGGCGTTGATGTTGCGTCTCCAGTATTCTTTTGCAGGATTGCCAACCGATGCGCCATGACCTAGTACACCGCTGCCAATTGGCATGGGTGCATTTCACACTACCAGCCATCTGTCCAAGCTTCAAGATATGTCTTTGATCTGCGAAGATTTTGACTGCCTTGCTTCTGATACCACCCAGTTTCGTTTCAAAACTCCTCTCACGTCGGCATGCAATGTTTTACACTGACTTTTGGTCCTAGCATATTCTTCCTGAAGAACCGAAAGGCAGCTGAGCCCGCTGATACATCTGGGCCGGGCCAGCGGTAACGCCATGATCACAAACGCAGTTTATAGCTTTGCTAGGCACATGCTTTTGAAGCCAGAAAATGGGCAAGTGTTGAAGACGCTTCGACCTTGATATGAAGAGAATAGTCTGTCCACTGTCTTAACTTCTGTGCGACTAGTCTCCTTCCAGTGGGAGCTCTTCAATTTATCTTCCATATACTGTCCTTTTAGTTTGGGACATGAGTTTGAAAGTAAACCAACAAAAGGATACATAACAACGTTGTCTGGAATAGTGACCAGGCCTCACGATCCTTGTGACACCAATTTGACGTAAAGTCTTCGTTCAATTTTTCACTTTAAGGTGGAGAATGCTCATGGCTGCTGAAAAGTGTAAGAGCCTTGTCTGATTCTACAATTCTTAGAATTTCTCAAACACAATGATACGGGACTTGGGCGACTTCCTGTTCGACTGGCATAATGGGCCACACACAGTTGCATTGTTACCGAATGATTAAAAACTCACATTTCCTTCTTAACTACTAAGGGCAGCAATCCTTCGATCCCTCACTGCGAAGCTGATCCCGAAAAGTGCCTTCTATAATATTTCCGAAGAATAATCAGAAATAGATTACTGGAGAATAAAGGGCTAGCCATAAGAAAAAACATGCTGAAGATAATAGCAGTTTGTTATGTTGCTGGGCTCAAGTTGTGCTCTCTTGGTCCGGCAAATGGGCGAGACCCATAGGAACAGATACAATGTGTCATTATATTCAGATATCGCATTATTGAGCAATGGTCGCTCTCGAGCTAGAAAATCGAATATGCCAGCTTCGAGGATGGGGCTTGGAGTTTTCTGTACTGATAAGCGAAGTATAGCACGATGCGCCATCATCAGATACTATGGGAGATCATAAATTCATAATCCAATTCAAGTCTACTCGTCATTCAAAGCAACCATCTCCAGAGAGTCTTTCCACAGCCTTGCCTCTTTTTCTTTATCAAATGCATATGGTACACAACCAAACACCCCGTTGCCAACCTCCACCGCGACTGCAACATCGCAATCCTCCAAGTACAATCGACCCTTACCCTCGAAAGCAGTACCGACAGCCGCTATGACGCTGGTAGCAGCCCCTTGTTCCATACTCTTCATATGGTTATCAACGTTAGGATTTGATTTCCAGACCTTCATCGTTTCTTCGGGGACATCCTTTTGCAAGCCCGTCCAAATGCCACCCGGGTTCAACGACAAACCATGGAGGCCTTTGCTGCCGTATCGGTTTTCAATTTCGTTGGCCATGTAAATGTTTGCCGTCTTGGATTGTCCGTATGCGGCCCAGATGTTGAAGTTGCCATCCTCGAACTTGTAGTTGCCAAACTGGACCTCCCCACCTGCATGCCCCGAGCTGGACACATTCACAACCCGACTTTGGAACTCCGGTGTCGATGATTTGAGCATGGTCTCTTTGAGCAGGTTGAAGAACAAAAAGTGTGCCAAGTGGTTCGTTCCGAATTGAAGCTCAAATCCATCGGCTGTCTTGCCCTCTGGTGTAGCCATGATTCCTGCATTATTGACCAGCACATTCAACTTGTCGCTCTTGCTCAAGAAGGTCTTGGCTGCAGCACGCACACTATCCAGGGAGGTGTTGTCCATTTCAAGGAGCTCGACGCGTCCTGGTTTGAGAAACGACTTGCAGGCCGCTTCGCCTTTCTTCAAGTCTCGTACGGTGCAAAAGACCTTGCCGCCCGTTGCGGCCAGGGCACGCGCGGTCTCAACTCCAATCCCGGATGATGTGCCCGTGACGATGAACACTTTGTCCGCTAATTTACCTTCGTAGCCGTTGTCGCGAACGATCTGGAGAGCGGTGGGCCGTGCGTCGCCGGGCCCGCCAAGGTTCTCGGGTTTGTGGGCTGTCGCATATTTGCCGGCCATGTTATCGAGACTTTAAATGGTTGACTGATGTTGGCAGGGTAATGGAGATTGAACTCGCTATGATGTTAAGATGCTTTAGATTACCATGCTAGAGGAGGTAGAAAAGCTGGTTCTTATACTACCTATGCCTTATGCCTTACTCTACTCAACCTACTAGACGCGGACTTCGGGACGTAGCAAATGTGGGTATCTTACCAATATCGTTCCGGATTTTCGGGTGGGATCCGAGTAAACGCCGTGTAAGTCTGTTGGAGGCATAATTTCAAGGATGCTCTGTCACCAGTATCCGTTGATATCCTCGACGGCATAGGAAAGGAAGGGGTGGATCTGAAAGGTCGAGGAATTTGAAGTGACATAAAATAGAGGCACGCTAGTAACTCGTAGCAGAGTTACTCGTTTGCGGCAACTGCCAGCTGGGAGTTGCACCGACTCACAACCCAATTTCACTCTCTCAGCATAACAGTCGTTGGAATGTGTACAAATACCAGCGGCCTCTTTTTGAAGTGTGAAATATGTTTCATTAGTTCGTTCGCAATCGCCCTAAGATAGCGCCAGAGTTCACTACAAAATTGACGACGCAAGTGCTTATGAGCAAAGTTCAATTTTACTACTAACACTAGGTCATGCTTGTATCATAGTGTGGCTCCCAACGCACTTTCTTTGTTCTTTGAAATTCACCTTTGGAGAAGATCCAAGTTCTTTTCTTCTCCTAAATTCGCATGCGGGTGGTGCCTAAATTTCCCTAGGATTCTGCCATCCGTAGGTATTAAGAAGCCAGTGCTATAGCTAATAACTCCCGGCCTATGCTGCTAATGTCGGGCTTGCTGGTAGCGGCGGGACTTATGAGGAGTTTTATTCGAAAGTAATATAAAACCCCATGCTGTGTGAAGGAACAAACTGTTTTAAGACTACTTTGCCAGTACCTGCTCCATTTGAAACAAGAGTCTCTATTGTCAAGGACTATCGATAACCATTCTCAACCACCACTCTGAATGTATCTCAAAGACACGGTACCATTGTTCAGCACGTTCTCACTATCCTTCCAGCCTGGGATAATTACTCATTTCTTCTCTAGTCCAAGCCCTCCTTCCAGATATGGTTGTTACAATCACGAAACCATGGCCGCGGTCGAAGCATTCCGTGCGGATTTCAAAGCACCGGAGATGCAATGCACGTCCAGGCTTTAGGCCGACCAACCAGTCAGTGAAGCCTATTGACGACGATGACGACGACAGCAACGATTCGGCCTATTACGCTGCCGACTCCGCGTCGACCAGGATTTCTCGGAGGAGAGCTTGCACCGCCCCGGCCAAAAGAATCTGCCCGAAGAAAGTCTGGGAGTCGAAATTGGATCACTTAAACTGTAGGGGCAAGGAATGGACTTGTGCAGGAACATACCGGAAAAGCGAGTGTGATGTGGGTGCTAGGGGTTTTCACAAACGATCTCGGGCTAAAAGGCCTAGGGAGCTGGATGTCCCTAAACCAGAGCTGAGTGACGGCAAATCAATCAGTATGAAGGAGCTTGCTACTACATACAGCTCCCAATCTGGGGAAAATTCCCCCAAACCATTACTGAAGTGTTCTGAAACCTCATCATTCAAAGTTCGACAGTCAGGAGAAGGAAGAAGGAAAACTCCAGGGCAGGAATTTTCTCGACCTTTCTTGTCACCCACCAAATCTAATGCTCCCGTTTCGGAAGTCTCTGTAAACAGGTCGGCTACCGAGATAAACTACTCACATATGTCGAATATAGATTCCAGCTCGCTAATCCTGTATTCAGGGAGCTCCGAAGAGCCTTATGCCCGGTATCCTCCTTCCTTTGACTCCATGTGTCCAATACCCTCAATACACTTCGACTCTATCGCAAATGGTGTGAGTTGTTGCATTGGTGAATCTGGCAGCCCGAGAGATGAGCCATGTCGGGCAAGCCTCCTAGACAGGCACGCTCCGCTGTCTGATCAGGGCACATTCCTCTTGTTCCCATTACTTCCGCCAGAAATTTAAGTATGGCCCACTATGGAATGCTTCGTCGCTAACTTCCCACAGCCGCCAAGAAGTCTGGAGGATGAGTTTTCAAGACGAACGAGTCCTGCTGCCTCGAACATGGCACAGGGGCCCAGTGACACTCCAAGTAAACGCCGAATCACGCAAAGTTGCCCAGCGCTATTATAGGAAGCGGAGCGGCAGCCACGACACGTATTACAGTGATGCCAGTGATAAAATATTCGGCAGGAAAACGGACACGCAGGAGGCACCCGGGAGGACCGCGGCCGTCGCCCAACAAGCCGCCGAGACCAACCTGTTTACTACCAAGTATGACTTCTATCTCGGAGGCATGCCGTGCGCTGGAAGAAGTGCAATACTAGTCATGTGGTTCTGGGCCCACGAAGGGCTCTTCACCATACCCGAATTCAGTTGCTCTCGCAAGCCGTCAAGCATCTTCACAGCTTATGCAGAAAGCACGGCGGTTCTGATCCATGACTTCAAGGACTGCGGCGAAACCTTCAAGTCAAGTCTCCAGCGAGCGAGCCAATCGGACAAGTTCCCCGACCACATGTCCGGCAAGATTGGGCTGATGCTTTTGGCGTTGTTGAACCTCGAGCAACAAGGGAGTGTGGTTTACTTTTCGACCTCGTTGTCCTCGAGCTTTTGTGAGAGGCAGGTGAATTCCGACACGGTTCCGTTTCGGCAGCCATGTATGGAGCAGAACTCCGCAAGCTATCAGTGGATGCTTCGCGCAATGTGGCAGGATATGAAAGGACTGGATCGTATTGTATAATGGGAAACGGTCGAGTTGGCCGGATGAAGTGGAAATCGGTGCTGTAACTCGGGTTGGTTGGGAGCGAGCTGTGTTTCTCTGAAAATGGCGATACTACCCCGAAGGAGAGTGTTTTACATCTACAGGCTTCTTTCCCCGTCGATTCCGGATCTCTCGTATTTAAGTGGGCTATGTGTACGCCATTTTCTCACCGATCTTATATTACATTGACGTTTGTATGGTGCTTTTACCCCATTCTTGCTGCCGCTCTGCAGTAAGTAGTCCTAGTACTAGTTCTCAATGCCGGACATCGGAACTCGCACGGTGCGTGCGGGTAGAAGTTCGGCATCTCGACACACCAACTTAGCCCAACCGTAAATACCCGTCCACAGGTTATAACATTCTTTCCAAGTGCAGTGTTGGCCAGCAAACCATCTAGATCACGACCCAACTACTCCTCCCGGTATACTGTAGCATAACCCCGCGCTGAGCATACCCTGTGTCGTCTGGTCATCTGAGTCAGCCGCAGGTGGGCCCAGGTACCAAGCCCGATGGGCTCTTCCGAGGTGCTTGATGTAAATCCACCTAATAGCACGGCGAACAATGAAGGCGGAAATCCTTGTTTGGTGACTCCTGTAGTCGAGGAGACCAAGACCGGCACCGCAGTGCGTGACCAAGATGAACGAGGAGGCATTGGGCCGCCACCAGATGGAGGGTTTATCGCCTGGTTGCAGGTTTTCGGCTCCTTCTTCCTCTTTTTCAATTCTTGGTAGGTCTTGCTCGAATAAAAAAGGGCGTCCATGAATAACATCGTGGACTATAGGGGCATCATGAATACGTTCGGCGTCTTTCAAACCTACTACGAAAGTGCGTTGCCCAATAGCAGCCCCTCGGCAATTTCTTGGATTGGCTCTCTCCAGGCTTTCCTTTTACGCTTCATTGGAGTCATCACCGGACCGCTATATGATATAGGGTACTTCCGCACTCTAATTGCCACGGGTACCTTTCTCGTGGTGTTTGGCACGATGATGACCAGCCTGGGCACGCAGTATTGGCACTTCCTGCTGGCGCAAGGCTTTTGCGTCGGCCTGGGCGCTGGTTGTGTCTACATGCCCTGCGTGAGTGTCATACCGCAGTACTTCACAACCAAGCGGGGACTGGCCACGGGTGTGGCAGCTACCGGAAGCAGTTTCGGTGGGGTCTTGTACCCTATCATTTTCCGGAATCTGGAAAGTTCAATTGGGTTTGGCTGGGCTGTGAGAGTCATGGCATTCGTGTCCCTCGCGACCTGCAGCATTTCCTTCTCGCTGATGCGTCTTCGGCATCATCCGTCGCTCTCCCCAAAAGGCCGTCCCGCCATCTCAAGTCCGTCCACGAATACCGCCGTCACAAAGAAGCAGACTCGCAGTCTTCTCGAGCCGGCTGCCTTCAAAGAGCCGCCGTATGTCTTCTTCTGCGCCGCCATATTCTTAGGATGTATCTCCTTCTTCATACCCATCTTCTATATCCAGTCCTATGCTCAAAGTGGCTCTTCCTCCAGCCATTCGATTTCGCCGCATCTTGCAACCTACCTCCTTGCGATCCTGAATGCAAGCTCTATTGTGGGCCGTCTTGGCTCCGGCGTTCTTGATCGCTATGCAGGGCCCGTGAACATGCTCACGTTGACCTCGATTTTAACTGGAACGCTGTCACTGTGCTGGATCGCGATACCGCCGTCTACTGCGGGTGGTCTCGTTACCTTTGCGGTATTTTATGGCATCTTCAGCGGAGGATTCATATCATTGCCGGCCGTTGCCGTAACAAGCTTGACAACGGATATGAGCCGACTAGGAACAAGAATGGGCATGAATTCGGCTATCGGTGGGTTTGGAAGCTTATGTGGTTCGCCAATCGCCGGAGCTATATTGAATGGAAGTGGTGGATGGGTAGGCTTGAAGATCTTCGCAGGAGTAACCATGCTGGGAACAGGGCTACTTATGGGAGCTACAAAAGTTGCAAAGGTTGGGTGGAAGCCATGGGTTAAAGCTTAGTGATGGTGCGGCAAAAGAATGCATCACATTGGCTATATAAAAAGTTCTTCAATGCTGTTGTAATCTGGATTTTTGCCGTTGGGTCCAGAAATCCGGTCACCAGTGCGTACATATCTTGCCATCATATGCTCGGAATACCCAATTCTTATCGTAAGGGTTGCCTCTTCTACAAAATTTCCCATTTTTGTTTAAGCAATCAAAATATTGTCCACCAGAGTACCGAGCCATGCTCAGACATGGAACCTTTGCATTAAGGCAGCTTGGTTTAGACGAGTAGAAATCAAGCAAAGAGTCATATTGAAGGATGCCAACCCTGTATATTATACCTGTGGTAGCAGTAAACAGGAGATCGCATATCGTCTTTCATGATGAGCCAACCACTGGTTCTATAATCTAGACGCTTTCTTTGACTGAGTTTCATGCACTCAATGGCTTTCGACCATACAATACTCTCCTAATATGACGTAAGCCAGACTTCTCCTTAGAAACCGAGACTGCAAAACTTACACTTCTTCGAACATGTGGACTCTCCGATCCTTGACATCATCCCTGACACCAGCAAGTAAAACCTCGACCTCCTCAGACGACCAGCCCAATCCCTTCGTCAACAGTCTGCCAGTGGCAGGCAACACACTCAAAACATCCTCGCGGAACCACATGCCGAGCTCTTTCAAGCCCTTGTCTCGCGGCCACGTGTTAATCGGCCAGAGGAACACCTCCTCACGCACGTCCTCAAAGCCGATCTCCCGTAGCCAGGAATTCCAATACTGGACAGTATTCCACGGCCGTCCCGTCTTCTCGGAAGCCTCCAAACAGAGCGAGTTCCAGAGAGAAAGAGAGGTGCCCATGGAAGAAGCATCGATGCATTTCTGCGGGAAGATGCAATCTTGCAGCTCAAAATACCCTCCCGGGTTAAGGTTGTCAAACGCTGACGTAAAGACTGCTTTGGCTGACTCTACCGTAAAGCAGGTAAATAGCATACGGCCGTGGATGAAATCGAAAGGCTGAGAGTAGGTCCAGTCATGCTCCGCATCTGCGATCTCGAAATTACAGTTGGGGGGAACCCTAGTGCAACATTTAATGTCAGTGAGCTGAGTTTGTTTCATTAGGTCAGAGCGGATGGGAGTGACAACGGACCATTTTGGCTGCACAGGACTTAGATCGGTCCCAATGATAGTTGTGCCGGGATATTTGTCGGCTGGGAAATGGATATTTTAGAACCGAAATTGGGCATATGCTCATATGTTATCAATCCACAGAGATGGCTTACCGAAGTTTATTGTCCATATGCCGGTTCCGCAACCAATGTCAAGCACACGATGCATTTTTTGAGTATCTATTGGTGAGATATATAACCTATCATTTAGAGTCAAGCCCCATAGGTGATTCTGAAGATCTATAGGGCACATCGTAAGCATTTCATTACATATTAGTGTGTCAAAGGGAAGGGAAAGGAAAGGAAAGGAAAGGCAACAAACCAAGTCGATTTAATTCTTCCTAAGCCGAGCAACAAACACCACACGATTAGAGACTTTCAAGGATACCATGGTCAGGAAGCACCAACCGCATCGTTAGGTAGAATATATTCTAAAATCAGATCTCTATCAGCAAGGCACTTACATAGCTTTCAAAAAGACGACTTACTTCCATCGCTATACCGGTGATATGTCCTTCCATTTTCTTCAACATACTCAAAGATAGTCGACGTGAGACTTGCTGTTGAGCCGCTATAACACCATCAGTATCAGAAGTAGGTCTGCATCATGAGATTCTCCCTCCCTTCTCACTGGGCTGGAACCAACCCTCCAAAAAAAAAAAAAAAACATGAGGGTTTCTTACGCTTGTGACATGTCCCCTATAGCGGAATCGAAAGCCGAGTCCTCCTCGTCCACCATGACCTATGCAGTTCAGCAATCATTCCGATACGCGCGAGCTGTGGACGCTGATGATCTACATACATCCATATCGGGCGGGGTCACATCGTAGACCGAATCCGCCCTATTGGACCGCGCGGATTCTATGACCGCGAGGGCACTCGGAGACTTGTACTGACTGACCGGAGCCGTCAGCGAGTGTGAGCCCGACGCTGCCGGTGGCGAGGCAGAAGGAACCTCTCCCGCATCGTGATTCTCGTGATCCCCAGCTTCCGCAGCAGGGACCTTTACATCGACCGCAGGACGGGTAAGGGGATCCTGGGGCGGCTCCAGCTGGGGAATCTGCGGTGCATTGCTGTTGTCCATCTTCGCCACGTTTCTCAGCGTGTAGCTATGCAGAAAGTGGTACGCCGATATGGCCGCAGCAGACCTCTTATGCTCTGGCGCCACATGTTCCCCTCTCGACGTTCCCGCATGGACCGGGCCTGGTGGCTCGATTGGAAAAACGTCGCGCATGCAAAACCACACATGAAATGCACATCGCCGATTTGGGGACATCAATCCCTGCAGCGCAGCGTGTGGTGTAGAAAGATGCATCGCTGTCCAGCTTAGTACTAGTCTGGGTCGTTCGTCGGTTATCGTGCTTGCATGCGCCGACGGAGATCACGAGCCCTGGCCAGCATACAGCAACTCTTCCCCCATTTTAAGAGCTGTTGATTCTATTGCAATTTAAGCAGCGAGAGGGCATGTAGAGATGCTTTCCAGGCTCATGATGTTGGATCAATGAGAAGAAACTGGAGCTTATCATATGCGGCTGAGCTCAAGGCTTGTCTTAGATTTACAAGACGCCGAGATATAATCTTTTAAGGTATTTGGTAATATGGATAAGCTATATGCAGGCGCCGAGTCAAAACAAACGGTCGGGAGTTTCACCATACACTTCGGAACCAAATCAGCCATTCTTTTTTGTCATGGGAATATATCTGAGTTCGTGCTGGGATTGGAAATATTATCTACTCCTGTCAAAACTGCAAACCAACCAATTCTAAATCATACAGTCAATACACCACCCAAAACAGACAGAATCTCGCTCAAAACATCGTCCTTGGAGGCACCAACATCGATCGGCACAACATCCGTTTCCTCAACCCCCGGAGCTTCCAAGCTGTGAAGTTGACTCTCGAGCATCGCAGGCTTCATGAAATGCCCTTCCCGAGCACCCATTCTTTCTTTCAAGATGTCGGCATTTGCCTGCAAGGCGATGAATGTGGTTTTCCACACGCGGCTGTTCCTCAGCTCTGCCCGGTAGCTTTGCTTAAGCGCTGAACAGGTAATGATGGCACCGTTTGATTTCATCTTGGTCATCTCCAGCAACGCAGTTGCTTTGAGACTCTCTAGCCACAGCCACCGATCAGAATCGGAAAGTGCGATCCCATTGGTCATCTTATGGACAGATTCTTCGGAGTGTATATGGTCCCCTTCAACCCAAGGTATTGAATATTTCTCCGAAATAGCTTTGGCAACGGTTGATTTACCGGCTCCACATGGGCCGGCAACCACGATCAATCGACGCGCTGGCGTTTCTGGGGTATTAATGATCCATGAAGTTTCACAAAATTGTTTAACGAACCGGTCCACGAGCTGCTGATCGAGGACAGGAGCAGCAGCAAGTGTTGGCGAGAGAAAACGAGCAAAGGAAGTATCATAACTGAGGCCCTTCCGCGGGAGGTCGTTATCATATTTGCTGGCGAAGAACTCAAGCAACTTGATTGGGGGGTTGGCCACGGGATCTGGGTTTGAGTTGCGGAGAATCGAAACCCATTCCCTCTGCGAGGGTTCAGAAAACTCCAATCCCGCCTGGTGTAAGGCAGGCAGTAAATCGCGTGTCCAGTGGAAGCTCTGATGGTTGACCACATTCAGGACAGCAGCGCCTGCATCGGCCAGGGAGATCTCCGTGACGGCGGACGCAACGATGTCCACAGGAAGCCATAGAGGATTTTCGTCCAATCTAGGAATTGCCCCGATGGTGAGACCAGCTTGCAGCATTAATGGAATAGCCTCTGTTGCATTCCAGATACCGTGGGCAGTGTCTGCAACAACTTGGCCGACTCTTAGGACTCTGGTCTTGACGCCATATGACTGTGCAGCCTGTACGCAGATGTTTTCTGTGACTAGCTTAGATTGTGCATACCCCATGCCCTGCGCACAATCCAATGTCTCTGGGAGTGCTTCCTTCACAAATCCGCCTTTGGTAGCTGCTACGGCGCTGACGGAGGAACAGAAGTTGTATGTCGCAGGCTCGGGGCGTTTGGCTTTCAAACAAAGGGCCAGCAGATTGTGAGCACCTGCAAAATGATCAGTATTGATTTGGTTTACGGAGAAGTCGTTAAGGTAGACTAACCGGCAATGCAATCTGCCTCGAAGCTGCCGAGTCCAAGATTGAAATTGACAGACCAAGCACAGTGGATAAGCCCGGTGATATTTGTAGCAATTTCATTGTAGACTTCTAAATCGAGTCCAAGATCATTTTGCGCAAAGTTTGAGGGGAGTGCAACGATTTTCTGACGCGCCTCAAGAGGTAGGTAATGGTACACAAAGCGATCACGCATGGAGCGTATGATCCGGGTTCTAGCATTGGTCACCGAAGAAGCCCGAACCAAGCAATATACCTTTTTGATATCGGGTCTGACGACAAGTTGCGCAACGACATGAGCTCCTAGAGAACCAGTGGCGCCAGTTACGACCTAGAATCAAGTAAGCCTTTGTTCAAGAATAAAACTAATCTACCATCTTACGAGAAACTGTCCTTCTGTAGTATTTTCAACGGGGACGTGAGGTTCGAACTGCGAGTACTTCGCAATCAACTCCGCCATCTTATCTTTTGTAGAAACTGTTGCTGATTCACCCCCCGTTCGAAGTCGATAAAGCTCTGCAGCCAAAAGATTGATACATGGGAAGTCGAACACGATGTTGGAGGTCAGCTTCTGGCCGTTTGTCTGGATATTCCTGCTGAGAACACTTCGCAGCTGAATTGCCTGCAGAGAATCAATTCCAACTGAAAAGAAATCTGTGCTGTCCTCGATAAGGGCGGCGGTTGATGGCGTCAAGAGTTTGCCTAGCTCGACACGAATATATTCTCGCAATTCGGCCTCTGAAAGGCTTAAAGTACCCGTCGAGACTTCGGCAGCTTCGTAAACCGCCTCAATTTGAGCATCAAAGGTCTTGTAAAATGCGGCCCTGATTACAGTGCCTTTGTCTGTACGCGGATAGGGTGTGCCAGCAGGAAGAATCTTCAGCATCTCCAAGCTCAGCTGTGCATATCCAGGCATATCTTCATTTGCTTTAGCCAAGACAGGGACCAGAAGCCTCTCAATTTCGTCCTCTGGCATGTCTTTGGTGGCATCGGATGGAATTATGATCATTCCTACGCGATTCTTGCCGCTGCCAAACATGACAGCCTCTGCGACATGGATGTTGTCTCGGACAAGTTGCTCGAAAGCAATGGGTATAACTTTCTCTCCGTTCATTAGCACAATCGTATCATCAAGACGAGCAAAGTATTTCCAAGCATTAGGGATCGTTGGGTGAGGCGTAAAGAGATCCTTGGTCGCGTATGAATTGTCAGGTCGATTTGATGCAACTTTGGAAGGCAGCCCTTCAAGCCCAATCAGCTCGTAAATCCCCGGGCTCCGTTCTTCAAACTTTATTAATGACTGGAATGCTTCGGGCACTCGTACATAATCCCAAGCTTTGTCGCCAGGCTCTCGGAAAGAAGTCATGAGTTGACCGGTTTCTGTTCTAAAAAGTGATACTCAGTCGGCTGCAAGAAACAGGTATTGAACTACTTACGTTCCATAGTGGCTGATCAGGTTGACGCCATTCTCTACAAGTCTATCGCCAAGAGCGTCCGGGCAGGCAGAACCTCCAAACATTACAACCTGCAGTTTAGCCAAAGCTGCAATACCCTCGCCAGTCTCCCCTAGCAACTTCAATGCGTAAGGCACCCCGTAAAGAATCTGGAAATCGTAACGCTTCATGATATTAAGAAGGTACTGTTGCGTAAGTGGCAAGGATGCATTGTACATATATATTTGCTTTCGTGACGTTAATGCTCTAAAGACGCTGCTGATACCGTGTGCATGGTATAGTGGAAGGGTGATGAAGCCTCGGAGGTTAAGATTTGAAGCATAATTCTTCAAAGCTGCATGGTGTGTTTGAAAAATCGGTTTAGGAAGTCCAGTTGATCCGCTAGAATGAATGATCCATGATATTTTCGTCGATTCAATTTTTGCATCAAGATTTTGATCTAATCGCGTGTTGATGGCCGGATCCGTGATCTCGTAATTATATGCATCGCGCTCCGTGATCTTATGGATCTGGAGTGATGGAAGGCCTTCTTTTACTTGGATAGCAACGTCCTCGAAAGCTGAGTCAATCAAGACATGATTGCAGCCTGTTGCCTGGAGAAGCGAAGAATATGCCGCTGTGGATATCCTTGTAGATAGGAACAAGACAGTATGTCCCAACTTTGTGAGAGCCAGAATGCTGATGAAGTACTCAAAATTCGAAGGGCCTAGTAGACCGACTACACTTTCTGGCTCCGAAGAAGATTGCCTCTGTGGTATTGACAAGTTATATTTCTCTGCAACGCGAAGGGCATAAATGTCAATCTCCTGAGAGGTATAGTCGACATATTCGATGCCTGATGATGGATATGATATAATAGGCTGTTCAGGATTCTCTATTGCTCGCAGCCGAATGAGTTCGTCAATCGTGCGAGGGGCTTGCTGCTCAGATGACGTTGGAGTATGTTGAACTGAAGCATGGGGAACTTTGATTTGATCCTTCCAGGACAATTTGTCTGTCTCCGGAAAAGACTCCAAAATGGCGGCTGGAGGCATGGTAGGTGATGTTCAGACGTCCTCGGCGTGAAGCGAATGTATAAAGACAGATTTAGATCAACGAGAAGAACATATCAGCTGAAGCTCAACAGAAAATATGTATCTATATAACAGCACCCTTTGTATTGATGCCAACTACAGAGTGCTTCGAGTTATCGAAAGTCTATTCCGCTCGGAATTAGCTCTCGACACGCGTGTGGGATGGAAATAGAGAGGCATGGCGGGGTTCAGGTATGCTTCCGAAGCAGATGCGGCAGAGCGAAAGCATGGTGAGTAGCTAACTGGTGGTGGCGGTGGCGTAAAGACGGAGACCTGCGATCGGATTTCTGTCGTGCTCGGATATCGATGCACGTAAACTGCGGAAACATGGGCAGAGGAAATCCGATCCATAACATCCGAGCTTCGGAAATGTGATCTCGCCAGGTACTTTACTCAAACTGGTCACGTAGAGAAAGCCACGGGATACTGAGCGCAATCACATTTGCCTCGTCTCTACATCCATTGCAGGCCATTTCAATTCAATCTAAAGACGGCATCCCTGTAAAATTCAATATGTAGAGGAATACGCCCAGTACGGAGTGCAGATGTTCAAGACTTTTAGCATAACCCATCCGGCCAACCTATCGCCTGGCCACTTGTCAGCATTTACAGTACATTATGATACAGAAGAGTACTCGTCTACTGGTTAGAGATCAGACTCACGCAAGAGTCGAATTCAGACCATCCCACTAACTCGCCATACGGCCCAAACAGACTGAAATCCAATACTGGATCCCCATTCAAAACTCTGGCGGGTGTGCTCGCGCCTGTTCTCAGATCAAAGGGAACATTGCCATGATCATAGCCTTCTTGTGCTATAACGTCGCTAATTGATTGGCCTAGTGCCTCTCGGGTCACAGATGAATCAAAATGTCTCCTTTCTGATACTGGACCTTCAACTGACAATGTGGCCGTGGAATTTGGTACCCCTTGAGGTGGCATCATCAACGAAGCATCATGCATCACAAACATGCTCTGGTTATCCAGTTCTTGATCCTCCTGGGTATGCCTGCTAATTCGTAACAAAACATCCTTTTTGAGCTCATCAAGGATGATGTTATACCTTCGGAAGGGCGAGGTCCTTGCGGTTGTCGCCGCAATACTGCGTTGGCATCTTTCCGCAGCCTCGAAACATCGTACGTGGAGGGATCCAGGCTCGCCAGCTGGTATTAGTTCATTGTGATGCTCGGGGACGCTCCTCTGCATTGTGTAGACATAGATAGTTGTGATGGCACAGAACGAGATATAATGCGTAAACCAAAATGCCTTGAACATTTGAGCCCTCTCGATGAAGCCATTCACTGTGTCGACCACAAGGAAAGCAGCATCAATACAATCCGTAAGCCTTTCCTCGACTCTTTCGTTCGGTAGGTCTGGGCGTCGGTTGAGATCTGCAAAATTAGTCAAGAGGGCTTGCCGATTTGCCAGTATCATAGCATGCGCGTAAGCAAGCCTAAGCACCGTACTCTGCCGCTGAAAGATTGGGATCAGGATTGATGGGTCAACTTTGTCAGGTTCAAGAAATGCTGGTAAAGCTTCTTTCCAAGATTTTAATTCCACTGTATATTTCTCAGCAAGGTCAATCCACGATGCGCCGACTGATCCATTTGCGGGATAGAGGTCGCTTGATATTTTGCCAATGATTCGCGCCAATCTACACAAAGATCAATGGATGTTAATCTTCAGAATAAACGAACAAACCTTGCATGAAATACGGGTGCATCAGATATACACTGGTTGTGAGTGGGTCTTAGTTTAACAATCCCCAAAGTTAGGTCAGCATCTTTTAGCCTCTCTGGTAGGCATTGATCAATATCTTCGTCTCGGAAATTTCTTGGGCGGCCCAAAATTACACTAAAGTATGCATCCAAAGTGTAGCAAGACCAGAAGGCCCTTTTACGACACTCAATCTCAACCAAACTATAAACAGTGCCAGGTGCTTGTGGAAATCGTTTGCGATGCAGGCCGAGGGCTACAATTATTTGACATGTGGTCCCGAAAATATACCAGGCTTGGTTGATTCGAGAGGAACCCAATAGATAAAGACACTGTGCTAGTCTTGCTTGTACAGATTCCAACCGCGGATGTCCAGATTCACTGGAGAGCTTACGCTCGGCAGCAGCGAAGAAATTACGACTATATAAATGTTAGCCCATCTCATAAGAAAAGGACAAAGTGTATTACCTTTGTTCTTTTTCTTCCGATTCGCCATCTTGCAGTGAGCCATGCATATCGAATTTGTACAGCATTGCAGTAGCCAGGATACATAATATGACGGCGGCTTTGCCATCTGACAGTCTGCCACTATGCTGGCTGTCAGGTTCATTTTCATTCATCATCTCCTCAAGCCATTCTTCAACAGTTTCTCGATGAAGAAATCGATATGTGGGAACTGCAAAATCAAAGTATCTGTCCAAGAGCTGCTTTGCTTCTAGTTTGGATGGGAAGACTAAAGGTGTTGATGAGGGATCTGGAATGTAGCCGTCGCCAAACGTGAAAACTGAGGCATTTTGAGAATTCTTTCCGTTGGAATCATTGGCGTGAATTGCGTCGAAATCTTGTCGAAATCTTTTATGGGCGCGTTGAAGAAAAGAAATCCCCGAGATTGGACCAATATAATGTCCTTCGAAGCGTGTTTCTTCAGGCTCCTGTGAGCTTCTAGTGGATTGCCGTGCTTTGGAATATCCCGTAGGAGGTATATCGTTGAACTCAGGCACCACTGACGTCGATTCCCTATGCAGCTGCTGCGACTGCGGCACAAGTGTCGGTGTTGCGGATGGAGATTCTATAATCTCTTGAGGTAGTGGCTTGCCTCGCCGGTGCTCTTTGATATATTCGCAGCGAACAGAGTGCGTCACGCAGCGAGTGCAAGGCTGGGTGCCGGAACAACGAACCTTTCTCCTACAGATTTAACATAAGCATTTATTGATTGCTTGAAATCTGTTTGGGGAGTGATGGATGATGAAACCAGCACTGCTAGTTCATACAAGCACACATTATTTCATAGGATGTCCGTAGGTATTACTGATGTTTGACATCGATACATGAATTTTCATTTGGGCTTCATATGAATCCTACATCATGAGGACAGTGCCTGGCACCAACACCCACCTCAGATGGATCAAAAACGCAGAGATATGATCACATGCCACGAGGAGGAGATTAAATGAATTTGACGTACGATTTACAAGTGTCGCAGGCCCTGCTGACCTTTTTCCGGTCATCGTCCTTAACAAGTCGAGAAGTCGTGGTTCGTTTTCTCTTGGGTCCAGAGTGGCTTGTCGACGAGCCAGACGATGTTTGCACTGCTCGTTCGAAGGCAACGGAAGAGCTCATTGGCGAATGTAACTGACTCTGCTGAGTGACATTGGATCCTGGACCTGTGGGGTAGGCGTCAAAGTTTTGTGGGGAAGTGTCCATGCCTGTCTCTTGTGACGGGCAGGAACTGCAAAGTCGTGTGGGTTGTCTTGACCTTCACTCGGAACAAGCATTTCCGTAGTACGTAGATACGTAGAACCAGATTCCCAATGCCGTGGCAAATGAGGAGGGGTATGACGACGGAAATGGGAAAGGAAAGAATCGGGAATCGGAGATGGATATGAGGAGATGGGGCGGAGCACTAACGAGTAGTGGCAGGAAACACGGAGATCTGTCGTAGCCCGGCTTCGAGTAAAGCCGAGCGGAAATGAAAATCATTGCCATTAAGCGCAATGGGCACATTCCCAGCTCGATTCTTATATCCTCTTGTCGCAATCATTTCTGTGTCGACCCATTCTCATAAGCCTAGAATAATTACTTCATACACTTCTTCATCACTAACGGCATACAAAAATTCTCTAAATTAATCATGTCGCTCGGACGGACACTCACGCTGAATACTGGGGCTACAGTTCCGGCCGTTGGCTTTGGAACATGGCAAGCAGCACCAAAAGAAGTAGAGATGGCCGTCGAGGTAGCTCTCCAATCTGGATATCGGCACATAGATTGCGCAGCCATCTACCGCAACGAAAACGAAGTTGGCGCGGGGATAAAGAAGAGTGGCGTAAAGAGAGAGGACATTTTCATTACTGGCAAACTCTGGAACACGTGCCATAGACCTGAAGATGTTGAAAAAGCGTTGGACAAGACCCTTGCAGATTTGGGTACTGACTACGTGGATCTGTACCTGATGCATTGGCCATGGTGAGTTTGATATGACCGGCGTTTTGTGAGTTTTATCTAATCTTGCCAACAGTGCTTTCAAGCCAGGCCCAAAGTTCTTCCCTCTGGACTCCAATGGAGTGTTTGAGCTGGATGACGTTGACCCAGCTGTCACCTGGAAAGCCATGGAGGCCCTAGTCAAAACTGGCAAAGTAAAAGCTGTTGGTGTGTCCAACTTTAATGTTCGAAGACTCGAAGCTCTGTTAGCGAATTGCTCTGTGGTCCCAGCGGTGAACCAAATCGAAGCCCACCCATATTTGCAACAGCCAGAACTATTTGATTTCTGCAAATCTAAAGGGATTCAAGTCGCCGCATACTCTCCCCTTGGCAACAACCAGACTGGCGAGCCGCGTACGGTAGATGATCCTAAGGTCCATGAAGTGGCAAAGAAGCTTGGCAGGGATCCAGGACAAGTCCTTGCTAGCTGGGGTGTTCAGCGCGGAACTATCGTATTGCCCAAATCAGTCACACCGTCGAGGATTGCAAGTAACTTTCAAGATTTTGTTATTCCGGATGAGCAATACAAAGAATTGAACGCTCTCGAGCGCCATAAGAGATTCAACTTCCCAGCTCGATGGGGATTTGACATTTTCGACGAGGCAGGAGAAGAAGTGGTGAAAAAGGCTGCCAAGGACGCAGGCGAGGAAAACAAGACCAAATTTGTAGTATAGTACATCATAGATATCGGGCCTAAGAAGGCCATCCTATAATAGAATTACAACAGACAACTTCTCCCATTGCTTGTTTGTAATGGCTTATGTGGTTGTGGGAGGGGCTGCGGTAGCCTGAGAACTTCACAGATTTGCTAATTTAGACTGGAATTATGTATACCATTGAGTACAAATAACCAGAGGCGTTATTCCTTTTTCTTTCCCTTGTCAGGATATCTTTTATTATTGCTTGTATACACATACAAGGCTTGCAGGTCAGCGATATAGGCTAGGTCTGCATAAGAATCTTGGGCAAGCATGAGTTCACTTTATATTGCATAGTCATAAACGTCGTCATCTATAATAATGTTTCCGATAATCAAGCTGGGTACTCATAATGGTGACTTTCTAATTGCAAGATACACGGTGCAGAGCACACGCGCGCCAGATTCTGCGACAACCCACGCGGATGGCGACCCTGATCAGAGCGTTATGACTTTACTCGCACGTTGATATTATTTGTGATATCTAGATTTGATTCACCAATAAGAGGCGTAGAAATCTAATCTTTCTTACGGCTTGGTTCCGGCTTTGGTGGACTGCACTGCGTTGTCACTAACAGCGATACCTGTATACAGCACAGTTGGGATAAACAAACCCATGCCCTGTAGTTTCGCCTAGGAAGATTCTCAACAACTTATTAGCTAAATTCCTCGAGGCGAAAGACCAGGCAGGGGTTTGTTTATCCTTAGAGTACTGTATGAGCTGATCACTAGCTTTAGTGACATTGCGAAGGAACCATTCTGCAACTCGGCATGCATGAGAACACATCAGCTGTGAGGATCAGGTTCAATGACAAGCTTTGTAGGCGTCACTTCATTGCGGGGTCATTTCTCCGCACGAAACCAACATATGAAATATTTCAGATGCTGGATTTCCGAGACGGCATAAGTTCCGCAGAGGATACTGTATTCATGTATCCGAACACCCCATACTTCTCCACACACCATTAATGTCACCCACCTGTGGAGAAGTCCGGGTACTCCTCTCGAAAGACGAAAGACCGTTAGACCGTTAGACCGTTGGGAAAAGCATGGGGTACGGAGTTTGTTACCTATTGCCCTACTATATGAAGACTGCGCTGAAACCACTAAACTCAGACTATTAACTTGCAACCATAATCCCATAGTTTTCTTCCATTGAAAGCATTATTCCCAAAATCTTTCAATTCTAAACTCAGACAGAACGTCGCAAGATGTCTAAGGAGAAGATTAAGGTGGATACTATTGAGGACACTTCCAAGAGTCCATCGACTGAAATTGGAGCCGTTACGACGTTCAACAGCATGAGTCAAGAAGAGTTGAAAGTCTTGGAAAAGTAGCGTACTCTAACTATAAAATATCTACCGTGAATTATTCCTTCTAATACGTATTCTAGTTGTCCGCAAAATCGATCTTCATTTAATCTTGTCACTGTTTGGAATCTTCATATTCAATATCCTAGATCGATCAAACATTGCCAGTGCACGCCTTGGGGGCTTACAAAAAGATCTCAAGTTGACAGATACTCAATATCAAACCGCAGTCTCAGTAATGGTGGGCTAACTTTTGCTGGCAGTCCTCGATGTATTACAAATACTGACTTGCTTAACAGTTTGTTGGCTACCTTCTCGGGCAAATTCCTAGCAACCTTATCCTCACAAAAGTCAATCCATCCCGATATCTTTCTGCGGCTATATTTATTTGGGGAGGCATTTCATTGTCAACCGCTGGAGTTCAGAACTTTGGAGGCATCTTTGCAGTCCGATTTTTGATTGGCTTTGCAGAGTCCCCATTCTTTGCTGGCGCACTGTAAGCTCTATCAACTTGGCCTATGTCGTTACTGCTAACCGTCTTCTAGGCTTCTGATCAGTTCTTGGTATAAGCCAAGCGAGATCGCACCCCGTGTTGCTTTGATGTACTGCGGAAACACTGTTGCAAATGGATTCGGAGGTGCACTGGCTGCTGGTATCCTCAGTGGCTTGGGCGGAGCACACGGAGTTGAAAGTTGGAGGTTAGACTTCCTCATCTCGTCAGCTAAAGCCAAGCTAATTCGCACCTTAGATGGCTGTATATCATCGAGGGAGCTGGTACAATGCTTGTCGGCGTCGGCACATTCTTTTTCTTGCCAGACTTTCCTCGTTCTGGCAGAAAGAAGTGGCTTACAGAAAAAGAGCAACCCTTTGCAGAATGGCGTCTTGCTATGTCAGCAAATGGGGAGGTCGATGGTGCAGGCAGCATGAAAGAAGGTTTCAAGGATGCCATCACCGATCCTAAAGTTTGGCTCCTTGTGGGTATTCAGAATTGCTTACTAACCTCGCAGACATGGACAGCTTTCTTCCCGAGAATTGTTCAGACTCTTGGCTACAACTCGACTGTCTCTCTGCTTCTCACCGCTCCCGTCTATGTTTTTGGATTCTTCACCTCCCTTGGAAACTCCCTCGTCGCCGCAAGAACTGGAGTCCGCGGGTTCCTCATTATGTGGCCTCTTACGCTAGCCATTGTTGGAAACATCATGGTCATCAAGTCCCATGTTATGCCCGTTCGATTCACTGGCATGTTCTTGATGTGCGCTGGATCTTTCTCAGCATTCAACGTTCTAGAAGCTTGGGTGGCGAGCACTATCCCTCGTACCAGGACCAAGCGAGCTGTTGCGTATGCCTTGGTGAACATGCTTGGCAATTTGAGCAACATCTACGGTAGCTACTTTTTTCCAAGCAGTACAGCTCCACAATATGTACCTGGTGGCATTGCACTTTCAAGCTTCGCCGCTGGTGGTATTGTCTTTGCAATTACTCTCATGCAGTATTTGAGCCACCTCAACAAGAAGGCTACCCTGGCTGAGAATGAAGATGGCGTGGTTCGATACAAATACTTGATCTAAAGGGAGAATTTATTTAGGCCAAGACATGAACAAAAGCTTTATATATGAATTGATTATGAGCATAGTAGGAAAGATATATAATCCTTCAATTGATAAACTTTGGTTTGACACCGCCAATCACTACATTCTAGACTTTGGAATAAATTCAGGTACCGTATTAGCCTAGTCGTCTCAAATAATCGATAAGACGACTAAACTTATTCTCATGGCCTCTAAACTAGTATTATCTCTGTCTTTTCTCGTCATATTCACAGTAGATAGAGTAAGACGGCAGGTTGAACGCTAGTGTATTATTCATTTCAATCACTATCAGACACCACAAAATTTATCAACATGAACTTATAAGATAGCCACACCGTTTGGTGGACTCGCAACACCTCCTGGAACCTGAACCTTGTTAGTCTCGAGTGTCAATCAAAAGTAGCTTTACTGGCAATTGACTTACATGGACAGGCATACTACTAAAGAAAAAGGTATATTTATTATACTGCTTACACGCAATAGCAAGCTTTTCAAGATCAAACAACTCCCCAATCGGCAAGCCCCACCCTGCGAGCAACCATTCATGTAGCCAATGCGTCGTGCTATTGAACGGCAGGGCCTCAAATGCCGGTTGGTCTCCCGCGACAGCTGCAAACTCATTTTCCCAGAGCCAGCGCAGGACTTCTTCGCAGGATTCTACCCCGATTGCCGAGACCCCGCCCGGCTGGTTGGCGTACGCTGACGCTTCCTCGTGGCTAGAAGAATTCGCATTTCTGACGTACCCTGTACGTATAAACAAAATGTCGGAGGGTTTGAAGGTGACGCTCTGTGCTTCGGCAACCTTCTTAAGGTCGGAGAGCGGTATAGGGTTGTATTCATGCGTTAATACTGTTCGGCCCTGTGATTCTGCCCACGAGGCATAATCGAGGAGCACCCCACGACCCACAACCCCGCCATTCTCGACCCAAACTATGGAATGTTAGCAATGGTTCCTAAGAATTAAAAATATAATACAGAAATCACCGCAATCCTAGGATAACGCCTGAAGACATACCTTGAAGTCCATTCCTGGTGGAGTTATGGATTTCATCTTGTTTGCACCCGTTAAAGTAGACCTTGTGGTCCTGGTACCCTGATAGCAATCGGTCATTTTTTTCTCATGAAACAAAGGCAGTGTAATTACCAAAGTGCCTGAAGCCATCCCACTGGGTACTGGTCTGTGTATTGAGAGTAATAATATCATCGTTTACAGTCCTCGGCGCTTTGTGGTGAATTCTTTGGTGAAGCGGTTGTCGATTGAAACACGGGGTCTTTGGTTGGTCCATCGACCAGTCCGTTGCAATTCGTATACCATGAACAATTTCCTTCGTTGCTGCGATAGTCGTCTCGGGGGTAAGCCGATTCAGCATACCGAGTTGATCGTCTTTGCCAAACAGCCCCCATGCGTTGCCACGAGGTCCATCTTTCTGTAATGGTAAGGACTCGAAAGATGGGGTTTTGGTATTCATCATTAGCAAAAGGATGGACTCGAAGGATGTGATTTGGACGTCGTGAACTGCTTTGACCGGTTGGCGATTCAAGATATCAAGGATAATATCAAATGCCCAGAAAGTCAACAGACACGATAACCTGCTATCTGCAAACCTTAGAGCAGTCCACGGAATTGTTTTTCTCCGACCCGATCTCCAGTCTTGTGGGCGGGTTAGAAGAATGGGGACTACGTTGCGATTAGCTAGCGACGAAGGCTGACAAACTAATGGAAGTGAAGCCGGTTGTATCCGGATTCGGTTCTCGAACTACACATTTCCGTCCATTGGCCATTTTTCCGACGCCGAAAGCCATTTTTCCGACGCCGAAAGCCATGTTTCCGATGGCGGAAAGCCCCCCTTATTAGTACAATATCGTATTTCCGAGCGTGGGGAATCTTTCTGGGGTAAGGGGGTGACAGGCGGGGCACTCCAGGTCCCAGCGTTCCGAGCTCCATATACCAAAGCAGAGGGATAGGTACTAAGCTTACCACAAGATCTAAACACGCCATGGTCAAAATAGGAGGAGGACTCTGACTCGGATGTCCAATGCTACAATGGATATCGGGTGGCCTCGCTCTGCTCTGGAAATTAAATAAGTTCCACGCTTTGTCGCTGGAAATCATCAACATTTTCCATTGAAGCATCCTCCCCTTCACCAACACGCTAGATATACGCTAAATCTCTGTCCCCGCGTGTGTCTTCTTCATCAACCACAAACCACCATGGCAGACAAACCAACCGGTGAACATGTCGAGGGCAATATCGAGTCCAGCAAGGAGTTCATGGAGGAGATTGCCAAGCATGAGACCGTCAATGGAGACATTGGCATGAATATGTTTGAGGACTTCCATGACCTTGCTGCAACGATTGATCCAAAGGCTGAGGCCAGGTTGGTTAGGAAGATTGACATGTACATCATTCCTTTCATCTGTATCACGTATCTTGTCACGTATATTGACAAGGCAACGTTGGGCTATGGTCAGTGCTTCTGATTTCAGTCATCGTGTACTCCCCTGATGGCTGGCTAACTGAATCTGCAGCGGCCATTTTTGGCCTTAGCAAGGATGTTGGTTTGCATGGCACACAATATAGCTGGTTAGGGTCAATATTTTACTTTGGTTATATGTTTGTAAGATGATACCAACCCTTTTATATTGACTCTTAAGTCTTTACTGACTTGAAATAGTTCGAGTATCCTACCAGCTATGCCATGCAACGATGGTCCGTTGCGAAATGGCTTTCAATAAACGTGTTTATCTGGGGTGGTGTTTGTATGGCTCTAGGAGGCTGCAACAATTTTGAAGCTCTTGCAGCTTTGAGATTTATCCTTGGCATGCTCGAATCATGTTCTACACCGGCATACCTACTTTTGACTTCTATGTGGTATAAGGTGGAAGAACAGCCAATTCGTATTGGCTATTGGTCCACATTCCTCGGCTTGGCAAATTCATTTGGTGGTTTGCTTGCTTATGGTATTGGGAATATCAAGAACGGAGCCCTTGATACATGGAGATACCAGTTTATCATTGTCGGAGCAGTTTCTGCCGCTTGGGGGTTCCTTATGTTCTTCTTCCTTGCGGAAAGTCCCGTCAGCGCGTAAGAATTCCTAGCGTGTCCTAAATCGATATACGGCAGTATTCACTGACTCCCATGCAGATCTTGGTTGTCGAAATCGGAAAAGAAAATGGCGGTTGAACGCCTACGAGGCAACCAAACCGGAGTCAAAAACATAACTTTCAAAACGTACCAGCTCGTAGAAGCACTCACAGATCCCAAGACCTGGTTTTTGTTCATGTTCGGCGTGTCCACCCAAGTGGTCAACGGTGCAGTCTCCAACTTTGGCTCTTTGATTATCAAGGGGTTTGGATATTCCAGCCTCGTAACCACGCTCCTCCAGATCCCATATGGTGCCATTATTATAGTTGCCGTTCTCTCGGCAATGTACCTACAGCGATGGCTCCCTGGCCAGAAGCGTTGTGTCGTGGCAGGTCTTTATGTACTCCCGGCATTGGCAGGCGTAGCAGGACTAACTGCTCTGCCAACCACTCATCGCCATGCACGGCTTGCATGTTATTATGTGCGTCATTGAGAGCCCCGCTAAATAAAGCTATACTGACTTTCTGCAGCTCACGGCTTTGTACACAGCCTCCTTTGCAATGTGTATGTCTCTTGTTACTGCGAATGTTGGCGGAAGTACAAAGCGCACGACCGTCAATGCTCTATTCTTCATTTCTTACTGCGCCGGAAACATCATTGGGCCGTTTGCTTTTAAAAGCAATGAGGCACCAACGTACAGATCAGGTATTATCGCCGTTTTAGTCGGATATTGCGTAGAGATTGTCGTCCTGGTCCTATTCGCAGTATACCTGGCTTGGTGTAATAAAAAGAAGGAGCAACATCTGGTCGATACTGGAAAAGTAAATGCCAGCTATGAGGAGCAGGCAGTAACGGCTTTCAGGGATTTGACAGATATCGAGAATCCCTTCTTTCGGTACACTTACTAGATTAATCACTTGATCTACTAAATAGGAATGAAACAGCGGTATTGGCCACAGCACATGAGAGAGGAACACCCTTTTCAATTTGCCACATTGACAGTGTTCGCTTTCTTAATTCATTATGAGAGGTGATAAGTGAAAGAACAAAATACGTGCTTGGTGTAGAGTGGAGAACGAAGGCTGTCAAGATAGCGCATGGGATAAGAAGGGAATAGTTGTCATGGCCAGCCATAGCCTACCCGAAAGCTAAAAGCGTCCTCGAGGGTTGGAATATTACTAGAAATCTGGGCATTATTCATGTTAATCTTGAAGCCAGATGCTAATCTTAGCCAAGAGTGAGGAATATATATAAGGAGAAAGTGCTTGTCACGCCTGACTGGTCGCGCTATTTCCCACGTCGAGATCCACAAGTTGTTATTTGTAAGCAAAAGCCGTAACTCGGGCAGAATTGAGTCTGAGATAACCGTGTCAAAATATCGCAACAAGTATTTAGCACAGACTCAAGTCATTAACCTCTTGCTCCTGCATAGCTATATCCTTACAAGTAGAGGAGTCTACCCTCGGAGTTTTGAGAAGATAAGGCAACGGTAATATAGACCAACCTTTGCCTTTGAATTTATCTCTGCATCCAGTATCTTAGACCGGTTTGTTCTTTGATCTCCACGAGAAGAACGAGTGATGGTTGTCCAGTTTGGTGGTGTTTTCGTCCATAACCTGTTGAGCAGTCTGCACCGTATCCGTTCGATGCATTTCTGGCCGCTGGAGATCGACTTTCTGTTCTTCGGGATGTTTATCAACAAAGAGGTCTTTGATGGTTCCAGATCCCGTAGCTGCTTGATATACGGCAAAGCTTGTTGCGAACTGTTGGTGGGCTCCGATTTGGATAGCATCGAGAAGAGCAACCGCGAAATTCTGACAGTTGTTGCTGATGAGGTTGTATGCCGGCCGTTTCTCTCTCATGTTATGGATTACCATCTCGGCTGAAGAACGACAAGGTTTCAGAGCGATATAATGAAGGCAATATCAACACATACTTACCGGCTTGCTTCAGCGCCTCGTCCGTAAATCGTGTCTTCCCCACCTCAAAGGTATGCCATTCCTCTCGCTCAATTACTGCATTGATATATATGATATCAAGCTCCTCGTCCATCCAAAGTTGGTGTACGAAACCTCCCACGAGCACAGCCCAGTGCTGTGTTGGGTCCGGGTACTTGCCGATGTTTTTGTTGATCATTTTGCCCAGACCCGATTTTTCCGCGAGCCACTTGCCCCCCATACCTGCAACAGGATGCCAGCCTATCTCGACCGTGCGAAAGTCGGCATCAAGACGCGCTTCGCCCAGGGGAATCACGTTTGGCACGGCGCCGAGTCCGAGGGAGTGTTGGAGGGCAAGTTTGCCTTTGAGGAGTTCGTCCATGCTCTTTTCCTTGCCCTTGGACCATCCATCGTGCCTAGCAAGAATTAAAACTGCTTTCTTGCGTGACTAACAGAGAATACACGATACTTACAAGTATGCGCCTAGCTTAGAAGTCTTGCTTTGGGGGACGGGCTCCTCTGGCTCTACTGGCGCCGACATCCTGCTCGATGAAGGTGGGAAGTAAATAATTGCGCGTAAGATTGCGATAAGGCTGATTAGCGTAGAATCGGCTGCACGTGCACCATTCACTGCTTATCTTAGGTAAGGTTGAGAGGGTTTAAGTGATAGATTCGATGGAATACTTGAAAAGGATCAAGCAAGCCTTGCTAAATCATGGGTGGTAGTTCTAGTTCACTTGCTTCTAGGAGCATCTATAATTCCAGAAGAATTACAAGCATAATTTGAAGAAACCATTGTTCAAGAGAAATAGAACGGCATTACTTTGGTCCTCGAATACAGTTTCAGCAACACAATGTTAGTCTCCAACCCAGCTCATTCATGAGGAACAAGTTCTATAATACTCTCAGAATAAACAAACCCCTGCCTGGCCTTTCGCTTTAGGAAGATTTGCCCAATAAGTTGATGAGCATCGTACCCGGCGGGACTATAGGGCATGGGTTTGTTTATCCCAACTGTGTTGTAATGCGATTCTTGGTGTAGGGAAACTGGCTCCATGCCAATGCAGTCATTCCTCTCAACTACTGTTGGACCAAAGGCCTGCTTTTTTATCTTTATACGAATATGAATTTAGAAACCTTGCCATTTCTTGTGCTGCGAGATCATGTGAGTGTGCGCCACCCCTGCAGTGGCAGTGACTGCAACAGCTGCATCAGAATGGCAGCTTTCGCAGCCTCACATTTCTTTCCTTCAGCTCGCTGTGCCGCAGAGATCGTCCATGTGAATAGGCGCTGCCCCCCAGAGGCGGTGGCGGCTAGCCACGAAGACATATATTTCGCAGCCTCACATTTCTTTCCTTCAATCTCACATTGGTATCAATGCACACGAGAATCATCAACACCGACTAAAATGTCAATAGCTTCGCGCCCGATCGACCCGAAAGAGGCCTTGGATCCTTGGGAGATTGCTAAGACTCGATTTTTGGAAGGGCTAGATGAAAATGAGAGGACTCTTTTCAACGAGGCTACCATTGAGAATCTTTACTATGGCGCAAGTAATGTCGAGCGAAAGGATAAAAAGGAGAGCAGGACACGGAGAATTCTGGGTACTCTTCAGCCCCTACTTTCTGCTGTAGAAGATTATGGCAAGGCTCTGGATACTTATGCTAATATCGCCCCAACATACTTGGCTCCAATATGGGGTAGTATCAGAGTGGTTCTTGCGATTGCAAGCAGCTTTGAACGGTTTTATGGGCGAATGGTGGATATGTTTGGCCGCATAGGGGATATCCTTCCACGGTTTCGTATGCCTTCTCAAGTTTCTAGATCTTGACCTGCAACATATGATCATAGACTAATTCTCCCAATTTTTCAAGGCGACTTTCAGAAAATATTCGACGTACAAAAGTATCAACGATTTAACCAGGCATTAGCAGCAGCATATCTAGATATAATTGTTCTTTGTACTGAGTTTCGAACACTTTTGCAGGATCAGAAAAAATCTACGGTTAAGCGACTTTTTCAACCAGTTTCACCCGCTCTGAATTCTCATCTCCAAGAGGCGATTGTCAGATTTAGGAACCATCGCAAGAAAGTGGAAAAAGAGGCTGAGCTATGCCATATGATCGAAGAAAAAGAAGCAAGAGATTTGGTCCTGAGAAACACTGAGGCTGCAAAAGCGAGGGAGCGAGGTATGGATTGGCCAGAAAAGATATCCGAAAAAATTGACTCTCTTCTTTTGCTTGCAGAATCTAATTAGGGATAGAATCGAGACAGAAGAGACTGATATCACAAATATCTACTATCGACTACCAATATAAGCATCGTCGAATGCAAAAGGTCCGACACCCTGGAACTGGTGCTTGGTTTATCACGCTCCCGGCATTCAAAGAATGGCTTGATAGCAACTCGTCTTCGGTATTGTGTTGCCACGGTATTCGTAAGGAGTCTCGGCTCGAGAGCATAAGTTGTTAGCATGACTAACAACATAAAGCCGGTAGCGGGAAATCAGTCCTGGTATCTAGCATCATCGATTACCTGGTTTCATCTAAAACCCCGAAGGCCAGCACAGTATTCTACTACTGCAACCATACAGACAAGCGGACACTGGACCCTTTGAATATATTCAAAAGTCTTACTCAACAACTTCTTCAATCCCTTGGAGATTTACCAGAGTCTTTACTTTCCTTTATTGAAGAAACCTTTCCACATGACTCCTATGTTCCAGACCTCGACGAAATATTTCGACTTCTACTCGCTGTCATCCACCAGTGTTCGTCAACCACGATCATCATTGACGGTATTGATGAAGTCGCAGAGGATAAGAAGGCCCTTATATTGTCCCAACTGAAAAATATCGTGCGGGATGGTAGACCAAATCTACTAAAGTTACTCATTTCTGGTCGTGAAGATAATACCGATGCGCTACAGATTCGAGAAATTCCCGGTATGAAGATCCGTATAACTGCTGATACCATTGCAGGCGACATAGGCAACTATGTTAGAAGTGCTGTCCGAGAGTTGATAAGAATCGGGGATCTCAAGGTGGGGGATTCTGTACTTGAAGATGAAATTATCTTGGCGTTAACAGCCGGGGCCAAGGGAATGTGAGTCCCTAATAGCGCTTATTTACTACAGCTGTTGACTACTCCTACCTGCAAAGAAAAGATCTGATTGTGTGTTCTATTAGGTTTTTATGGGTTAAATTCCAACTGGATGAGCTATGCGCAGCACAAACCGACAACACAATCAGAAAGGTTTTACGCAATCTACCTCGAGACCTGGGAGAAACATACGAGCGACTTTTGATGCGTATTCAAGGAGAAGAGATTCGACAATTCATTCACCGGATGTTCGAGTGGATAATTTTTGCGAAGCGGCCATTGGTGGCGGAAGAACTTCGAGAAGCTATTGCATTTACACCGGATGACACACAATGGGATGCTGGGAAAATACCGAATGATCTGCTACGCCTCGTACGTATCAGTGGCCATCTCTTTATGGTAGACGAGGAAACCGGAGTGGTTCAGTTAGCGCACTACACCGTACAGCAATATCTTCTGGACCCGAAGCGGGCGCTTCGTTCCGGATTTGCTCTCAACCTAGAGGATGGCGATTGCAACATCGGGAGGATATGCGTGGCATATCTGTCCTTCTCCGACTTTGAAACTCAAATAACAAGACATATCGATACCATAACGCCTGGATTTGCCGCTATGGAGCGAGCGATGGCCTCCCAGTCACTAATGCCAAACTACAACCCAGGTTCCAAGGTAGTGAAAGCTGTTAAGCATTTGCGTGGTCGAAAGCCCAAGCCATTAAACATTGAGTTTACTCGTTATATCCCAAAAAGCAATCCGCCAACTGTGGATCTCATCCAAAAGTACTGCTTGCTTTCATACGTTGCTAATAATTGGCTTTACCACACTGTCTCTCTAAATACTAGTAATGACCCCACAATGGCCAAATTTACGAAGCTGGTTTTGTCGAAAAAACTGCTATTTGATTTCAGACCATGGGGCCAGGTCGACGTTGAGTCCAAGGACAGTTTGATCGGTCAGACGCCGTTGTCGTGGGCGGTTCAAAATGGGCACCAGGCTGTGGTCAAGCTACTGCTGGAGACGGGGGAGGTCGACGTTGAGTCCAAGGATGGCTTGTACGGTCAGACGCCGCTGTCGTGGGCAGCTCGAAATGGGCACGAGGCYGTGGTCAAGCTACTGCTGGAGACGGGGGAGGTCGACGTTGAGTCCAAGGATGGCTTGAACGGTCAGACRCCGCTGTGGTGGGCAGCTCGAAATGGKCACGAGGCCGTGGTCAAGCTACTGCTGGAGACGGGGCAGGTAGACGTTGAGTCCAAGGATAGTTTAAACGGTCAAACGCCGTTGTCGTTGGCAGCTCAAAATAGGCACGAGGCCGTGGTCAAGCTACTGCTAGAGACGGGCTAGGTCGACGTCGAGTCCAAGGATAGCTATAGTCAGACGCCGCTGTCGTAGGCAGCTTAAAATAAGCACGAGGCCATGGTCAAGCTACTGCTAGAGATGGGCTAGGTCGACGTTGAGTCTAAGGATAGCTACGGTCGGACGCTGCTATCGTAGGCAGCTCGAAATAAGCATGAGGCTATAGTCAATTTGCTGCTGAAGACGGGCTAGGTCGACGTCGAGTCTAAGGATAGCTTAGGTCAGACGCCGCTATCGTAGGCAGTTCGAAATAGATATAAGGCTATAGTCAATTTGCTGCTAGAGATAGGCTAGGTCGACTTCGAGTCTAAGGATATCTTAGGCTATATATTGCTATCATTAGCAGCTCAAAATAAACATGAGGCTATAGTTAATTTGCTACTGAAGATAGGCTAGGTCGACATCGAGTCTAAGGATAGCTTAGGCCATACGCCGCTATCGTTAGCAGCTCAAAATAAGCATGAGACCGTAGTAAAGCTATTATAAAGAGGATGAAATAAAGGTCCCTTAATATCTTCCTTGCTTATTACCTAAGTATTCGACTTTTTATATACTTACTAATATAAACCTAGAATATACTAGAACTTAGTATTATCTAGAAAATCTATCAAGATCTTATATACTTAACTTAGATATTATAGCTTTAAATTAGTATTACTCTGATTATAGTATAAAATATAATAGCAGAGTTTAAGCTTATATCCCTGAATAAAAGCGAATCATATAAGTCCAAGCATACGCAAGACTCTAACTTAGTATAGCGTATATAAGGCAGCGAGGGTTACGCCACCGCTAATCCATCTGACTATCCTCTGTTCAATATAGCGCTCGAATTCGCGAAGTTAGATCTAGATCACGTATATCTATATCCTCACTGCATCTCTATCATTTGAGGAAATTGTCCGAGGCGGAAAGTATAGAAACATCTTGAATCTGCAGCTTGAATTTAGACGTAACCTTGCATAGCAGAAGATGGAATGTTAAATATCTGGATCTTGTTGAGTACCTTTCTACTGTTGCTTCTAGAGTCCTACTGTATTGCGCTATAGCTCGCTGGAAAGCGGAGATCAAACCAGCTAGAATGTCTTTTCGAGATGGCTTGTACGGTCAGACGCCGCTGTCGTGGGCAGCTCGAAATGGGCACGAGGCCGTGGTCAAGCTACTGCTGGAGACGGGGGAGGTCGACGTNCCGTGGTCAAGCTACTGCTGGAGACGGGGGAGGTCGACGTTGAGTCCAAGGATGGCTTGAACGGTCAGACACCGCTGTGGTGGGCAGCTCGAAATAGTCACGAGGCCGTGGTCAAGCTACTGCTGGAGACGGGGCAGGTAGACGTTGAGTCTAAGGATAGTTTAAACGGTCAAACGCCGCTGTCGTTAGCAGCTCAAAATAGGCATGAGGCCGTGGTAAAGCTGCTGCTAGAGACGGGCTAGGTCGACTTCGAGTCCAAGGATATTTTAGGTCAGACGAAGCTATCGTAGACAACTCGAAATAGGCACGAGGCCATGGTCAAGCTACTGCTAGAGACGGGCTAGGTTGACGTCGAGTCTAAGGATAGCTATAGTCAGACGCTGCTATCGTGGGCAGCTCGAAATAGGCACGAGGCTATAGTCAAGCTATTGCTAGAGACGGGCTAGGTTGACATCGAGTCTAAGGATAGCTATGATCGGACGCTGTTATCGCGGGCAGCTCGAAATAAGCACGAGGCCGTAGTCAAGCTACTGCTAGAGATAGGCTAGGTCGACGTCGAGTCTAAGGATAGCTATAGTCAGACGCTGCTATCGTAGGTAGCTCAAAATAAGCATGAGGCTATAGTCAAGCTACTGCTAGAGATAGGCTAGGTCGACGTTGAGTCTAAGGATAGTTATAGTTAGACGCCGCTATCATAGGCAGCTCGAAATAGGCATAAGGCTATAGTCAATTTGCTGCTGAAGACGGGCTAGGTCAACGTCGAGTCTAAGGATAGCTTAGGTCGGACGCTGCTATTATAGGTAGTTCGAAATAGGCATGAGGCTATAGTCAATTTGCTGCTAGAGATAGGCTAGGTCGACTTCGAGTCTAAGGATATCTTAGGCTATACGTTGCTATCGTTAGCAGCTCAAAATAAATATAAGGCTATAGTCAATTTGCTGCTGAAGATAGGCTAGGTCGACGTCGAGTCTAAGGATAGCTTAGGCTATACGCTGCTATCGTTAGCAGCTTAAAATAAGCACGAGACTATAGTAAAGCTATTACAAAGGGGATGAAATAAAGGTCCCTTAATATCTTCCTCGCCTACTACCTAAGTATTCGACTTTTTATATACTTACTAATATAAACCTAGAATATACTAGAACTTAGTATTATCTAGAAAATCTATTAGGATCTCATATACTTAACTTAGATATTATAGCTTTAAATCAATATTACTCTGATTATAGTATAAAACATAATAGCAGAGTTTAAGCTTATATCCCTGAATAAAAGCGAATCACATAAGTCCAAGCGTGCGCAAGACTCTAACTTAGTATAGCATATATAAGGCAGCGAGGGTTACACCACCGCCAATCCATCCGACTATCCTCCGTTCAACATAGCGCTCGAATTCGCGAAGTTGGATCTAGATCACGCATATCTATATCCTCACTGCATCTCTATCATTTGAGGAAATTGTCCGAGGCGGAAAGTACAGAAACATCTTGAATCTGCAGCTTGAATTTAGATGTAACCTTGCATAGCAGAAGATAGAATATTAAATATCTAGATCTTGTTGAGTACCTTTCTACTATTGCTTCTAGAGTCCCACTGTATTGCGCTATAGCTCGCTGGAAAGCGGAGATCAAACCAGCTAGAATGTCTTTTCGAGATGGCTTGCACAAAATGACTCATCTTAGATTGTCTTTAAGCCGGCTTCTATGCTGCAAGTGCTCAGCAGCTGGAAATCCTCGTGTTTTTGTTTGCGCGTCAGCAGCGCTCGACACGAGCCTCTCTCGATGTACAAGAAATCGTCCAAACGTCGTTGACAGCGGCGATGATCGTAACGCACAATGATGTTATGGTTAGTCACGACGCAAGAGTCTTCAGGGCGCTCCGAAGAGGCATCTGACGGCTAAAGGATCTGATATCTAGAAGCTCTGAATTGCTCGTCCCAGACCGTCTGGTTCTTCTGGAGCAAGAAGTCGCATGTCATTGTTCCCCTATCGATGTTTGCCCAGGTTTCTGCGACGGACTTGCTCTTATAAGATGGCTTTGTAAATAGTGGCGATTATCTTGAGCATCAACAGATCCATCGAGCCTGTAGTTAACTTGAAACACACATTCGCCGTATTGCTGAAAGACAGTGTGCCTTGAGGCTCAGCGAACTTTAAGAGGACTTCGTCAAAGCTAGGCACTAAGTCCCTCAGCTACGCTTCTAGCGTCTTCGTTCTGTGCTCTAGCCTTGGAGCGCAACCATGGAGCGCAACCCTGTCAGCCCAAGCTTTCGATGCTGAAAAACTTCATTCTACTAAGCGCATCAAACCTAGTATATGCTCTTGAATTAACCTAGATTTCCGTATATGAGATCGAATAATATTGATCTAACTAAACACATCTGAAGTTTTTTATTCTGCCCTTTTACATAGGTAGATAGCAAACTACAAACTTTTCGAGATCTCATTCATAGTGGCAGCTTGCTTATTCATTGCCACAAGAAGCAAGGCTAGATCTCGCCCAGCCATCGCAAAACTATAAACACCAAATAATTAGCCAAGATCTGCAACAACATATGGAAAGTGACTGAGTGATAACTCTGGATGCAAGAAATGAGAAAAGATGAACTTGCCGAACTGAAGAGTGCCTCTTCACTAGCGTTTCGATCAGATCTGGCCGCGGCTCCAGCCCTCCAAGTCCCACAAACACTTTCCGTCCATCAACGCTGGCTTTTTCAGCTGCGAGGGCGATACGCGCTACTGTGGAATGAAATAGCTCGGAGTCATATTGTCCGGGGATGCCAAGCCTAGAGAAATAGACGGTTAAGTTTGATTCTGAGGTGATTTGCTTTGTAGGATTGGCGGATGGATGGGTATGTTTTTCTACTTACTCCATGGTTAGGTCTGCGCAGCCGATCAGCAATGCATCGATGCCAGGCACGGCTGCTATTGCCCTATACCCAGTAATATTATATTAGCCCGGTAAGGTGTGGTAAATCAACGACGCCTGAGATAGCTGTGCGTTGTCTTTTGATATCTCACGCCGCGAGAGAAGTTCTTTTGATGAATTGGGCCAAGAAAACAACGCAGCCAGGGATTTGTAGTTTTTTACTCACTCGACGTTAGCGACTCCTTCCTCTGTCTCAATCATGGGCATGATGATAACCTCCTGGTTGACGACCTCGCCAATTGCCGCGTAGGACAGGTTGGTTGTATATTGTGTCATGGCTGTTACCATTGTCACTGATCGATGGCCCTTGAGTGATAGTCAGCACCGGGAATTATATAAAACTTAGTAGGATTGAGTAAATTTCTAAAGCTTGTTCGGTTTATAGTTTCCGTAAACAGTACATACCATAGGAGGAAATTTGGATGCATTCACACAGATCTGGGCTTGTTCGACGTTGTTCACGTGGGGCACGATGATGGCTTGTGCGCCCGAATCAAGACAGCGTGAAATCCACTCTGGGGCGCAGGTCGGGACTACGACCGTAGGGGTGATTCTGATTCATAATGGAGTTAGTACTTGATCTTCTAGTTAGATATGTGAAATGAAATAGCACACGCATGATTTTGAGATATCTTCGTAACAGTGCAGGCAGCGAAGGGCTAATCCAAGGGCAAAAGGCGTGCGAGAATGTAGGTTCTGTACGTACCCGACATTAAGACATGCCACGGCAACATCTTTCATGGTTTCCATGCTCATGGCCATGTGCTCGAGGTTCATTAACACAGCCGAGTAACCAGCTCGCTTCGCGATCAGTGGAATCTCGGTCGAAAACGCAATACGCATTCCGAAGGAGTGTGCTAATTTGTTCTCAAGCATCTGCTGCTTTACTAAATTTGGTCGACAAATCTCCCGGGCGAGGGCAAGCTGTGAAGCCATTGCATCGTTTGTGGTGGTGCCGGTTGACATCGCGATAAGTGAGAGAGGGGGCAGTTGAAAGTGGTGAGGTGTTGTGGTCTGTGTTGAGTTTACGCCGCAACCTATGCTGATTACGCGGTATGCAAATCGATAAGCTAGGCTTCTTGCAATGGATGAGTGGGTAAGGTGAATGAGAAGACGAAACAAGGTCTTCAAGGACGACTGCTCAACTTCCTGAAGCCTTTATAGTTTCCCATGGCTAACGAATGAACGTAGCGCGCGGGCTTATGCTCCGGACTGTTGCGAAAACTTGCAGCCAGGAGGCATGATTCGACCTTCTAATCGTCTTAGCTAAATGTTCCATCTTTTTCAACTCAGGTGAGATCAAGTTTGGAAGCCGACAAATAGCTTCTTTAGGGTTAGTTGCTGGCTTTTGTGAATAATGGGGAAATTCGGACTCATTTTCCGAAAAGGCGCAGGGTTGTCAGTTTATTCGTATCTTGTTCTTGGCACGTGTATCTCCACCCTCCCACGCGATTAAACTTATGATTGCAATACTCTGTAAGTGGAGTGTTGTAGGGACAGCACAGTAAGCTTTTTTTGCAGATAAGAAATTATGATATAATATTGGTCATTGCTCATCGACTTTTGTGTTAACTTATTGTTTCTTTCTCTTTTACATCCTTAGAGGCAGAGGTTACAAGGATTACTTTTGAAGCATCTCCTTGAACATGATTACCGACAACAAAGGCGTCCAGGACGGAATGCCCCTTGAGGTGGGAGAAGTCGAGGTCGCACCTTATCAAAAGATATCACTTGGAAAGAAAATCCTGTATCACCTTTGGGATGCCGACCAGCATCTTAAAAGCCCAGAGGTGCGTGTGCATCGCCCGTGGAATTGTCGCATGGATGGAGCTAATCGTGAATAGGAGCGTAAACTTGTCAGAAAACTGGACTTTGGTATTCTTATTTGTGCGACCCTTGGTTGGGTAGGTCCTATACTCCCTGTTCCTGATGGAATACACATGATATTAACAATGGGGCAGTGGATGAAATATATCGACCAGAGCAATCTTACAAATGCCTGTAAGTATCTCAGACGGACTTTTGTCATATACCTGCTAACAGCATCGAGATGTATCCGGTATGAAGGAAGACCTGAACATTCAGGCAAACGAGTATACCTACATGCTCAGTAAGTGACGAGCATACCATAGAAATAAATATTCCAAACAGAAGCTAATCATTTCAGTGTGTTACACAATTGCCTTTGCTATCATACAAGTCCCAGCCAATCTGGTTGCGCTAAAACTCCGTCCTCGAATCTGTTTGGTAGTTTGCGAGATTGGATGGACAGCATTTACGTATGTTATTCAAAAAGACTTCCTGCAAATAGCAGGTCCTTGCTCTTACGATCACTTCTAACTCAGAATTTCTATCAGGTTTGCACAAGCTGGCGCAAAAACTCCTGGTCAGATGTATGCTTTCCGATTTATGATTGGGCTCTTTGAGTCAGGATTCAGTCCCATCATCATCTTCCTCCTAGGCTGTTGGTATACAAGGTCTGAGCTTGCCAAACGAATTGCCATCTGGCATATTACCGGCTTCTTCGGGTCTGCTACGTCTGGTTTCCTCCAGGCAGGCGTCTATGCATCACTCGATGGCCATCTCGGCATTGCTGGATGGCGCTGGCTTTATATTAGTAAGCCAATACACTAGATACTCGCTTCTGTACTATAAGTCTAACACATTCAGTTTGCGGCTGTATGTCTTTGCCAGTGGCCATTTCTGTGTGGTTTTTACTCCCCGACTATCCTCATAATACGAAAGCGTGGTATCTCACCGAGGAAGACAAAGCAATGGCTATGCAGCGCTCAGCAAACCAGGGCAAGGCCAATATCACTGGAACTCTAGATCTAAAGCTCTTAGTGCGCATGTTCGGTAATTGGCGATGGTGGGTTCTCTGTGCCATGTATATCTTCGTAAGTGTTCCTCCTTGGCTCCTGCAAACCTGGTGCGATAGCTAACCTTGTGGAAGTACGGAAACTCGTGCCAAGCCAACAGCTACTTTGCTATTTACCTTAGTACGTTCCCTTTCGATACTATACTACTCATTTATCTCAGACTCGAGACTAATTCGTCACAGAATCTGCTGGTTATTCTGTGGCAGCTCGTAATTTGATTCCGGCCTGTAGTAATATAGTCTCCATGGTGACCGACTTTGCGTGGGGTTTTGGTTCAGATTGGACAGGAAATCGAGCGTATTGGGCTGTTGGACCATTGGTAAATCTTCAGATGTATATTGCACCCTTTGAATCCGCTAACATTCAACCCATAGCTCTGTACGACCGTGATTGGCTCTTCACTTCTGACAGCTTGGCCAGCAGGGAATGTGCCCAAAGTCGTTGGATTTTTCTTTGTTTCGGGGGGTTATGTCACATCTGTAGTCTGGGTATGGTGTTGCCAAATACGATTCACAAGAGAATTTTGACTGACAAGATGTGGTAGACATGGGCAAACGAAATCAATCGTGGGAATGCCGAAGAACGCGCGTTGACAATCTCGAGCATGAACGGGCTCTTTTACGCAACCAGTATGTTATGACCCTACTCTCGACGTACCAGACTACCTTTAAATTTCAGGCCTATGCTTACCAATTTATAGACTCTTTCCTTCCAATCCTTATTTTCCCACAAACCACGTCACCAAATTATCCAAAGGGTTTCCCGTCAATCCTAGCATTCGCGGTTGTCGCCTGCATTTTGATCAGTACGCCTTCAAATGCTCTTTTAGAACACAATACAATTACTGACTATTTCCAGTTGTTACTGATTTCCTCCACAAGCGAGAGCTACGCCAAGAAGCAGAACTTAAGGCTGGAACTCCACCAGCAGAGATGACAGAAGAATCTAAGAGCGACCAAGAGGTGAAGATCGCTAGCGAGATAATCTAGAAAGAATAGGACTTGCGAGACCATAAGATATTACAAATCTTAGAACATAAGATTACTGGGCTTGAAATAGGCTACAGAAACCATGCATTAAAGATGGCTGTGGTATCAAGCTTTACAGTGAACCATAGAATAATGAATTTGTTCTGACTTGCTTTGGTTTGCGGTATCGTATAACACGTCTACAATTCAGAGGATGGCCTTCAGGTAATCTATACACTGGTCATCCATATGTTAGTCTTCGTGCATAGTGCCACTATATAAATGAGAGTCTCTAGGACGATTCATGGGAAGAATGCAGCACAGGTCAACTTAGTCAGCTAACTTAGTGGGGCAAATGATATTACCCCATTTATTGATCCTGGTCTGCATCGAACGACGAATTTCATACAATGACATTCCGGATCGCGAAGACGCTGCTTAGTTCACATCTGTCTAGTTTTGAGCCTTGTGGCGTTGTTCTAGAGGTCAAGGTAGATCTATTGACCACTAGTATTGTTTCGCCTCTAAGCCTGTAGGCGTTGGCAAGAGCCCAACCGTGAGGAATTATCTATGAATTCCCAGGTTCGAGACATAGCTGGTGCCATAGCACCCCGCGCCCTAGGAAGAAAAAGGAAGGCATGCCAAAGGTGCAGATCACGGAAGCAGAAGTGTGACTATGCGAAGCCGACGTGTCAGAATTGCGCTTCGTCCGGAGCAGGTAGGCTTCAATGCCCCTTTTCCATCGCTTAATCACAACTTCTTATCTTATGCGTGCTTTAGATTGTGTCCCACAGATGCCAGAGACTATGGAAAGATACCCGTCAGGATATGTTTTGTCACTGGAGCAGCACGTGGCTGCTTTAGAAAGGACGATAGTGCTGCAAAACCCAGGAGCCGTCGAGGATCACCTTTCGCCACCTCGAAATTCGCCCACCGAGCACAGAATATCTGCAGATAGTTCTCCTACGGGGGTTCAAGAGAGTCCTCCAGTCCCTATGGGGCCAGGATTTGAATTCGATAGGAATACGATGTCATGGCCAAATTCAGGACCTTCGCCTAATAGATTCGATTTTGAGCACAATACCGGACATTCGCCCCCGATCAGGGCGTTGCCAAACTTTGGTGCCAATGCATATATGCAGCCAGCCTCGGGCTCTCAGATAGGCAACAGCAATACTCACCTAGCACAGCTTACTATTACTGCTGCCGCTTCATTCTTCAATATCTATTTTCAAGCAATTCACCCGCAATACCCATTCCTGAGCCTACCGGACTGCGGTAACTGGTACCAAGAGTGGAAATCCACACCAGATAAAACGTCCCTTCGAGGATGGCCAGGGTACTTTGTTAGCATGGTATGTTGTCTCTCATTATTCTTGGACAAAAAAAGGCATATCGCTCATGTGCTTCATTCAGATTCTGGCCATTGGTTCCCTGGTCCATTCGAAAGGAAGTGAACTTGCGGATCTCCAGCATAAGGAACTTCGAAACCAAGCTCAGATGGAGCAAGCTATCGTGACGGATATAGTCACAACGCCCCTGATTCAGCTCCAAGCTATGCTTCTATCTGCCATGCTCGCCTTACACGGCGAAAGCACGTCGCGGATTGCACACATTAGTGGCGCTATTATCAGATTTGCTACGATGCACGACTTCCACAATATAGTTAATGATGGCACGGATGAGTCCATCCTCAAGATCAAAGCTTGGTCGTGTGCATACATGTAATTTTGCCGTAAGCCTATCTTGGACCCTGCTGACACGCGTGTTTAGGCTCGATAGGCTGGTTAGCGGTATATTAGATGTTCCGATGAGTCTGTCGGATAGTTATATCTCCACAAAACTCTACGAGGAGATGGCCGAAGTGTCATACCACTTGCCGTGGTTGGCAGATTGTCCAAATTCGGAGAGCCAGGAGCTTCTTCCCAACCTTGGGGCCTTTGCACATGTTGGCCAAATTCGATTTATTCAATCCAAGATCCTACACAGAGTCCATTCATACGATATAGAAACCTATTCCTCGATGGACTGGCAGAAGCAATTTCATAATGAAATCTCCAACTGGTCGGAAGGCTGTGCTGCACATTTACAAAAGTCAGTATTGTGTTGCTTTACAACCTGATATAAAATTCATACTGACCGACTCATGGCTTGCAGTCAGATGTTCGTCCATGGGTATCACAGCGTTCAATGGTTCCAACTCCTTGGCTGCCTCTCCTTACTGATACTATGCCGGCCAACACAAAACAATATCAGAAGCTGGGTCAGCGACATAGCTTTGGAAGCAAGCTGCAACGCATGCACAATATTTCGGGCGCTGCAAAAGAAACGCCGTGTTGCGCAACGATGGCTAGTGGTACGTTCGGGATTTAATACGTCGCATTTTGTTCCTTGAATTAACCACTGCAACGCTTTAGGTTGTCTCCCAATTGCAGGCTGGCGTAACATTATACTACATATTCTGGGCCCGTGGCACACCGATCTCGCACGAAGCCAGTAACGCGGCCCGAGACTGTTCAGCTGTCCTGGCGGTCCTTGCGGATCGATGGCGGAATGCTGAATGTTATCGAGATTGCTTCGAGCTCTTGGTACGTGCTGAGTCGCGATGGTCAAGCATGAATCCCATGCCGTTGACTGGGACACAACCGTGGCGGTTTGAAATGGAGGAGAGGAGAGAGCTGACGGCCTTAAAAGAAAGGCTGATTAGAACAGGTGTGCATCGCCATGTTGTAAAGATGCTTAATGAGATGATCGGCGACTCTTAACTTCTTTCGTTGCTCTTTTCGAGTCTTGTCGTTGGGGGTGATGTGGACATAACAGCGTTAGTCATAATTTCCAAGATACCAAGTAAACCCTGCCTTTCCAGAATCATAGTCTCGGCATCCAGAGCGACGGCGAACTTAAACTTATTTATGCGCCCGAGAATTCTGATCTCCGATGGGAGCGGATTCGGTTTGTTGGTGCTTTCGGCTTTTGAAGGCCGATAAGCGTTTGTTCGGATGAGGAGAGCGACCGATCCGTGTGTCCTCATCGACGTTGCCGTGACTAACTCACCTAAACTATTTAGTATGAAACAGCCTCGACGGCAACAGCTCTCATTGTTGCACAGCTCATATAATCCAGCTTTTCACGACATTAGAACCAGTCAACACCAGAGTTGCAGCAATGGCATCCACGGGCTCTCCCGCAAATCCCACTCTTAAGGGTCATAAGTTACTTCTCACGCAAACATATCCTCCACCCCTGCAGTGGTTGGAGAAGACCAAGAAAAATTACCCGGATCTGGAAGTGGTTTACCATCATCTGAAGAACCTCTGGGATTACGACTTCGACCTGGAATCCTACAAAGATGCCACCTGTATCTGCACCTTTCTCGTGATGCCAACGCGACAGCAGGCGCCGAAGTTGCAATTGATTCAGCTATCATCAGCTGGTGCGAACCACGTGATCGACACTCCTCTCTTTAAAGACTCGGACATCACTGTCTGCACTTCCAACGGCATTCATCCGTGAGTTAGAGTTGCTCCAAGAGCGTTTGCATCCGTCGAGACTGAATTGTACCAGGCCTCAAATCGGGGAGTGGGTAATAGCAACATTCCTAGCATTTCAACACCATATCCCACGACACCTTGATAACCAAAAGGAGGGCAATTGGGTGCATACTACCGCCACCGATGTAGAAGATTCTGTAGGGTTACGAATGTAGATTGTCACCACGGCTGTTTCCGTCGCATGGCTAATTGCGCCTATAGGGGAATTCTGGGTTATGGTGCCATTGGAAGACAGTGTGCATGTCTCGCTAGTGCCATGGGAATGGACGTAATTGCTTACACCTTGCGAGAGCGAACCACAGCAGATTCACGGCGAGAGAAAGGATACCGGGTTCCCGGCCCCAAGGGAGATCCAGAAGGCCTGATACCATCCAAATGGTTCTCGGGCGCGACTAAAGAGGATGTCAACCATTTCCTTGCGCAAGATCTCGATATCCTGGTCATCTGTCTTCCTCTCACGCCCTTAACGCACCACATGATTGCGGCACCGCAATTCGAAATCATGTCCAAGAAGAAGACCTTCCTGTCAAACATAGGCCGCGGGCCCCACGTCAAAACGGACGACCTCATTATTGCACTAGAAAAAGGCCAGATTCGTGGCGCTGCGTTAGATGTTACAGACCCAGAGCCTCTTCCAAAAGACCACCCGTTGTGGAAGGCGCCAAATGTCATTATCACACCCCATGTTGCATCGCATTCTAGTCAGTACCAGAGCCGTGTCTTGGACGTTTTGGAAATGAATCTGGCTCGGTTGAGTGAGGGTAAGCCCGCAGTTAATAAGGTTGACAGAGAAGTGGGCTATTGAGAGCTGTATTGCTGCTAACATGTATTCTGGGTGAGTGGAGTGGAGCTTGAAGCTTCAAAAGAATCTAAAGGTATAGAACTCTACAGCTTGAGACATAAGAACGTTTTGGATTCAGTAAGAATAAGAACGGAAAATAAGGCCATTCAAGAATTTAAAGAGCTGATGGAGAAGGAACATGCAACTAAGCACCCTGACCTCGTACCATAGATGAGATTTCTATTTAACATTCATTGGTGTGAAACGAATAAGCCATCTGCGAAGTCGTCTCAAGACATCTGCCTTGGCAGCCGTCCAAAATCTCCTCAAGTGCTTGGCCGAAAGAACCAGTCACGTTTTGGACATCGAGAGACCTAAGGACACAGGATAAGACAGCATTGATTAAGCTTCTCAGAAGTATTATGTTTGCACACGTGTTCGCACCAAGTGTGATCATAAACCACAGGATTGGAATCGGCCAAAAGCCCCTCTTCCACGGTTCATTCACGGTCCATGCCCCGGCAAAATTCGAGATACAAGAGATCGCAGTTTGACGTGCGACAGGGAACGATAGTGGGGAGCATGCGAGCCCCTCCGCCCAAGTTACCCGGCGCCCGTATGTGTGGCATGAGACATGCGACAGGGCAACATGTACGATAAGTCAATCGCCAGCTCCCGATTCCTGGTCGGACAATGCGACCGATGCAGCTCCACTATACCATGACCGTTTTCCGTATCGATAGAGTGGGAGAAGATGATTGATACGACTAGATAGCCTTTGTCGAGTAAATTGTGCGATGGCCGCTGGACTCCCTTCGCGACCAAACCCTGGGCCAATTGTAGGACATCGGAGGGCTTTCCACATAAATCCTAGATGAACCGGATTTTGATCTCGACTGCAGCTCCGCCGCTATGTCAGCTGAGGAGGGTTATTTAATTCCTCTGCGCTTGGTTTGGTTCTTCCTACTTAGATCTTCGCGATAGAGATATCTCGTATCTAATCTGCTCTAAATACTCTTTCTTCACCACACAGTGTAGTATCAACATGCCTAGAGTTGCAAGATCTGTCGACGAGGAGGAGGAGGCTTTTAACGCTTGTATTCAAAGAATTGAAGAATGGTGGAGATCTCCAAAGCAGGCTCACCTCAAGCGGTGAGATTTAAACTTGCCCTGTGAATGCGATGCCCATGGCTAATCCTCTCGAAGCCCATACACCGCGGCACGAGTAGCAGGCCTGCGCTCAAACCTGGAGCAAAAATATGCCTCGAGTGATATGGCGGAGAAGCTATGGAAGCAGATGCATGAGCATGATGCCAAGGGAACTCACGAGATGACATTCGGAACTACAGATCCAATCATTGCTTCGCAGATTGCAAAATACTCCCAGACTTTGTATGTATCGGGCTCTCTCTGTAATTCCTCGGAGACGTATGAGCCTGGAGCAGATCATGCCGATTACCCATGGGACACTGTCCCAAAGGTAGTGGAGAAGCTCTTCCGAGGACAGCAGTGGCAGGATCAACGACAACGCCATTATCGCATGCTGCATTCGAAGGAAGAGCGAGCGAAGATGGACGAGTGGGATTACCTGACGCCCATCATAGCTGACGGGGATATGGGATTTGGTGGCCTAACCTCCACGGTCAAACTAACGAAACTGTTTGTTGAGTCTGGAGTCGCCATGTTTCATTTGGACGATTTGGCAATTGGTTGCAAGAAGTTTACAACGGGGGAAGGCCGAACCGTCATCCCTCTCAGCGAGTACGAGGATCGTCTGATTGCGGCCAGGCTTCAGATTGACATTATGGGGTGAGTGCAAATGATCTGCACAAGCATTTGTTCCTGACGAAGTCATAGTGCCGAAACACTGCTCTGTGGACGCTGCGATATTGATGACTCGGAATACATCACTAACGTCACAGACCCTCGGGACCATGAATATATACAAGGTGCCACCGTGCCGATTGAAAGCTTAGAAAAGGTTCTCAGGGCCGCCTCCGCCGCAGGAAAATCAGTCCTCAGTGCGCGAAAGCAGTGGATCAGTGACTCCGGCCTATCAACATTTGATGAAGCGGTCCAAAAAGTCGCCAACGAGACCGAATTTGCTGCCTACAAAGCTAAGCTTGGGGAGCAGACCGTCCCCATCGAGCAGCGACGCGTGATCGCAGAGGCCACGGTCTCCAAGCCGGTTTTCTTCGACTGGGACCTAGCAAGAATCCGGGGAGGGCAGTACTTTTACAAAACCTGCGTCAAGGCCATGATTGAGCGCGCCGTCGCCGTTGCCCCTCTGACTGATGTGACGTGGGGCCGCATGGATGCGCCGAAATGGGAGAAAATCGAAAAGTTCCACCAAGGGATGCGAGCCATCATTCCGGACCGGTTGTTTCTCTTTGGATACACGGGTCAATATGATTACGCCAAGGCTGGTTTCACTGAGGAGATGGTGAAGAATATGGGGGTGGAAATGGCGAAGATGGGAGTGGTGTGGCAGGTGCAACCCGTGTGGGCGGCACAGGGAATGAATATGGTTGTCGACGAGTTCGCGAAGATGTGGGCGGAAGAAGGTATTGCAGCATACGTTGAGAAGGTACAGAAACCGGCGTTGGCAATGAGCCCGAACCCAGATGGCTTTGGCAAGACCAGTTACAGAGGTGCACACTTTGCGGATGGATTGTATGATGCTATCGTCAGTAGGGACTACTAAGTAGATAGACGATGCAAGAGAATTTTCTATTTCAAAGGAATAAGTTAGGACATTTTGAAACGAAGTTTCGTATTGATATATTTCTCGTTGAAGCTGAGGTTTCCAAAGTAACTGTAAGCATGGCCACACTTCCAGCCAGCCAATCCGTGAGCGCCTACGACTTAAAGACATCATTAGTAGGCATCTTTTCCCAAGTAAGAACGGGAATTCCCGCCACGCCGTTCTGTTTTTTCATTGGGCATCAGTGAAATATTCGTGTCATCTAGGTAACTTATTCTTTTTCAACTTACCGCCATTGTTCCCATTTGAGCCGGCCTCAAGACGAGTATCTTTTTACCATCCTCTTCTAGGATTTGAGCCCTCCTCACCTGCTCCGTTCCTGTCCAACTCGGATCAAGTGAAATATGCACTGTCGTCACCACTGTCAATTGCCCTGCTTCGTCGGAAACAATTTTGAAAGAGCCCGAATAACTCATCATGGCTCGAGCGAGGGGTCCAAGGTCCTCATCTTTCGCCATAAGCCATGGCACAGTACTTTTGAACGCCTTGGAGGGTTCCGAATCTGCCAATATAAAGCTAAGGTAACCGTCCGGGCTGAAAATACTTCGTCCAACGGGTGTTGGGCCTAGGGGCGCGCCAAGCAATTTCGAGCCGGATGCTTCATCGCCGAAGACCTCAAAGGAAATTAGTTTCCAGACACCCAATAACTGGTCTCGAGCTGCGACCGCTGCGGAATTCATGACGAAGACCAAACGATGAACTATTGTTGGAACGAGAGGGGCAGCACTGAAGATATTGGAATTTTTGGGTAGCTCGTCAAATGAACCAGAATCAGACCACGATAAGCCTGACTTCAGTTTTATACATACCATTCCGAAAGGACTAGGCCAGAACTAAAATCCTAACGCCGACCAAGTTCATGTAGTAAGCGTTGCGGATCATTTGTATGTCAGCTCATGTCATTACCAGGAGACAACTGGCTCCTAACTTATGAGGAACATCGTCAACTCGTAATAACTTGCTTACGTCATATGGGATAAGGTGAGTCAAAAAGCAGAAGTAGAGACAAAATGGCAGATTTAATGCGCTGGTTTGGCCGCGTTACTCTGATGAAACAATGAGTGCTACTAACAAGCTATTGCTATCTGAATGATGTGCACTAGTGGTTGACTAGTCTTTATTTGGGCAATCGTTCCGACAATGAACGACTAGACATTTTCGATTCTATCTTAATCGCTCACTTGTGGTTGATTTCCAATTAGGGTGGAGTCAAAACGTGTCGTATATTGATGATCACCAAGGGGAAAATAGACGAATTGAGAACACAGTCAGCCTCGCTGGCCAATGATCCCCAAGATTCAAGACCAGTGGCAGTTAGGCGGTGGGTACTTAAGGCGCGTAGTTTAAATAATCCGAGCAGCCGAAATGTCCCGCTCCACTAGTATTACCACTATCTGTTGTGAACAGTAGAGAATATCCAGGCTGCGCTTGTGTTTCGGGTCTGGAGCCAGAATAAAGAATCGTGCATGCAAACTTTTCCCCAGATTCATGGTATATATATGTTTGTGTCTGTAATTCGAATCAACGACTTCTTATTCTAAGTTTTAGCTTGGAAATGCTAGACTGCTAAGTTTAGAAGTAAGAAGGCAGAATGCCGCCAGGATCAACCCGACGGTTTCATTGGCGCTAAGGTTGGCGAAATCATACATTCTCATCTGGAGACATGGTTCTCATTCATAATATTTAGTCAACAAGTAACACACAATATCAAAATCTTATTCATACTACTTGATATCGAATGTGTGCATTGTACTACTCTCGCATTCGCGTTATAAGGATGGGAAACCCAGTAGGCGAAACCATCGCTCAGAGTAATTACAGCAAAATAAAACATCTAGTTAATTGTCAGCTATACCACCTACAAATGGATGGCTCTCCCATTGTACTCACTGGTTTATTATAAAGGTATGCACTATGTTATGAAAGGTGTATTTAGCGGCATGTCGCTGGATTAAGAGTAGGATGATAACAACTTACATCCTATATTTCACAAATATCCGAATTAGCTTAGATGTGCGCATTGCATAAGTGAATAATAGCCGGATAACACTTACAAACTATATTTGCCAGTATTAATTAGAGATATATCATTAACGGAGCACAGAATGGGGTAAGGACTTACACCCTATATTCACCGATATTGATTAGAGGTCATTTTATTAACAAACCAAAAGTAGGGTATGGACTTACACCCTATAACCACGAATCTTGATCAGAAATATGTCCTTTTTTCAACAATGAATTGACAGTAGGGTAAGAACTTACAAGCTGCCCCGCCAGTATTGATTAGTGATATTTCTCTGAATGTTAAACGAATCAAAATAAGGTAGGGACTTACGATCTGTATCGACCAATCATAATTAGATTTATATCCTTTGGATAATAGCTAGGAGTAGGGTAAGGACTTACTGGCTATATTCACCAGTGTTGATTAGAGATGCATCCTTTTCATATTTGTAGTAGTGAGATGAGGGGAGGACTTACAATGCATTTACCAAGCACTTTTATGTCATTGAGCTGTTACAACAAAATCAATAAATCGTACAAACAATACCGGAGTCGAACAATACATACATTTATAGCAGTGCATAAATCATTAGCCACTTTACAGTTGATGTTATCGATTAAGTCTCGGCCTATTTTGACGTCTTCTTGGGTCGGCATAGCGATGCTAATAGTTGACAGAATAGCGAGACTAAGAATTTGTTGGAGCTTCATGTTGACAAAGACCTTGGTTATAAATAAATTCTATCAAAGATCTTTAGTATCAAAGCTTCACAACAAGTTATGCAGATGCGTACAAGATGTGATTGAGCTATTGTTGTTTTTGGGAGTTGATGTGGGAGCAGGTAGGAAATGATGAAGGAGCCGCTCTTAAATATAACAAATTCATGGACGGCTTCAGAGCATCAGAACAGAGGCCTACTGAGCCAAGGTTTGAATGGAAATGAATATGATATCATTCGATGCATATGCTTCGGACGCTCCCTTTGCAAGTCAACTTACACCAACGCAAGCTTCTTTCGCTCCTTACCTTCACAGCCATATCAAGCCGATAATGCCTCGGACTTGTAAAACTGAGATCTTGGAGACTAGAAAAAGAAAATTCTCGTCAGGGAGGGAGACGAAGTCGAAACTTCAATGCAAGGACCATAGACGTCGGTGTAAACCTGATTGTGGCCCTTCTCTACTTGAGGCTTTATTGTTCAAGCACAACTTTATCACTTGGCTTTCTTACTAGACACTACCCCAACACCCGAAACATTGAACAAAGCTGCCCCTGATCTTATATCAGGCTTGTCATTATGGGTCTTGCCGGAGCTGAATCATCTTTCCCCATCCATCCGCCAGTCCTTCTTCGCGGTATCACGCCCCTTCAACCAGAGAATGTATAGGTTGGCTATCATAAAAGTGGCGTTGGACGATATAAGGGACAAGATGTTCAGCTGTTGTGCGGTGGAGCCAATGGACGGTCACTTGATTGAGTCGGACAGCAAAGCCGCATTCCACGGGCCGGCCCATGTGATGGAGGGCTACATCCGCAGGGGGCATCGCATGGGGAATGCACTCTATTCGGCGGATGCTTATACAAACTCATCCCATCTGGAGGAGCTTTTCCTCCCGCTGCGGCTAGTGCGCGCATATCTTTCCCTAGAAGAGCCGTCGAGATTTAACGTTTGGGCGGGGGGAATTCAACTTGCGCTGGATCGAAGCTTATGTCCTCGAAGCAGCCACGATGACGCCGATGGCGCTGTTTCAACGACAAGAGACTGGAATGGAGGGGATGCTTGGTTTTGTCGATTTGGATTCCGAGTGGTCGGTTGGGCTGTTTGGGGTTCCGAGGCGGCTCGCGGGGACAGACTAGGCCGAAGAGAGACATCCGGAGCTGGGGTCACAACGGTACTGTAGCAGTGGCCGTCCTGACGATGCTGATGGGACGATGTGTCTGCATCAACGTGACCGAGAATTGGTACTGTAGCACTGTGAAATGTTCCGCATTGTCGTCCGGTGAGTAGTACTGCAAACGACGTTCAAGGCATCGATTGCGATGACGAGAGAGATGCTTGTCAGACGAACCACCATTGCGGCCCATTTCTCTCATGCTTCGCCCTAAGTAAATCGGCACCTGATCATTGCATCTCCATCCCTCGCATCGAGGCTCCTACTGTGATTGATTTTGGCAGCTTACTTTCCACCGAGCGGTGTTGCGCCGACAGGGTTCGGGTGAGCCTTATGGATACACTGCAACGACTGCACCGTCCTCTCGGCTGCTGAAAGCGTGGTGCCGATGGCTTCTCGGATTCAAATGAGGATGGCGAGAAGTCGATATATTTCGTCCAATTCTCCCACCATTTGCTTCCTGCCATCCATCTTGTCCCCATCTTCTTGTTTCCCGTGTCCGTCCCGCATTCTTGACTCTCACCATGGCCATCTCGCAGCCCGCACAACCGCCGCCTGATGCTTCCGCTCACGTCTTGAGCCAGTTCTCGCTTAAGGGCAAAGTCGCTGCCGTAACGGGCGGTTCACGAGGCATTGGACTCGAGGTCGTCAAAGGTCTCGCCGAGGCCGGTGCTGATGTTGCGCTGATCTATCGCACCACAGAGGATGCTCCGGAGAAGGCAGCCAGCATTGCCAAGGCCAATGGCGTTCATATCAAGGCCTACCGCGCCGACGTCACCATCCGGGACAGCATCATGTCGGTCCTCGACACCGTGGCCCGTGACTTTGGCCATCTCGACATCGTAGTTGTCAACGCCGGTGTGTGCTCCAATATCAAAAACCTGGACTACACCGAGGAGTCGTGGCATCACATCAACAGCGTCAATTACGACGGCGCCATGTGGACCGCGCAGGCAGCCGGCAAGATCTTCAAAGCCCAAGGCCGTGGCAACCTCGTGATCACGGCCTCGGTGAGCTCCGTGCTGGTCAATTATCCCCAGGAGCAGGCCGCCTATAATGCCTCCAAAGCTGCCGTCGCGCATTTGGGAAAGTGCTTGGCCATGGAGTGGGCGGCGTTTGCCCGTGTCAACATGGTTTCGCCGGGTTATATTGCTACCGAGAGTACGTCTGCTCCGAACAGCACAAGTGGTTTAGGAATTTTGGAGAGCCTCTTGCTAACATCCAGTGCTCTTACAGTGGTTTTGAATCAAGCGGAGCCACTCCGGAATGGCTGGCTCGCCGGGATTCCCCAAAAGCGAATCGCGAAGCCAGAGGAACTCAAAGCTGTATGTATTGCTGATTTCCACGTCGCCCGGAACGCGCGCTAACTTATGTTGTTCCAAGCTGTACACCTTCCTCGCATCAGATGCATGCCCATATATGACAGGCTCAAATATCATTGTTGACGGAGCATACTCCTGTATTTGAGACTTCACTGAGCGTAACTTTTGTATATTGGCGTTGGTGGATCCCATTTCGTCTAATGAATATTTCTAAATCTAATTCTATGAGAGACTTCTAAGGACCCTGTGTGCTGTAATCAAAACACCCTACAGAATAATCGATTCCCCAGATACCATCTTGATACCCATTAGACTTCGCGTATAAGGTGAAGATTCCTAGCCTACAAATCGCTCTAACATAACGAGTGTGCCACGGTCTAGATTTCAAGGAAATCGAATATACACTTTGATTTCCTCGTGCTGATCAAATCGCTGATAATATTCAGGAGCCTCTTCGATCCCAATCTGAGCCGACGAGATGAAGCCCGGCGCTGCCTTGCCGGACGCAATCAAATCCACCAGCATAGGAGCAATCTCCTTAGGGTCAACCGGGCCACTTTGGAAACTCAACCTCTTGCTGAAGAAATCGCTCATGGGGAACGTGACATTGGGCGAAAATGTGTCTCCCAAGGGCGCACCCGCAGAATTGGTCTGCGCAGACGTGACGCCGACTTGAGCAATACCCCCGCCGAGATGAGTTACGGCGACCATCTCGTTGATGATGAGATCTTGCTGCGTCTCGAGCTGGGCATTGACCGCTTCCATCCCGACGCAGTCAACCGCTCGCATAACCCCAGCTGGTTGGTGAGCTAGGATTTGCTCTACGGGATCGGAGGAGACGAAGTTGATGGGGATAGCTCCAATAGAGGCTGCTCGATCAAGCCGATCTTGGATGCGGTCCACCGAGTAGACGGCCGAAGCACCACGTAGAATGGCCGAGTATGCTGCGAGAAGCCCGACCGGACCGGCACCGAAGACCGCCACGGTATCTCCGGGTTGGAATCCCGACCAGTCTATAACGGACCAAGCGGTGCCGAATATATCCGAGACCGTGAGGTAGTCTTGTTCGATCGTGGCGTTCGTGGTATTATGGGAAAGCGGAATAGGTATCAGATTGGCATCTGCGAAGGGGACCAGCGCATACTCAGCTACACCAGGTCAGCTTCCGGGGCACTTCAGTATATACGTCACTCTAGCAAGACAAACTCACATTGAAGGCCTTGCGTTAATTCTGCACCATTTCCAAAGAACGAGTAAGCTTCCGGTTCCATCTCTAAATGGCCCGTTGAAATCGTATCTGGGATAACCACATAGTCACCAACATTGAACCAGGAAACCGAACTACCAATTTCGGCAACGTATCCCATGGCTTCATGACCCATGTTCCATGGCGGTGTTCCTCCATTCACACCATGATAAACATGCAGATCTGAACCGCAGAGCGCCGACGTGGTGATTTTGACAATTGCATCCGTGGCGTGCACGATGGTGGGTACGGGGAGGTCTTGAACCGTCATGTTGAATGGGATGCCGTTATATACGACACCGCGCATTGTTGTAAGGTTACTGAGAGCCATGCTGAGCGAAAGAATGAAAAGGCGATTATGTGCGAGAGACCGTTTTTTGGACGCAACTGATTTCACCGTTTATATCGTTCCCATACTCGTCCTTCGTGTATCTTGGCCTGACATTCCGTTGTTGACCAAGATGGAGAATAAGGCTGGTAGCGGACTTGGCTGACGTCCGTAAGCAACCAGAAATCAAACTACGCATGCAGTTATTTAGAGCAATTGATAGACGTACTGCTTGCGAACAGAGGGTGAAAATGTCCAAGACCCAATGGTGGGAGATGAGAAAGCCAAGAGAGGTCGGTAGCATTTTCGGATATTGTCATAGCACATCCCCGTACGTCCCTGTGATCATCAATTGAAGAAGAAAACACAGAAATGAACAGCAGTCTGCGTGAAATATCGGCGTTACCAAGCGACAGCTAAATTGTATCTCCGAACTGTGGCCGATGCTCTCTGTACTGTATATCTATTTTCCTTGCATGGCCCAAGCGCGTAAGCAGAGTGCAGTAGTGTCTTGGGAACGAAGTGCCGATCCTAGGGTTGGAAATTTAGAACAGCTATATGCAAGACTACACATGGTGGCCATGAATTCTATAATGTGGCGCTGTATCAAATATCACATGGAAGGTTATGGCTGAGTGGATACATGTTCGGAATCAGACTGAGCCTTTTTACGAAAGCAAATTGTAAACTCTAACAATTTCAAATTGAGCTACCTAACCTTTGCAACTCAACTTCACGTCGTCCTTACGTTTCAACTCATGAACATGTACCTAAAACTGGCCCAGTGCTTCACGTCGTGACTTCGATGCTGGGTTGTAAAACGGCTTCTCCCCCAGAGACACAACACGATTACCTTGACGCTTTCCAGCATAGTCATTGGTCGCTGTATGGAAGACAGAACGGCTAGAAACGGTTTTAGCATGGGTGATCCCGGAAAGCTATCAACGTGAATACTTACTTATCCCAAATAGCGAGATCATTTTTATTCCATCGGAAGCGGACTTGGAGGTCGTGGTTTTCTGCAATTAAAGTATTGACTGGGGAACTCAGCATCAATCCAGCCAGCGTGGACTTGGTGACCAGCACCGAACAAGCTCTTCCACCCAGTCACGGGATTAGTTCGAACGACGGGACTATACTAGTTAGCTACCCAATTCTAAACTACAGATATGTGCTATACATACTGAGAAGCTGTGAAATCAAGTCCCTTGTTTTCAGGAGCGCCTCGTTTCTCTTCGATGAGGTCCAGACCGTGCTCTGCAGCAACTTTGTTGAAATTGGGCTAGAAAGATAGATGAGTATTTTTCCCTGCTCGGATTTGTCGGTTCTTCTCATACCTGATGATGAGTAGCTGTTAAACTCTCTGCGAACCTCTGCCAAGTGGGAGAAAGGCGGTCGAATGCTTCATAGCCAGAAGCCCACAGGGTATCGCCACCAACATCTTCTGGGGTTTCAACGATCTTTAAAATAGCATAGTCGGAAGGGATACGCTCAAAGGTGATACTAAATTGAACAAAAGTCAACCAAGTACCCTGCCCTAGAGAATTACACGAGAAAGACGAAAGTCTTACTCAGCATGCCATCCCTCACTTGCGAGTCTTTTGGAGCTGAAGAATCTGCCTTGGTAGTACTTCCGATTTTGCTACATCGAGATAGTTAGATGTGTAACGTACAGGATAAGCGAGTGCACCAAACAAGTGGGTGCACCACTTGAAAACACACCAAGAATCGCGATTTTGACTCTGTCATATCTTAACCAATGTTTTAAAAAATAATATAAAATTTTATCGCAAGGCTATCTTTGTTACTGGTGAAATTTCATACGCTAACATGCCAGCGTTGGAGTTATAGGCAGTTGCGCAATATTGGCTGATAATTGCATAATCGGCTGGAAGGAGGAGCGTGCTGTATCATGCTCTGTACAGTCTATCACGCATGTTACAGTCATAGTCAGCTGGACTTCTGAGAATTATATCGAATAGAGGCCCCTGATAAGGTTGAAGGCTATGCTACCAGCATAGCGGAAAGGCAAGTGGCAGCACTGCTTTTGCAACCAGGATCAGCTCTCGACGGGCCTGTCACAATAATTCACGATATATGACGCATAAAAGGCCACTTTTGTTATAAAAATTGTTACTAGAGGATACTATACTAGAGAAACTTTTGAGGTCATATCTCCCAGACTAAGAAAAGTAGAGAATTCATCCAACACCTAAAAAGCATGCAAAATCCCATACAATAATGCCCAAGAAGCACATAGAGCTAGAAGATGCTTACAAAATAATCAGTATCTAAGCATTTGTGATGATTTTAGATTGTTGTAAGACATGTCAAGACTGTAGCTCTAGTATCAGTTCCAGGCCGAAGGCGGGACAGTCTGTTCTGACGTGGGCACCAAGGTTGCGACTGAAACATGCGGCCAGGTCAATTTGGCGAAGTTCAGGAATACCACCTGCGAATACTGGATCTGGGTTGACGTAACGGTGATCGTCTTGGGCTCGGTAATCTCATGTGGTGGGTTGACTGTGAAGACGGGCACCTCAGCACCCGGATGAGGCTCGGCGGGTTTGATCTTCAAAGCGGGTTGTCCGGGCTTGAAGATTGGGACTACGATCTTATGCTGAACTGTTTCAATCCAGAACGTGGCTGTCATCTGGACCGCACTCGCGTTTGGCCCCAAGTTATTGCCCAGCAAGAAAGCAATGTTGGCGGTTCCACCACCCAACTCCGGAACAGTGGGTGTGGTAGAGACCTGGAAGACTACCGTCTTCGTGATATTCTTCCCATTATTCGCATTTCGCAGCACAGTATTCGGGTCATCTAGTATAGCCTGAGTGATGGTACCCGCCGCAATGAATTTGGAGAGGTCCTGTGGCAACCTAGGAGTCGCTATGTCGGATGCAGTTTGACTGGCAAACCTTACTTTCTTTCCGTTGGCGATCACAAATGGAGTGATATCTACAGGCTCAATCTTCGGTGGGCCTGCGAAGGTTGTAGTGGGCGCCAGACATTGAGCATTGATAGTGGTGCCATGAGGTATAGATGCCATCCGTGTCAACGATTCGCCGAGGACTGGGTCGACTGTAGTCGCCGGTATATGCATCCATAGGCCGGGTTCAAAGTGAATGCCAGTGGGTTTGCCGTCGGCCTTTCCAGTGGCAGTATTAGTCACGTCGTTTATGGCTTGCACATATGGCACGCCGTTAAGGAAGATATCATTCTGTGTCTCCAGCCCGCGATTGGGTATGCTGCCGAGAGGGTCGGAGAAGGACAATGTTTCTGTCGTCAGATTGAGTTCTAGGACGTTCTCGCTTGGAGGCGTTGGTGCAGCTGGTTGGATAGGATTGGGAAACGTCGTCGTCGTCGGCGGCCCGCTGTTAGGGCGGAAGATTAAATTGAAGCCTTTCCCGCAGAACTTTCCACTGAAGCGCGACAATACACCTAGCGGTGGTGATGGAGGTACTGCAATGCTTTTGGTCTCAGGTTCGAACTTGTCATCGACCTCACAGATTTTGAAGTTGGGTGCAAGAGATATAGATGCATTGGCGGGGTTCACAGGGGCGGCATTGCCTGCAGAAATGAATTGCTGAGCTGCCATTGCGAAATAAGCTAGTAAGAGAGGTACACGTTATGATAAAGTAGTTATCAAAGATAATTACGTAGTGGGATTGAGGATAGGAGAGCAAGAGAAAGAGTTCGGGATCTTAAGTACTTTCATCTATTTCATAGTCTAACAAGCCGGAATGGTGGCTCCACAAGGATTGCACAAACGCTCTCCGGTCAGCTCGTATTTGATTGTTGTGTCAGACTCGATGCAACTTGCCGTTCTCAGCTGAGCCCATAGCCTGACCTACAAAATCCTAAATTCTGACCCTATATATCACATGAGGACCCTTCTACATCATCATGCACATTTCACAGCCTCATCGCCATAGATAAAAGCAATAGTTTGGCTGGCGCCTGCCAACGGCTATCTTGGCAAGAACAGTAGACCTGCGGAACCATATTTGAGGTGCTTTCAGCATTGCCAAGCATGACAGACTTCGTGCTTGGTGGTTTCAGCTGAGCAGTTTTGTGATCACTTGTGTAATCACGAAGATATGTCTTCATGCTTATTCGCTCAAATTTCATATTCCTTGTTCCTCTACCCGCGAATAACAGCTTCACCTTAGCGAAATTGAAGACTGTAATTATCGACGGTTAATATCTCAAAATTAGTCAAATACTCCGCGCAGCTATTACGCCACTTCTTCAGCCCTAGAACAGTGGCTGGGCGTTTATCTTCTCGATTATGGTTTATTGGACCCAAGTAGTCGCTTTTAGTTACACCTCTGATTTGAAAGGTCAAATAGATGGCGGCTTTAGCAAGTTCCGTTCCTCTTGTCGCTTAGCCACTAAACAGACACAAAAGCTGGCTTACAAGGCGCATAAGTAATTAACCTCAGCTGAAAATTGGCTTACTTCAGCAGCAGTATCACGATTCCGGGCGCAATTTAATTGAAAGCAGCGTTGACTCACAACACTAGAACTTGCATTAATCCTCGGCTTTGTGACCAAGATCGAAGTATAGCGGCGGAGGCTGTGGTGAATAAGAGCTAGGACCTAACATGCTTTCTGATACGCTGCATGCAACGATAACAGCCGCCCGGAATTAAGGATGCAAGGAGAATTAGGCGACGTTATATGCCACCTCGTGGCCAACTCCTTACACCGAGCTGCGATTTGAGTAAAGCTGTACGCCAAACGCCCCAGTGAATACGATCTTAGATGTTCACGAGCAACCTCGTATCTGAATAACATTAAACCTCGACCTGAAGTCTCACTTCGTCTTTAAGTCTCACTTTTTGAATGCTGGTCTGTTTGATCGAGCTTCTGAATAAAATATCGGCATAACGGTTTTAAACTTTCATATGCGTCCATCCATGCAGTCATAGCCGGTGAAGAGAGTCGATGAAAAAAGCCAAGAAAGCAAGATGACTGGACCGTACCAAGTCTGCCTCGTCGTATTCCTTAGCGCCATCGACGATATTCAATGGAAACAGTGTAACACCAGCCACCCAAGAAGCGTAGACTACAGGTCGTGCTACGACTCACATCGTTTGTCCTAGTGAAACTCGACAAGCCAGTATCCTATAGCTATTTGATTTTCACAGCCGATAAACCTAACATGCCTAATATGGCTGCCCAACTGATGACTCGATAACTATTATGTCAATGTTGTTAACCTCTACCAGTTCTGATTCATTTAAATCATGTCGCGAATCTATAACTCAATCGAAAGGATGTCTCATGCGACAGATAATTCCCCCTTGCATCTATCGTTGTCTGGATGACTGCCCCAGTCCTATTGTATCCAAAGCTTCGATGGAGTCGCAGCACAAGCGGCTAGGCGTGAAGAAGATCGAGAAACACTGACGCTCTTTTTTCCTTTTCCATTTTTTTTTGTTTCTTTTTCTGTTCAATTGCCGTATGAGAGTCGTAAGAAGTTTGAACTCTTGTCTCGTTATTAGAATAGCTTCTCTACAAATCCTATGTATTAAGCTTATACAAACGTCATCAGCCCCTAATTTGCGATGCCTAAATAGCTACGGGTACAAAGAAATTCTGCGAAACAGTTTTTCTTTTAAAATAGTGGCCACTGGCAAACACCATCATACAGATTTACTGGAAGGACTTTAAATCACACCATACCTGATTAATACTCCAGGCTCTGGACTTCAAATTTCCACAACTTCATCACGACGTGGCACATTTTTGGGTCCTCTTTATTTAGCAAATTTCATGACGGCACCTTCCTGCAGTTCAAAAGACTTGTATTTGCATTAAATAATTGTGGGGATTGTCCTCTTAGCCATTCGTTGAGAAGCTAAATTTTCCAAGTTGAATATTATTATGATGCTATAGTCTTACAATACCCCTAAACGTTTAAAATGTACCGTCTTAAAGGTAGTACAAAGATAATAAGACCGACAAACAGATTTCTAGTGAAATCAAGCCATATCGATAATTATATGCTTGCTCATGACTGCTTGGTAGTATTTGCTAGGTGCGAACTACACAGGTAGTCAGTTAGGCTTAGACTGAGATTAAATGAGGATTCAGTTGTGAATTAAATGAATTAAGAGCTCGAAGAATTAAGCCTACTTGTTCACTTGCGTGTAGTCAGGTAACTCTCCCTGCGGCAAGGGTCAATATTCAGGCAATGATATATATTGATGGTTCTACGTGCAAGAGATGTCTACTTGTACACTAAATTATGAAATTTGCCTTGGAAAGCCTTTTTACGATGGCAACGCATGTGAATATGCAAGTCGGACTAAAATGCTTTAGTACGCAGGCAAATCACAAGCCGCCTATGCATATAGCGAACGGCAGCCGAGGCTTTTCCTAAAAGTTAAATAGCTAACAATGCCATACCTACTTACGTCATGTACATATTAGCAATCTGGCTTATGTGTTTGATTTATAATCCACCTAGATGTATTGTATTTGTGAAATGTTTATCTATATCCGTATTTCCGGAGCGGAGGTAGGACGTCGGCGAGGAGGCTTAAGTTATTTGGAATCGCTAACGAGACCACCCATTCGTCTGGTAATTGTAAAATATGCTTGATTATTCTTTTTTTGAAATGTTGCTTTCCATGATATGATTTCAGTCCATTATTTCTAAGCATTAGTATCATTCTCATTCTCCGGATATAGACGGATGAATTATTAACAGCCACCATCAGTCTATGCTTCCTAAGTAATATAAGAATAAGATATGCTTCTGCGATAGAATCTCTCTTACCACAAAGTAAGAGCTCTTTCCTCACTTAAAGATTTCCTCTCGCACGCGAAAAGCACTAATATTACTTTACGATGTATCTCCTAAAGCAGTTGCCTATTGGAGCGCTCTTTGTCCTACTATGGACTTCGCTTTCAAACGCCATCCCTAACTCTAAAAAGGGACGAAATGAGCATGCAAACCAAACTCGAGTCATTGCGGGTGTAACAGTACCGGATACACCACTTGTTCGAGCTGCACAAGCCTATGCTCGCGCGCACGCCGATGATATGTCCTACAACCATATTATGCGTACCTGGCTCTTTGGGGCTATCATGATCAGTAGATCGGGAAACCGCTCGACCATCGACCCAGAAGTCCATGCCGTTTCAGCTCTTCTACACGATTTGGGCTGGGACAACACCGGTGAACTAGTTTCACATGACAAGCGCTTCGAAATTGATGGCGCTATTGCTGCATGGAACTTCATTGAGGCATCGGTGAACAATGGCACTACTCAGAGTTATAAATGGGATGATAACCGAAAGCAACTTGTTTGGGATGCAATTGCATTGCACACCACACCTTCGATCTTCGTGTATAAACAACCTCTGGTGTTTTTGACCGCAGCTGGAATCAATGCCGACTTTCAGGGTCCTAACAGCGACTTGTCGGGCTTGTTAACTTGGGACGATTACTACCAGGTTAAAGCATCATTTCCAAGACTCAATCTTGCGTCGGGCGTTACTAAAATCATGTGTGGGTTTGCGATAAACAAACCTGCGACTACCTATGGTAAGCTGCTCTACAAGGAAGACATATTTCGGGATCATCAAGCTCACAGAGACTCAGATAATTTCATGATGCAATTTGGCGAACGTTATGTTGCGAACTACTCCCAAAATGCTGTGGGACATTTGGGCATTGATGAGATAGTCAACGCTCTTCCAAACTAAGGATGACATGAATTAGACACAGCAATTCTAAGCAGACTTATGCTCAAAAGCAATGGATCCCTTTCTTGTCAAGACGACTTGAAGACTTCTGCGCTCAGAGCAAGTAATCGAACTAGTTTTACTTCCGATATATCAGTGGTGGTACTATAGAATGTGAAGAGAAATGTATAATTAGAGTTACAACTTGTATGACTAAGCTTCAAGTAGTAAGCTGAGTGACTTGAATTTTTCTGGAGAATTAAGTTGATGTCTCTAAAGCGGTACATGTGACATGATTCTGCATAGCTTGCGGCATAAGAATGTCTTAAGATCAGGTAAGAATAAGTAGTGAAAATGCAGCCATCAGGGGGTCTGAGAGTCGACTCAAAAAGCGTATGTGTAAAGTCAACACCGCTAGTATGAATTATCCAACAAAATTATTATCCGTTTTCTGTACAGTATTTCCTCGCCCTTTCTGTGTTCAATCTCAACAAAAGCATAGTTAATTTTAGATCACTGGCACTTCTCATAAAGCTGATACATAGTATCCCTACCGAGTTGCAGCTGGGACAGTAGAGAAAAGAAAAGTTGACAAGGAGTATAGTCCGGTTTTTGGTAGCTCGCCTAGACATTGCCAATAATGTGATGAAAGCTGCACACCATGCTACTGCACCACTGATTGATTCGTTTTCATATTCAAAACCATCTAATACCCGACCTGTTGAGTTTCGAGACCGATAGAGTCTACAGGTTGAAGGTTATAGCAAGCCGGGTATATACATCGACACTAAAGGGGATCCGTGCGACACAAAATGGGCGGCTATCCCATTATGATGCCTAGTTCAATATAATCTATAGTTCGAATCTCTATCTATAATCAGTATATACTAGATATATACTTCGGAAAATATAAGACAAGTACTAGTAGTAATTATAGGAGAAGCCTTAACTACAGAGGGAAGAATCGCGTTCTATGACCCCCCAAAACTGGGATTTGTACGCCCTCGGAGCTCTTCTCTACTCCCTCCAGATTAATAATCCCAAGCGGTTCGGAGAAGGCTACCCGTCATCAGCAAGGATTGCGTGCATTCCCGTGCAGTGTTCCAGCTTGGCTCTGCTCTATTCCAGCCAACTGCTACCCCAGATTGTCGATCGCTGTCGTTAATTTCCGAACGCGCCGTGACATCGCCCTCATACGATTTTCGATGACACAATCTATGGAGCAAAAGCGATCAAAACTCATGCCCGGGAGCTGAGCTTGAGAGTCTTGAGGAACACCAGACCCGGCGTGAAAATAAATTATTGTCACCTACCTGATGCGGCTTCTGACATGGTAAGCACCCAAGTACCTGGAAATAACCTTACAATGTTCTCGACAGCCTCGTTGGACGCTGTTATCATATCCTTGTTAATATCAATCGGCTACCCCTCAACCACGATCGGCTTCGTGACAGTGGCCTACCTACTGTGGTTAGATTCCGTGCTAGTAGGGGGCACCCTAGTTGGTCCATATAAAATACATGCCGATGTTTCTCTCCATTTTCCTGACTGAGCTTAGTTAGATCTGGTGTTATCTCTGAACGACTTTCCTAAGCAAGCTCGTTCGGGAATAACAAGGTGTGCAGCGTGATAGACAGCGGGTATGAGCAATTTTTCGTTCATGCTACTACAAATGTACAAAGTCCCAGGAAAAGCAGTTTTGCCCTCTCTTGTTCATGCCAGTGTTTTCTTGTGCATAGTGACGTGAACTCAGCCGCAAAATGCATCTTCATTCTCTCGTGGTAGCCTTGGCCGGTGGCCTCATCCTTGAGGCGTTTGCTAGCCCACTTTCCCAGCATACAAGAGCTCCGGGAAAGCGTGATGTGCCCTCGTCGCATATTCTTCACGAGCGTCATTTGCCTCACTGGTCAAAACAATGGACAAAAAGATCCAAAGTGCCAGATCATCAGGTCTTGCCCATGCGTATTGGCCTGCAGCAGCATAATCTCGAGGCCGGGCATGATAAGCTTATGGACATGTAAGCAGGCAAATACTCAAGTTGGTGATGTATTGCTGACTTTCATACAAGCTCTACTCCAGGATCTCAGAACTACGGAAAACACATGACTGCGGAAGAGATTATTGATTTCTTCGCCCCAAAACCATCTACTCTCGATGCGGTCACGGATTGGCTAATCGCTTCTGGAATCAGCGCTGATCGATTTGCAATCTCTGTGAATAAACAGGTACCTCCCTACTTCCACCTTATCATCTCCCTCAATGTGCCAAATGCTGACTGGTGATGGCTGTAGTGGATTCAATTTGACGCAACCACCGCTGAGGTGGAGGAACTTCTTATCGCGGATTTCTACGTCTGGGAACATGCCTCTGGCGCTCATGATATTTCGAGCGAAGCATATCATGTCCCAAAACATGTCCAGCCACATATTGACTACGTGACTCCAGGGACTAGACTCCGATCCAGGAACATCAGACTTGAGCCAGAGGGCGGACTCAAAAAGCGTGTTCATGCGCAGCCACTTGTCACTCAGCTTCCGGGTTTCCCACATCCTAATTCCAGTACCTGTGACACTTACGTGACAGCCGACTGTACGAGAGGTATGTATTTGTTGTCTACTCGATCTCGTTCTCTGATTCTGATGATCGTGTATTTAGTTCAGTACAGTATCCCAAATACAACAACGGCAGTGCCAGGAAACAAGCTGGGTATTTTTGAGAGTCTAGATGTGCATTATAGCAGGGTAGATCTTGATATCTATTTCAGCACACTCTACCCGTAAGGATTAAGTGTGCCCCACTCTTTCAAGCTTAGGTTAATAGTGCACCAGTCACATCCCAAATGGTACTTATCCTGAAGAGCGTCTGATCGATGGCGCCATTGGTGCCATTGAGGATACTACTCAGTATGTTCCAATTAATCTCGAGGCCCCCTTGGATTTCGACTCTTCGTGGCCTCTTATCTACCCACAGGGAGTTGTTCTGTTCCAGGAGGACGACGAATACTATGAGTCCACAGAAAACTTCAATGGCTTCTGGAACAGTAAGTTTTACATCACGATCGAGACAGGATTGAGTTGACCCTCCCAGCGTTCCTTGATGCTATAGATGGCAGTTACTGTACCTACAGCGCTTACGGTGAGACCGGTGACTGTACTGCCAAAGAGTGTCTAGACCCGGCATATCCCGATCCAAATCCCGGTGGTTACAAAGGCCAATTGCAATGTGGCGTGTATGAGCCTACCAATGTTATCTCCATCTCATACTCGGCCGATGAATCTGGGCTGCCCGACTATTATATCAAACGCCAATGCAATGAATATATGAAGCTCGCTCTCCAGGGGACAACCACCGTCATGTCATCCGGCGACTCTGGCGTCGGCGGAGATGTTTGCTACGGTGCATCCGGCAAAATCTTTGAAGTATGCTTCGCCAGCTCATGCCCGTACGTACTTTCGGTTGGGAGCACAGAATGGAACCGCTTCAACAGTTCAAAACCGTTTGTTCCGGGCGAAAAGTTGCATGAGGTCGCGACGGCTCGATTCCCGAGCGGTGGCGGCTTCTCCAACGTCTTTGGCATCCCAAGCTACCAACGTGATGCCGTTGCCACCTACTTTGATCAGGTAGAATCAAGCCTGGGCTTCAGAGGATACCATCAATTTGTTGCCAATGGGGATTTTGCTAATATCACTGGTGGCGTGTACCACCATGGCGGACGCGCATATCCGGATGTTGGTGCTGTAGGCGATCGCCAAGTCGTTTATTCCAATGGCTCATGGTGGCTTGTAGGTGGGACATCATTATCAGCACCTGTTTGGGGTGCTGTCTTGACTCTTGTCAATGAAGAGCGTATCGCAGCGGGTAAGGGTAGCGTCGGATTCGTCCATCCAGTGCTTGTAAGTCTCTTTTACTTTTATTTTTCTCTCCGCATATACGGACAATGCAGGACGTGCGAATTGATATAAGTGGTTTCTTGCAATTTGGATGAGACGAAATGCTAAGTGTGGAATCTATAGTATCAACACCCCGAAGTGTTCAACGACATTACGTCCGGAAGCAACCCCGGATGTAACTCAACCGGTTTCCCTGCTGCTAAGGGCTGGGACCCTGTTACTGGACTTGGGTAAGCTTCATTTGATTCCTTCTCCGGCCTTGAGACTAACTACTTCTAGGTCACCTAACTTCCCGCGTTTAATGGAGGTTTTAAAAGCATTGTAGCATTGCTACTTGATTAAAAAAGAAGCTGGCTGCCGTAGTAGCCTCCTGTTAAATGTTCAAGCTTAGTTTTCACGAATCTCGTAACCTTAAATAATACATTGGGCGTGTAACATGTCTTTTACATGGTTTGTAGCTAAAAGCTAAAACCACCAAAGAATCTTGAATCTACAAACTCTCAAATTATCTAAATTTTAGAAAATTGACTATATTCTGATGAGGTTTGCTCATCAGTCGGACCATTGAATAACTTACAGGGCCTTGATTGGCGGAGAAACGTCTTCAGCATTTTCCATTAGAACACCACAAACCTGCTTAAATCCACTTATAAATGCTTTCTCCATTTACAAAATGAACCCCCCTGTTTCTTTAGGTATCTTAAAGATTTTTATGCAAGGTAGAAATATGGTCGCAATATACAGCCCTCGGCTTTACTCTTACGCAATACTAGTTCTTATGACGTTTTCATGTAAAAGTCTTTCTTATAACTATGAGCTTTCTATACATATTCCAAAGTTAGCACACTTGATAATCTGCAACCATGTACAGCACATTTCTTGTAGGCGTTGCGACGACCGGCATAATTGCACTTACTGCTGCTACCGACACATATCACCACTGGCGCCCGGTAGTGTACCTATCTGGAGATTCCACCATGTCTCTCGGTGGCGGCAATACGAACTATACTCAAGGATGGGGAGAATTCCTTCATTATTCCCTTGATAACCGCAGTATTCTGTCAATAACTCCGCAGTCGCCGGAACATCCGCACGCAGCTATACACGCGAAGGCTTCTTCGGCGCCATTGCCAACATGCTAAGACCGAGAGATATTGTGGTTATTGAATTTGGACACAACGATGGCGCATCGTTAATACCAACGGATATTGGTAGAGGTGATTGTCCAGGTGGTGGTGATGAGACGTGTATCACCACCTTTGAGTATATTCCCCCAGAAACATTAATTTCATTATTGCGGCCTCATAACACAAGCTAATTGCTTAATGGCTTATCTAGTAATGTTACTGAAATAGTTTACACCTATCCCGCATACTATGCAAATGCAACCCAGCTCTTCCGATCCAAAGGGGCAACCGTAATTCTGAGTCCCCCTACTCCATCTAATCCCTACAACAACACCGAGGGAGTTTTCATCTATTCTCCCAGTAATTATACAAGATACGCCGCAGCCGTTGCTGCCGATCTCGGCGGCCCAGCTCGCGGGGTAGCATTCATTGACCATGGACAATATGTTGCAAATATCTACAAGCCACTCGGAAAAGCGGTTGTCGATGGCTACTTTCCAGTAAGATTATCTCCTGTAATATCCATACGGCGGCAATAGCATTTATTAATTCCCAGCAGAAAGATCATACGCATACTAGTCGGATTGGCGCAACGGTGGTATCGCAAGCTTTTGTTAAGGCTCTTGTCTGCGCAAGCTCTAGTACGACAGCATTGAAGAACTACGTGATCAACTCCACAGAGAGTATTCCAGGAAAATGTATCTAGACAAGTTTAAGCTACACTACGTTTTGCTCATAAATCATTCTACTTGATTTCGCGGAGCAACATGTAATTGCAGCCTCTGAGCCTTTACACGACTGCCACTCTACGTGTGATGCTTTCTCGTAAGAAACGGCCCTGTTTCTGGATGAAAGTTAAGAGCATCTACCAAGGATCCATATTATGGCCAGGCCACGAAAACAAAACTAACTCTGCCACATTACAACAGTTCTCAGAAAATTGAAAATTAATAAACACAGTTGCTATTATTTCTAGCTTAAATACTAGTTGATTCATAATACATTGGTATTTTCCCTTCAAATATTGACAGAAGACCAAGGGGAGTTGGGCTGTTTCTTGCTGTTTCATTATAATGCAACTGAGCCGCAAAATAAACATCCGCTAGAACTTTTAATTGCGCCATGAAAGAGCAAACTGCAGTCATGGCTGAGTATAATCAAGTAAACCCCACAACTCCGTGCTATGTACAATATAAGAACAAATACCTTAAACCATCGTAAAAGTAATTGCCCTCAATACCGAGAGTACTCTTCGTATCTGTCTCCTTCCCGAGGAGCTGGAACTTGGTTGTCGTAGCGTTGGTCATCGTTATATTCATCAGTTTCCAGACTGCTACTGATTGACTTGGCCTTTTCGTCATACTGAATCGGTGTGTCGGTGTTTTCTGGGCGCCTTTGCTCCTTCTCATATCTTACAGCATTGTAACTTGGTGCTGTAGAATTCCTGCTCGCTCGGCTCATACGAAGTTCAGTTGTGTAGTAGGGTACAGCAGCTGATAGTGGAGGGATTGTGGTTAAACGATCTTCTACGTAGCGTCGTCCTACGATCGTTCCATTATTATCCTGGTAGCTTTCCCACGACAATCGTGATTCGCCAAAGCCGACTTTCTTTTCTGGAGTTCCATAATCTTGATGTTGTCGTCGCCGCGAGTTCAAACTCTCATGAACCGCCTTCTCGCCGATCGGGCTTTGCCAGACAATGCTTCCGAAGCCCAGTAAACCGAAAAAGACGCAAAATCCCACCCCAGCCCATCCGATAGAGCCCGTATATGCCGCTACGACAAGGCACAAAAATATGAAGGCCGCTATGAGTAATCCGAATAGTGTGGCACTGACAACTGTTGCATACCACGCCACTATCCGGCGTTCGCGACTGTCCTCGGTTCCAAAGTACTTTATAGCTTGTGGGCGGTACAACGAGAGGGCTGAAGCGGCAAACGACGTAATAACTAAGTCAAGAATAAAGAAAAGCCAGGAGATGGCGAGATAATTTTGAACTGTATCTTTGGAGACCCCGTAATCTGTCCAAGGCGTTACAGGCGTCTGGACAATTTTGGCAAAGGTAATAGAACCGCCAAGCGTGCATACTCCGACGACCGTCTTGAAGAAGTTATCGAAATAATCAGATAGACGTTCTCCAGGATGCTTTACAACGGGCGCTTTCGGGGTTGGGGTAGCCATCCTTATGAACTAACCCTAAGTTAAAAGTTTTTTTTTTTTGGGAAAAAATAAGAAAAAATGGGAAGCTCAATTAAGTTTATGAGATGATAGTTAAAAAACACTGCGAAATAGAGGAAGATATAATATTAGAAAGTATGACATTAACTGGCGATTACCCCGTGGTGGTTGACAGGGAGACGGGTCATGGTTGGCACATGGTGGATATCATGAGGGTGATTGGCTACATCCCCGGATTTCACGAACCGGCGACGCTCACGATTTGTCTCCCCCACTGCGAAACCCAGATGACGAGAATAAGGTATTTTAGCCATGGTACAACTTTGAGCAAAACTTCCGCGTTTTATCCTCACCATACAGTGTCTGATTGAAGTGGCAGGTTTTTACCTTGTGCGGCGTGTGGCGGTCACACTTTAGAGATCATATGTTGTATCTAGCCGATAGATTACGATCATTGTCTTCTAAGTTTCTCTTCCAAATAACGTAATACCACTTGCTACCGGTTGATTTATCTTCAGAAATTGATTTCTGTGCCTATGTTGCTATCATTTAGTATTTAATTCGTCGCCCCCCGCGTGATTGAACTACCCGGGTCGGAATAACATTTACACGAGTGACCTTCCGGGTTGTGTAGAACAGCCCGGAACCAAACACTGCCAAAGGGACAATTGCAATTAGGACAGTTGAAATGTCCCTAAAATCACAGATATAGTAACCTGCCACGTATCAATAAACTTACTGGAGGTAGAATTCTGGATATTGGCAACCAGTTGTTAAATATATACTAGGTTTGGAGACTGTCGTAGTGTGTCGTTACAGTCTACTGTAGATTAGAGTGCCCCTTAGAGGATCGGTTTGAGATTTTATCCACCTGACCGTTGTCCTCATCCTCCTCACCAGCAACTCTACCATAGCAACAATGCCCCGAATATCCCAGATCCTCATCGTGCTTGTCCCTTTAGTGGCGGCACTCCCCATAGTTGTCGCCTTTATTTCCAAGCAGTACCCGTTGCTCTTTCCCGGATACCGAAGCGGTAGCCATGAAGCAGATATTGACCTATCCATCCCATCCTTGTTCGCGATGGCGGATATCCATGGGGATTACCCTCGAGCACTAGCCGCTCTCGTTCATGCCGGCGTGGTGGACGAGGAGGGCAACTGGAAAGCCGGGAATGCGACTTTTGTGCGTCCTGGCAAGCCCCTCGGACGTCAGCGGAACTAACCGGTGCTTTGATAGGTCCAAACTGGCGACGTCGTTGATCGAGGACCAGACACCCAGAAGCTGTACAAATGGACGAGACAACTGACAGCTCAGGCGGCAGAGCAAGGAGGAAAGGTCGTTAAGCTCTGGGGGTGAGTGCTCCACTGCTTACTACTCGCACAATTATCCCATAGATGCTTATGATGTGATTTAGTAACCATGAATTCATGAATGCTATGCATGATTGGAGATATGTTGACCCGGGTGATTTGGACTCGTTTCCGCCCCCTCATGAGAAGACTCGAATGGAGGCCTTTTCCATCAATGGCTCCATTGGGTCAGATTGGATGAAAGACTACGGTGTCACGTATCTCGATCCAGTAATGAAAGCGCATTTCATGCATGCGGGACTCGATTATGACCATTCAAGAGACTTTAATGAATCATTGGGGGTTCAGTTCATGAAGAAACTCCTAGATGGCCACCGGGAGAGTCGATATTGGACTGTAGGAGAACGCCGCTTCTGGGGAAGTTCAGGGCCAATGTGGTATCGGGGCTACGCCACTCTTCCAGAACAGGACGCATGTGCAGAAGCTTCCCAGGTCATGAAGGAGCTGGACGCGGAATTTTTGGTCATGGGTCACACTCCGTCCTTTGAACATGCTATTATCCGTTGTGGCGGTCACGTTCTACTGATTGATACTGGCCTTAGCACGGCGTATGGTGGAAGGCCTGTTGTGCTTGAGATGAGGAAGAAGAAGGTGGGTGATGTGGAAGTTAGATTGCACTACGATGACACAGGCGATAGACATATCATCGAGGTCCTACCCCTATCCTGATGTACTGAGCATTTGTTCCTCATTTGTATTATAGCTTCTGAAACTCAGTATCCGGATGTACTCATCAGGTGATTACAAGTTGAATGGGCATTTTGAAATAGTACATGAGTTTAAAAAGTCTCTTAAATACAACGATATGAATTTAAAGTAGAATGGATTGCCTTCTAAGGGCCTGCTGCTAATGGAGGTGTCCAACCGGCAGCAACCTTTTCCTCTTCTGATACTCCAAATGCCAGTGCGCCGTCATCAATGATGGTTGAGCGCCGCACATCTCTTGCCGTCATCTGATCTGTATAGACATTTGCGCGATGCATTGATTGCCTAACAGAATTACGTCAGTAAATATCTGAGTCTGCACATGGACCTCTGATGCCACTTACCTATTGTCCCACCAGACCATATCGCCACCAGAGAGCCATTCCATGCTGAAAACATACTTTTTGGTGTGTCAGTATTGTACGAGCACAAAGAATTGCCGCGTTGACTTACCTGTGGCTGTGTGCAATGGTCAATCAGCTCCCAGATGAGCTTCTGGCTGTCTTCTAAGGACCGGCCCAGGACAGTTTTGGCATGCGCTGCCAAGTAAAGAGTCTTGCGTCCGTCGGGGCCGACTTGGACTAGACGATGGTAAGCTGGCGGTTTGGCGGCTAGCTCATGTGGGAGCGGGTTGCTGTAGATTGCTGGCGAGGCGAGCCAGCGAGAATGCCAAAGACTTGGGCCACCATTGATTAGAATGACCTCGATATTATCGGCAATAGTTGGAGAGAGTCACTCACTCGTGTTCGATAATTAAGTCTTCAATCTCGTCCTTTTTTGCCTGCGGTAGGTCCGCATACGCTCGGCGGGTATCAGCAAAGTGCGTCCAGGATCCACCCACGCTAGGGTTGCCGTGCGAGAGTAGAATAGAGTATTTTGAACGCTGCTGGTGGTAAGACGAATCCTGTTGCATTCTAATAAGTATTATTTCCTTTCAAGATAGCGAATAGGGATTGAGGAGAACAGAAATCAAGGGACATACGGTATGCCATAGCGCGTTACCTAGACTGTGATGCCACCTTCGGCTGTCTCGCTTTACCAACGATCCATCAAGCTCGATACTTTGAAGCCGCCAATGTCAGAAGTGTATCTATTATTGAGTCTTAGGATGATGTTGAATTCCATAACTCACTTAGCGACATCAAACAACAAGGGCTCTCCAACACGGTCATTCTCTCTTCCAAAGAAGAAAGGATTAATCTCAAGTTTGTCGCCTAACTGCTGGGAGAAAGCAATGTGCCGGGCGTTATCTAAGCCAGTCTTGCGGAAGATCAAGACAGCATATTTATCCTGTAATGCGACCAGCTGCGCATTCAATCCTCGTCAGCCAGTGTACTACTTGGAACGGGAGAATCTCGGGAACAGCCAATCTGACCTGCTTAACCATTTCTGGGGGGATGGGACGGCTCCAGTCAACCCCCGACACTTCAGCTCCAAAGGCTGAATTGGGCGAAACTAGTACGGGCTCGATCGTGAGCGATCCATCGTGAATCGACTGCGGCTCAGATGCACCTCTCAGGCGTAAAACGCCCGTGGCAGTGCGGGCTGGGCACGTGTTTTCGTAGGTCGTGATAAGCGGGGTAGACATGGGTGCGGCTTCTTTTACGTTGACTATTATCTTGGATTGGAGTATCTATTGCCATCACATAACCTGACAGCAGTGACTCTATAAAGCCGCGAGAGATAAGGAGCAACTACGATATCATGCGATGCGGGTAGGACGCCGAGCGGGCCGACCACCGATGGCCCGACGGGCAACTTTATCTTTGACTCGCAATTCAAATCTCCGCCGGCCTGTTTCGTTACTTAACACTCGTACGACCAGCTGTGCCTTGTTATTGGTGGAGTCCATATACCCATACAATTTGACACCCTTCCATCTATACACACACGATTCTCCCAATTGCACCACCTACCGCGTCCAAAGCCATGTCTCAATCCAATACTGTCCTCATAACGGCCGGGCCCTACCAATTTCTCGCGGCCTTCGAGTCCGCCGCGCCCAAGACGGTCGCTATGTTCCGCACTCTTCTTCCCTACTCCCAGAAACTCATCCACGTCCGCTGGAGCGGCGAGGGCATGTGGATCCCGCTGGGCGAGACGGACTTTGGTGTGTCGTTTGAAAACCATACCGCTCATCCAGCGGCAGGTCAAGTGCTTTTGTATCCGGGCGGCATCTCGGAGACCGAGTTCCTGTTCTGCTATGGGGGAGTGGCCTTTGCGAGCAAGATGGGACCCTTGGCAGCGAATCACTTCTTGACTATTACCGAGGGTGCTGAGAATCTGAGGGCGCTGGGGGAGATGGTGTTGTGGAAAGGGGCTCAGGATGTGGTTTTTGAAATTGCCGACGAAGACAAGTAAGTCGCTCGAATAGTCGAGGTGTGGTTTTCTGATTCACTTCCGCTACTAATCACCCATGTAGAATCCGAAAATTCAGACAAGGTCGTCTGGCAATGGATGGGAGGAAAAGCATTGCATCCAAACTGTGATGTTTTCAAGCCATATAAATTAAAAGTATTCTACACGCCCAGCATCCCGTCAACTCCCCATCCTGTCGTGAAATCCGTTCCGGTGTCCAGTAAATTCCCCGGCCACTCCAATCCTGAGTCATCAATAAGATCAAGAAGGGATTGCATCGCGGAATTATCTATCTCATGCTGGTTGTGAGACTCTGTATTTTCGGGCGAGAGGATGAGCAGCGACGCATTGTGGACGATGGCTTGAAAGTCGCGGGCGGGGTGGAAAGCTGGAGATTGGCAGACGCCATCAAATATTTCCAGTGCCAATCGTACCAGTCGAGTAATTATTGAAGTGGATTGAGGAGGGACTGGAGCGGTGCAGGTCTGTGATGAGGTGGGAGCGGAGAGACCACAGATTCGAAGATTGTCTAGAGATAACTTTAGAACTAATTTAGGTAGATTTGATATGTTAGACTTACCGTCTATAGTTCCCCGGACGTAGCATAAGACGAGAAAGGTGACAGCAAACGTGTGTGAGATCCACGTTGAATCAACTGCATATTTCAAGCGCTTAAGTGCTGCAGCATCGACCGAGAATCGACCTTCTGGAAAGCTAGAAGTGTCCTGAGACTCTAATTGCCATACATACTTGGCGCCATGGCTAGAAAGTGACAAAAGCATCTGGGAAGCGGCTGTGAGGCTTGTCTCGAGCGACTGTAAGAGCGAGATCTGGAGCGGTTGTGGTTCTGATCGGTTTAAGGATGACAAAATGGGTCCTAGGGAGGCACTGTTGAATGCAAGACGATACCACTATTTGCTCCGATCAGCTTCGTGACATCTCTGCTGCGAGATGTAAACCTACCCGAACCGAGGTGAAAGGAAGTTGGTTATGCTGTGACTCTGTGTGCCCTGCAGAATTTGAACGGTAAGATTGTGATTGAAATCGGCTTTCCAAAAGAGTACGTACTGAGTCGAACCACCCAAGACCTAGAATAGTAGTAGACATGTTAGCGGTGCTAAAATTGAGGGCTAAACATCCGAACTAACCTCTCCCACTCATCCAACTCCGTATTTGCTTTTCTTAAACTGAATGTGTCTAAGTGGCGACCGGAAAAGTCGCTGGAGCTTCGAGTTGCACGATGAGCGATAACCACAAGCTCAACTAAAGCTGTAACACGGAGATCCGCAGGCTGCTGTGCATTACTATGAGTACCAAAGACTCGAGCAACACTGGCTGCTGGAGCCGGGTCAAGAGAGGCGGGAAGGCCGGACGCCAACATTAAATTGCAGTCACAGGTGACCAGGTTATGCCACACCCTCAACCGGGACATGTCTTCCTCGGAGATAGGTTCATCACTTCCTTGAAAGGGAGCAATGGCTGCTCGATCAAGGCCGAGTATGACAGCATATCGAACGGCAAGTCCAAGGACTGCCCAGGCACTGATGTCATTATACCTGCTCTTATATCGAGGGTGAGCATTGGGTGCTCTTAGAGAATCGCGATTTTCGTCCTCATGACTGCAGGGCATCCATTGCGCATACAAAAGCAGTACTCGGATCGAATCAAGGGTCACATCTAGTGGTGTTGGTTGGAGAAGCAGTCGCGAGACAGCTGTGTCGAGAAGCGCGGTCAGGTCGAAGAAGCGTGGATGAAGACCTTGATTGGAATCCAACCTGTGCGATGTTCAGTCTATATCCATATATTTATATATATTTTTATGCTTACCGCGAGATATCGTTGCCCCAAAAGCGAGCACCAACCGAACATATTGCGAGAAAGAGTGTAGGGCTTGAGGCTCGCCAGTCGAGGCAAGATTGACGAAGCTTTTCACTCAAGAGAGGGGCATGGGGGTGGCAATGGTCGAAGAAGCTAAAGCAGCAGCTGTTAGCTGGAAAATTCCGAGAGATATGGACGAGACATACATATTGATGGCTTTTTGGGCGTCACGACTTGACAGAATGCCTCTAGAAATGGGATCATACGACATAGAACGGCTGTTATTGTTTAGTGATGCTCGGTTATGTAGACCATTTAAGTGGGAGTCGGACGGAGGCGCTGATTCCTTGGAAAGAGCTCCTAGTGAACGAAGGGTTGCAATGGGTGGTCCTAGATCTATGGAATCCATACTAAAACCCGGCGACTGAGAGACTGGGTCGTTGGTGTAGGAACCATTCATCGAGTGGCTATTATCACCATCATCATGACCAGTTTCCACATCTTGGGCATCCAATCGACTTGGAGGCGAAAGAGGCTGTGCTGGAGTCGATTGTGGATGTCGCGTTTGCCTTTGTTCAAGTTCTGCTATCCGAGCTTCGTGCTGGCCAAGTCTGTAGGGAGAAGGGAAGTTATTATTGCTGCCAATCTAGCTTCCCGCAAGTCAGATGAACAATGTATACCTCTTCTGTAAATCGACCACTATCTGGGCCATACGAGAGGGACTGGGCGCTACATCCGGTCCCGGGATGCTGTCCGTCTCAAAGGAGCAAGTTATTGCATGGTGCTGGCAGCGTTTGCAGGGTGCTTGCAGGCCCGCTGTGGGGGACGAGGGTAGACAACGCTGCTTCCGGGTTCGACACTGTCACGTGGTTATGCTCATTAGTACGGGTGAAATAGCTCTATCTAAGGCGAATTGTTTTCTCACTGGCTGGAGTGACGTACTTGAAGACATGCACGTGCGATTCTACGTGTCTTGGAAATTGCATTCTGGCTTGCATCTCCAGAACTGGGTGAAGGGAACTATGTTATGCTTTGCCGCTTAACGCAAGAGAAAGAGGCTTACGTTGGGGAAGGCGGTGGACGTTTGTCCATGCCAAGCTGCGAGGAGAGTGGTATAGTTTGTGAGGCGTCAATGGTATGTACAGTAGTATACGTTAATGGGGATTTAGAAAGCAAGATACCGACTGGGGAATTCCTTATTTTGACGAACCTAGAGCACGAGAAAGTAGGTGCTATCGGCGAAGATTAGGAATGTCCCACAATAAATCATAATACACCGATAGCCCACCCTTCCACGATAACAAAGAAACCCCTGAGTGGCTGTCAAGAATAACCACCAGAGATTAGTGGAGACCTGGGAGAAGCGAGTGTCCGGGAATTATGCTGTTCACGTGATATCGTCCATCGTATTGATTCATCTCAGATTAAGTTCCATGTCACATAACAAGCAAAATCTGTAGACTACCAGTTAATTGAAGCTTTTGGACAGGCACACACTCTTGAATGAGGTTAACCGCCCTGAAATTGCAGGACACCTCCACAAAGGTAAGGTAAGCTGCCTGGTAACCTGTTCGACCCTCAAATTCGCTTCGGTCGCCAATGCCACTTCCGCGTCGTCCCCTGCAGATATGGCCGAACAGAATTGACAGCAGCAGATTCAAGAATGCCCCATGAGTCGCATTGTATGAGAACGGATGATTCCAGCTAGAATATATATGCCATTGTGACACTTCGTAAATAATTAGCTAGAAGATTAGAAAAGAGCTGGTCCAATGACGAATATAAAGTACTCGTTTGATAATCATACAGAAGTCTTTTACAATAAACAAAGACTAGATATTAGATAATATTTACTACAACGGATTGTAATTGAGAATGTTGTCCATCGGGAGGAATATACTATAGTCAAGACCAAAGAGATATGACACCCTAGGTAAATCCCAATTCTGAGAATGAAAGTACTCTGTCCCCTCTGTAAGTTCTACCAATTCGACATATGTGCTAATATACTCAAAACACTTTGAGAAGTTTCTTGTCGGTATAGAGCCATCTCGAGGCCAGAACGATCGCCGACCCTGCGAGACACATGACACCACCAAAGATCTTCACGTTTAGCCAGCCGTTGGCCGAGCTTTGTAGGATGGCTCCACCGATGGGCGCCAGGGTGAGGGCGGGGATTGAGATGGAAAGGAGGACTAGGCCTAACCGGTACCCAATTTCGGGCGGGGGAGACACCTCGATGGGAAGGGCACCGGAGAGACTAATGAAGGCTCCTGATGTGAAGCCGAACATGATGGCGAAGCCAATAGCGATGGACGAGTGAGTGGTGGGGATCCAGATGGCAAATATAGAGATTCCGGACAAAGCACAGGCGATGATGTACATATTCCATCTTCCAATTATATCAGCACTATAACCGGCGGACAGACGACCGAAGAGACTTATACTTGTCAGCATCCAATCAATGATACATATAAGGGGCCAATTGGGCTGGATGTCGACCTACCTTGCGGCATTAAAAATGGATACCAAGTATTGAACCATCTCCTCTGACATATGTGCTTGCTGAAAGCCCTGTGAAGCTAGATAGACGACGGGGACGAAGATGCCATAGGTCAAGACGAAACTGCCCAGCAGCAACATCACAAACGGGAGCTCTTTGAAAGGTGCCGCAAGGCGATCGGCGGGCATCTTCTTGGGCACAGGCTTGGTTCTCGGGCGGACGGTCAGGATAGCAATGACCTGCAGGCCTAGGATGATAAAGGCCGCAGTCCTTATGGTCCATGGGTATCCGGTGCTCTGGATCATGCGACTGATCATAATGGGGAAAATGACGCCCCCGACAGATGAGCCGGTCACCATGATGCCCATAGCTGCTCCACGCCTCTTGGAGAACCAGGTTGAGACGCAGGCAAGCGCTTCATCGTACCAGACTCCATCAGCATAAAATAGTCGAGGAAGGGAATGCAGGTCAAACTTACCAGGCGTGTATAAACATGCAACGCCGATGGCACTGCACACTCCTTGTGACAAGATGAACTGATAGTAGGTCTTCGCCAACGACGCCATCATCAGCCCAAAGACGTGAAATAGCGTCCCTGCAATGATGAGCACCCTCGGTCCGTATCTGTCGAATATTATGCCGACGATCGGCCCCAAGCCAAACAGGAAGAAGAGTTGGAGCGATGGAATCCAGGCAATGGTACTGGTGGAGTAGTCTTTCAGAGGTCCAACCTCGTAATATTGCTGGAAGCTGCCCACACCTGGTGGAAGAGCAATGCTATTAGTCCATGCTGCATAGCGCGTAGCGAGAATCCAGGAAGACTATGGGAGGAGGGCAAATACATACTATTAACCCAGCCCGGGCTGGAGAAGGAGCAGCACCACGCTCCCAGAACGACCAACCATGCAGCAGTGCCGCCATCGGGAGGGCCAGCGTCGGCCAATTTGGGGACATCTCTTGGAATTCGGTCTCTTGCGTCTTCAGGATCCTGCTCCGTCATGCCACTGAGGATGGAGTCTGGCTGTGCACCGTTCTCGGGATCGGTCTTCTCTTCGTGGTCATGCATAGAGATGGTATTCTCAGCGTAATCTGTGCCAGCCATAATCGATACAAGTTGTAAAACTTGGTGCAGTATCCAAGTATGAAGGTATTGTGATCAATGTGCGGCCTAGACAGAGGAATTGGGAGGAATTATGAGCAGAATCATGGCGCCGTAGAAATATAAACAATGCGCCAGACTGATTCTGCCGGGGAATTTTAATTGAGGGATGATATTGCCCCGGTGCTTGATGTTTCGACTCATGATTTGCTGATTTACGCACGACAGTGAGTGGTTTCCGCGGAAGTCCCGCGGCGAACCATTCCGCTGCTCTCGTCATCCTCTAGAACAAGGGGCAGATCCAAGGCTCACCAAAACAACACAGAAACGATAATATTCGACCACTTCTCTCTCTATACGTGTTACTTATACAGGGACTAAACTTTCTTTTGATCTATCTGGTCAGGTATTTCTAATAAACGGAGCAGGTGGTTTGGTGAGGTGGCCCGTGCCTCAGACCGGCCGCCCTGTTCTCTGTACATGTATGTAGAGCCATGCCCCCCCTCGATTTTTGTAACGCTCCGTTCTATAGAAACGCAACGGAAACTCCGTGGCCAACATGCCCAAAGTTCAGCAGCAAACACGCAATTCCCGCCAACGACCCGTATCCTGTCGCTTCTGCCGGTCACGAAAACTGCGCTGTAGCAGAGAACATCCATGTTCCAACTGCGTCTCCCGCGGGGTGGCGTGCGAATTAGAAACCCCCGCGCGGCCTCCGTCGGGAACTGCTGGTGCTTCTGAGTCGGAATTACTCGAACGTATCCGCAAGCTGGAACGGCTGGTTGAGAGCCAGAAAGGGCGTCAGAACGAGCCTGCAAAGCTGCATCATCCAAGCCCGGGTACAACGACACAGCCAGTGCATAGTTCAATTGTGTCTCCGGAAAACGAAACCCTCGATACCGACATTGCCTACTTGGAGAGTATATACAATAATCATGAACTGCCAGTAAGTCCTCTCGTGTGTGTTTGTCCTGGCCAGTTCTGACCATCCGCAGCAACACAAAATACTATCAAACAAACTGGTCTTTAAGATTTGTCCCATTGCGCAGATCACCAACGCTCCTGCATACATCAATCATGCTACATCATCATGTGAACCAGTACGGTGTATTTGGATGCCCCAATACTCAGAAGCTAAAGTCCTCTTGGAGAAGTTTGTGCAAGACATTGACCATATCCACCACATCGTGCACACGCCCTCGCTCCCCGACATGCTCTCCAGAGTGTACACCTGTCTCAGCGTCCCCGACTCCGTCACAAAGCTTACTAGCGGCCTCATCTTCCTCTTCCTCGGAATCTTTGCCTGTGTTACTAATTTGTGGACACACCTCGACTGTTACCGCGGCCTATTCGCGGCGTGTGCAGATGCTAATATTCAGGCGCTGCTGTGGGTAAAGGCTCTCGAGGACCTGCTGGATATTGTACACCGCACTATGGGCACCTCAATGGAAGGAATCCAGGGTATTACTATTGCAGCATCGGTGATGTTGCATGTCAGTGGGTTTTCAAGGAGATGCAAGGCGTTGTCGAACATGGCGCTCTTGCTTGCGAGAGACGCGGGACTTCACGTCCTGGATCATCCATCGAATGCAGATTCGGCAAATCTGGCGCGAACGGAGATTGGGCGAAGGTTATGGTGGCACCTCGCTGCTTCGGATTGGTATGTGTCTTCGTGACGGGAAAAAGTGTCGACTGATGGCGTTGCAGGCAGGCCCCAGCCAGGTTCGATGCTGCGGTACGCGGCGTTTACCACTGTCATCCACGGCAGATGATAGTAAGGAAGCCGATGAATCTTAACGATGAAGACCTTGTAGATGGAATGTCCCAAGATCAGAAGCCGCTGTCGTGGCCAACCATGATGTCCTACCCACTGCAACGGATTCGCGTCGCCGAAATCATGCGCAGCTTGATGGACCGAAACCCTCTGATCATGTCTGACACGGGAGGCCTTAGCCACGATATTATCATGGACGTCGACACCGAACTGCAACTTTTCATCAATGATATTCCACCATTTTTCTCCATGACGAAGGTCGAACTCGAAGCCACTTATCAGCTGAGCCCATTACGCGCGATAAGCATTGTTTACCAGGGCTTCTGCCTTCACTCTCTGACCTGGGCACAACGATGCAAACTTCACTTTCCCTACTTCAGTCGCGGGTCCATCGACCATACATATGCAGCATCTCGGGACGTCTGCCTACACTCTGCACGGCAGGTCATCAAAACCGAAACGCTGCTCAGCAGCTCCGAACTCTTCACCGCAACCCGCTACAAATTCCTGGGACTTGTGGCGTCGGTTTTCATGGCCAGTGTTGTAGTTCTGCTCATGGACATCAACCATAACAAGTCCTCGACGCAGCGAGTTAAGTTGAGCGGGGAGATTCTGGATGCGATTCGGATTCTGGAACATGTGAGACATGAATCGGAGACTGCGGCGAAATTTTTGGAGTCGCTGATGCGCGTTGTGAGGAAGCATAAAGTGTGCAAGGCGGTCGCTCCAGTCGGAACGGGCTTGGTTTGTTCGGATGGTGCAGATGTATTTAATATAATCAATACTCAGCCGGCGGTGGGACTGCTACCTCCCATCACCCCAACAAGTATGTCGGAAAGTAACGAGGTTGACGGCATGGACATCGTACATGAGAGACCGGAGAGTGGGGAAGATCTTTCTGTGTACTTCAACGAACTAGCGCAGAGTTTCGAACAAGGCGTTGATGTCGGCAGCTTCGACTGGGATAGTATACTTTCAGGACTGGAGTCTTCAATGATCTAAAAATTAAGGGATGTTAATAAATCTCCCATGTTCGACAATTACCAGTCCACCTAGCTCCCCGAAAATATATACAAGACCTTCTTCACAAGATACGGTTAGTTACGCGGCATTCGAGGTAAGATCAGAATGAAAGTCGACTTCATCCGAAAGAAATAAAATAAGGTACTTAAGCCCTTACTTACATAGTTATAAACCATACCTGTAAGTAATAGCCAATGCGACACAGGTTCGTGGAAGTTATAAGAGAAATGGTACCGTATTCATGAAAGACAAGGTCCTCCGGGCGTATATTAGGCGATCGTGGGCTTTCTCTTCTAAGATAAAATCCGGCCTTTAGCTGCTATAGTATGTGTAGGATGTTAAGAATGAACACTAGAGCTTAGTGGATAGTGTAGGATAATAAGTGGCTACTTTTAGACCAGGGATTTGAGAATAAAAGTGAAGATAGACAACCTTTTGACACTTGAAGTTGATGGTCGTGTAATATTAAGTCAAGTAGCAATACAATAAAGCATCTCCTCTATATGCGCTCTATGGTTGAAGTAATACAAAAAAAGCCCACAAACACAACCCATAGTTCTATAGCTAGAACTGTAGCAATTTATCAATCCACCCACCTTAGATGTTGTCGGTAATTTTCTTCCACATACTTTGTGGAGCAGGCTATTACATCCCACCAAATCAGTATATGATTATCAATATTGCAGTTATGGAATTCAAATACCTGGTGAGGAATATCGCTTGATGCGCCGGTCACAAAATCGAGATCTGCATAGTCGACGATCTTGCTGCGGTGCCAGAATTTGTACCCGAAGAACAAGACAGCGAAGAATGGGATCGGGAAGTAGGTGGTGATGAAGGAAGATACATCAAATGATTTCACTGGAAAAGGTAGTTATGTCAGTAAAAGGAGGCCACTAATTTGTCAGCGACGACTTACTGAAAGAGGTAAAACCACCAAAAATGAGAACCAGGATACAAATGGATAGCCCGTCTAGTAAGCATAAATGTTAGTTGTTTGTCAGTTGAACATTCACACTTCTACTCACAATAGCTCAAGTAAGGCTGCAGTGGTGCCCTGTAGGGAAGCGTGCTACGGTCAATGCCTTGAGCCTTCAAGCCCTTATGCCATCGAATGCTAGTCCAAAGAATGCCGGACCACGAGATCATACCGCAGATGGCAGTCATGTTTGAGACTATTGAAATATCAACGTTTAGCATTTCTCATTTTAGATGAAGGATGCTTCTCTTACAGTAGCCGAATACTGTTCCCGCTTTTCCGTGCTGGCTTGCTGCCATAAATGATAGAAGGGAGAAGGCGCCACAGATGAGGACGCAAATCCAGGGCAGACCATCTTTGCGTGTTCTACTGAGAAACTTAGGCGCATGGCCGCGAGCACTAAGTCCGTGCAAGGTACGGGAGGAGACGAAAAGATCAGCGCATCCGGCAGACCAGGCACTCGTCAACAGAGCAGCGTTAATGATAGAAGGCAAGACAGAGATTCCAGCATTCTATGATATCAGTGATTAGCGTTTATCGATAACTAAAACAGATTAGAATTCCAACCTTGATGGCAATAACAAAAGGACTCTTCGCTGCGGTGGATGAAAGGTCAAGCGATGGGTCAGACGGTGAAACCAGCATTCCGATCTACAATGACAGCAATTAAATTATTTCCTTTCTTTTGAAAACTTGGGAATCATTATGAGACTTACGATAAATGCGCTGCATAGGTAAACTGGGACGCAAGTTAGCCAGACTTCAGGAGGTTAGGTACAGAAGAATTCTTACAGAGAACAAGTCTAATCCACACGCTCTTGATAGCGCGGGGTACGGTACGGCGCGGCTGTCGAGAATTGTCAATAGTGGCTTGGATAGAAAGGCTTGGAATCGTACATTTGCAGTTTCAGCAGCAGCAATGGCAGTGATTTCTGTGCCGATGAAAGCGAAGGCGGCATTGATTAAGACTATAGTATCACCAGGATCAGCAACTATTCTTTTCTGAAGTCACAATTAGGTTCACATACCACTGAAGAAACCCAAGAATCGACCTTTGGCACCCGCTGCAGATTAGGTTATTTAGCAGAGTTTCAAAGCTGAATTATGCAGAAGCCTTACGTATGCCATCATATTGAACAAAGCCTCCCGTCTCGTTCCAGAACCGGAAGCCGATGGTTTGATGATTGGGACCGCCCCCCGCAGTAATGATGATGCCCACAAGGATGAGCCCGATAATAGTTAGAACCTATGATATTAAGATCAGGTTTGGAATTCCAGTGATGTCCTTTTCGTTACTGACCTTGATAGAGCAGAACCAAAATTCCATTTCGCCAAACACGCGCGTTCCTCCAAAGTTGATTGCCCACTATTATGCGAAAGAGAAACATAATCAGTGCTTTTCCTTTACGCTTGAGATAAGGAGCCACTTACCACTACTATAAGCATAAGCCCAACCCACATTGCGTTGTTGCAAATGCCAGCTGTACAAGTTGAATCTGTCTGACCGGCAGGGGTCCAATACGAGATCAGCACAGCCGCCGCTGAAAGCTCTGCAGGAAGCACAACTGCAAACATGATTAGTGTGTAACTAGCTGGTGGTATATCAATGGCAACATACTGATATAACTATCAAGGAAGATGTAAATTAGCATGCCATTCTCAAAAGGAGAGCACATGATCACTTACTTGTACCAGTAAAGAACACCCATGGCAAACCCCAATTCTGGAGCCACGAAGCGACCAGCGAGCGCAAATTGACCACCAGCCATGGGAAACTGAGAGACCATTTCACCCAATGCAACCTATTACTCGCAAATTAGTGCAAAAAATCAAAAGCAGAGAGCTTGGGCACTTACCATGACAGAGTACAGCAAGGAAGCCATGACGCAGTAGCCAATCAACAAACCGGCTGGGCCACCATGCTGCAAATCGCTTGCTGTCCCAAGGAAGAGACCGGTTCCCTAGATAGAGCGTTAGGAGCTTGGGTCGAATGATGTCTAATATCGGGTTGACTTACAATGACGCCTCCAATGGCAATCATTTGTCTAGAGGATCGCACGTAAGCCCATGGTTTCAAGAAGCTAGAAAGTTTATTTCAACTCACAAGTGACGCGGCTACACTCAGAATTAGTATCAACTCAAATTCTAGAGGCTATGAGATCTCACCTTGAGGTCACGCTGCAACCCATCGTTGCTGCGAGCCAGTAAGGCGTCCTCGCCGTCCGCCGTGCAATTGCCAATAGCCACATCGCTAACGTCCTGCGAATCCGCCTTGCCCTTCTAAACAGCCAAAAAAGTATGGTTAGAAAACTAAAGATATGCGAGCTATGGAGCTCAATCGTCTCACCTCTTCGATAGACATGACTCCGGTAGTCACCTGCGATTCTACTAGACCAGTTGGGTCGTGGGTACGTCGCTGGTCAATTTTCAGCTGGGAGTAGCAGAGCGACCTGGACCGTAAAGGAAAGAGAGCAGTCAGCGCATGCCCAAAGTACAAATATGCAGATGACGCCGGGTGCAAGGGGCCGTACACGGGTCGAAGATAGAGGGTGTCGGCATGGCGGCTGTGGGACCGAGATGGGCATTACGGTATAGATGATGATAACATGATAACAACTTTCCCGGACAGCGATAGATAAGCGACCCTTGATAAGGATTTGGTTGCCGTGGATAGAACGATGAAATCTATGGAGCTAATGGAGTAGTACATCCTGCTCGGTCCTATTTGCGCAGGGATGGGTGGGATGGTCGGCCACTTTGCCGCCCACCTTTGTGATTGTGACACCTCATAGGAGGCCGCGGCTAAGTTGCCTATGTTCCCGAGCCATAGTGATTGATTCCACTGCGCTTCAGCATCCGCTCTTCCCACCTTCTGTATTTGGTCTGTTCGCTGCTACTATTAGTCCGCTGTTCCCAAGAGCAGAACGACATTCGAGCCGAAAACTGCTTGCTCGGTCGCCCCTGACACATTCCAAGCGAAAACATCATGAGTGTTTCAAGCAAGACTCGTGACCTGAAGCCGGGGGTCTACGGACCACTGCCCACCTTCTTTGACGACAATCAAGACTTAGATCTGGTTAGCTACAAGAAGCACCTTTTGAGTGAGTCTATTGTATTTCGGGCTTCTTGGAAAGCATGTAGGCTAATAAATATCCCCAGACCTGGCCACCAAGGGTATCGGTAAGCGTGCCAGACTCTGATGAGATAAATGCCAATCAACTAATATTGTTTCAAGTGCCCGTCTGCGCAGGCTCTTTGGGAGAAGCTGTGCATCTGGTATGCTGATTCTATATCTTGTCGGATTACGAAGCTAACCACATCTATCTCGATGCAGAGCTATGATGAGCGGACCACCATCATCCGCTTCATTAGAGATACTCTAGACCAAGAGGGGCTTACATCAACACCAATCGTCGCAGGCGTGGGAGGATCCAGTACCAGGGAGACAATAACTCTGGCACGTGCTGCTGCAGAGGCTGGAGCGTAAGTCTTTACAACAGGGTTATCAATTGAATCAACGATCTTTTTATTAACAACCCATAGCGATGCGGGGATGGTAATCCTTCCGGCTTACTATGCCGCCAGTCTCAACGCAGACCAAGAGCAAGTCATACAGTACTATGTTGATATCTGCGAAGGCTCTCCGGTCCGTATACCTTCTTTAGCAAGGAACTATGATGCTAAAGCCTTGATTGAGAATAGATTCCACTACTACTTTATAACTTTCCTGCCAACGCGGCAGGTCAGGACATGTCTTCTGCAGTCATCGAAGCAGTAATGCGAAGAGCTCCCAACCTCTGTGGGGTGAAGCTCACGTGAGTGATCTACCGGAGTGTTTAGCTTCTTACTTACTGACACATTGATGCTTTACAGATGTGGTGGCAGTATTAGCAAGCTCATTCGTCTCAAGTCAGCCATTCGTGAAGATGTATCCATCAATCAAGACCGACGATTCCCCTTTCTCTTTCTTGATGGTCTCATAGCCGACCTCACACCATGGGTTTCCTGTGGCGGCCACGGAACCGTCAGTGGCATACCTAACTTTGCGCCTTTAGCCACGATGAAGCTCTGGAACTTTTTGAATAATCCATCACCCACCGACGCTGAGGTTCAAGATGCTGCTCGGCTACAGGGCGTCCTCTCCAATGCCGATGTCGCTGCTGTGCCAGCGGGAATTAGAGGCATGAGTAAGTCTAGCGTCCTGACATCCTACCTCTTTGCCCCAGTGCTGACCACGATGGGTTCTAGAATATGCTCTACATCAGTTGCACGGCTATAGTATTGCCCCTCGTCGTCCTCTACTGCCTTTAAAGGAGGCGGAAGGCGAAACATTCATGCTCGCTCTGCGTGAGTTGCTCGAATTGGAGGCGGAACTAGCTAAAGACGAGAAAAAGGCCTAGTCAAATAAATAAAATCTAACCATCTCACGTATGACGAAGATGTGAAGCTAGAAAACTTGATTCCCCGTCGTGATTACTTTTCCCCAATAAGACATTGCCTCTAATTACACATGCTCACGGTATTGGCTTTTTCTAGTAGCCTTAGAGAAAGTAATTTGATCGAGAATACTGAGGAAATTTCGGTGTGTGAGAGGCCAAACTTTGATAATATCGGACTTTAGTACCTGCTTGAAACTTGTTGAAAATGAAGACAGAGAAAAGCTAAGGCCTTTGTCCGGGCCACTTTCAGAGAGGATATTATATAATTCAGAGTCTAGAAATAGCAAGGAAATACTATGTGCCTTACTGCTTGAATATAGATATCGTCGATGGGAATGAGAAATACCTGCCAAATAATATGTTTGAACTTGGACTGAAGTAAACTACTTCTCCAACCAGAAATATCAGGAAGTCACACGTTTCCCTTTGCGTCTTTTGAAATAGACGAGACAAAGCTGCCGAAGAGAGTAAGCTCTACGAGTATTCATCCAATAGCGGATTCCATTGACAGCCACCCTAGGATAGATATAAGCCTATAAACCTTGACTTTGGCCCGAAACTCTAAACTATTGTACCACCGCAAATGGCTTCTCGGCCTTTCCTGAAAGCGCGAATGGCCGAGACAACACGTGACCAACCTCCTCCTTCAGGCTGATGGTCGTGCATCATCATCATTCTCTTGCCATCTTGCAATAAATTCTATGTTAGCTTAACATAATTTCAGCTGAGCGCTTCAAGTTATAACACCAGATACTGAGCTGCCAGCATCCCTGTATCTCTTTGAACTTCCTTGAACCTTCATTTGCTGCTCCCTTGGCTCCAGCCTGGACTGGACATGGCGCAGAACACGACATCAGAGTCCGCCAAGAAGATAGTGATTCTTGGTGGAAGCTATGCGGGTGTATCCACAGCACACTATCTTCTTAAGCATGTTGTTCCGCAGATGACAGACCAAGCGTCATATCAGGTTGTGATTATCAGTGCCTCGTCGAAGGTCATGTGTCGTCCCGCTTGCCCACGTGCGCTGATATCGGACGACATGTTCCCCCAAGAGAAGCTCTTTCTCGACGTCAACAAGCTGTTTGAGCAATATGATTCGGAGAGTTTCCACTTTATCCATGGCACAGCAACAAAGCTCGACCACACAAATCGAACTGTGTCAATTGACATCGCTAATGGCACCACTGAGCAGATCGCGTTTTACGCTCTCGTCATTGCTACCGGTGCTTCCACGCCTTCTCCACTACTTAGTCTCAACCGAGACTTTGAATTCTTGCGAGCAAGCTGGGAAGAATTCCGAAAGTCACTGCCGACAGCGAGAAAGATTGTTATCGCCGGCGGGGGTCCTGCCGGTATTGAAACAGCGGCTGAGCTTGGTGAATATCTCAATGGCCGCGCCGGCTGGTTCAGTTCGAAGTTGGCAAATCCTGCGGTTTCAATAACTGTCGTGACGGCAGGTGAGAAGATTTTACCGGCGCTTCGACCTGCGATTGCAAAGAAAGCCGAGGGCTATCTTGCCTTGGTTGGCGTGAGTGTGATCAAAAATGTGCGAGTCAAGAGTGTAGCTCCACTCAACGCAGGAACAGGCGACGTAGCGACCAAGGCAGTGGTAACGCTTGAGAATGGGGAGACGCTAGATGCTGATCTCTACATCCCTGCAGTGGGTATGAAACCCAACACTGACTTTGTCGACCCATCACTATTGTCAGCAGATGGCCGTGTCAAAAACAACGCCTCAACCTTGCGACTTGATCAGGCTGGACCGCGTATTTATGCTATTGGCGATGTGGCATCCTATGCACGGCCTGCAGTTCATCTTATCCTCAATGCCGTTCCCATTCTTTGCACCAATATCAAGCGCGACTTGCTTCTTGACTCGGGGACAAAAGGCGATGCCATTGGTGAGGACCGAATTTTCAATGAAGATACTCGGGAGACGCAAATGGTGCCAATTGGAAGGAGCAAAGGTGTTGGCGCCGCCATGGGATTCCAGCTACCTAGCTTTCTGGTGTGGCTGATCAAGGGTCGAGATTACTGGCTCTGGACGACTGGCAGTTTATGGAGTGGAAAACAGTGGGCCAAGGAATCTTGATCAGACAATGTTTGAAATGATTTGTGGCTTAACGTCAACTTCTCAGGCTCGGATTGAAAGTGGGTTGTTTTGGGATGGAAAATAAGCGATGTGGAGTTTTTATTCTGCATCCTACACTTGAGTTACAGTCTTACTATAGTACCATATTATCTCCTACTTGAGCTTCGGCTTGTAATATTTATTTATTGGTCATTTCTAGCTAATAACTCTTGTATTTGTCATTGCCAATGCAGGCAAATGATAGTAATAGTACGCGCGGGTGCTACGTTCATGTCGGTGACTATTAAAGTATATGATCTCTAGGACATTTTCTTTACAGAAACTGGCTTTTACCTTCTTTAAATTCCATTATGATTTTTGAGAGAATACTTCTGATGTCTCATAAAAGAAACATTGAACAGTTCTTCCCCTCAACAATCGCAATATTCATTGAAAACTTCCACTACAATTCCATTACGTATCGCCAATCCCAATCTGCCCATTCCAAAGCACCAGATCACAGCCCGACTTTGAAAACAAGAAAAGTCAAGCTTTTGACAGAAGCTCAATCTGTTATGCACTTCTAAAACAACATGTCCATAAGACGGTACATTATGGGCCGCGGACCGGTCACATGACGCATCACTTTCCTGTGCCGTCTTGACTGGCCTGGAATCATAAATGGGATACATACCGGACACGTGTGTCGTTAGGCTGACATAATGGTGGGACGTTGACTCACTTATATGCACACCGTTTTTTGAACAGACTATAGTACATAGCTAGTCCTTACCACGGAGCATTGTCTTTCGTGTTTAGCTATATGGTTAGAGTACCCGTTCTGACACCGCCAGTCCCACCGGACTCCCCACTCTTCGCCATGTATCCCTCGTCCTCAACCCATCTCACTTGCCTCTGTGGGACCATTACAGCGCCAGGATCGCTCCTTTCCGACTCAGCCATTCCAATCTCCACAGAAATATGCCACTGCAACACCTGCCGCCATACTACAGGGTCACTTGGGGCATCTTTTCCAAAACTCAGCTCAGCTCCATCTCAAGACATCTTGTCTAAACTCACCGCCTACAAAAGCTCTGAAGTCGTTACACGTTACTTCTGCTCACAATGCGGCTGCCACTGCTTCGCGCTCAACCAACAAGAAACTCAGTGGTATTGCCTGGGGGGAATCATTGAACAAAATCCTTCCAATAACCTGGACAGTGCCCCAAGATCAGCAGACACCATTAAGATATCGCGGAATGAGTTTGTGCTCGATACAATCGATGGCGGGCTGGCTCCTATCCTGATTGACCTCAATGGACGCACTATCCCATCCTGGGCTACAGCACCAGATAAACTTCCCATGCAAGTACCCTTCGAGCTCCCACATTCCACAGTTCTGTCCCTCCCCAACAAATCTATCAATACCCTCCAACGACCTGAAGTGGATTCCTATCTCACGGCCAAATGCCATTGCAGTGGAGTTTCTCTCTTAATTAAACGGGCAAACTACACCGACTCGAGCGGTAAGAAATCACGCGTTATTCCTTCTGACCCCACGAAATACTTGACATACCTCTGCGCTTGTCGTTCCTGTCGTCTTTCTACCGGCGTATCGCTGGTCCCATGGAGCCTCATTCCGCCTGCAAATATTTTTAGTGCCCACGATCCTCGAAACTCGGAGGGAAACATGACACCGATAATTTTTGGTGCCTCAATTTCCAGCCCCGACGCAAACCCGGGGCTGTCTTTGAAATATTATTGGTCATCGCAAGATGTGTGCCGAAGCTTTTGTGGCAGCTGTGGAGCGACGGTATCATATTGGTGTGGTCAACGCCCAGATGAATTGGATTTGGCGACCGGGATTCTAAGAGGTGAGGAGGGGTGCATGGCGAGAAGATGGCTTGATTGGAAATGGGGTAGGTGTAGTTTTACGGAGGAGTCTATCGACAACGAGATGTCTCAGGCATGGAAAGAGAGCGCAGCGGTGATGGAGGGAGTTGAAGGCTGAACTGGTGAGGGGTTGTTATATTCATGTTCAAAGAAGGCTTTCCTCATAGGAGCCGGGATTTACTTAGGCGTAATGTTATATCGAAATGACCAAAGGGTTTTTAATATGCGGACAGAGACAACATAGTTAATTTGCAGCCTTATTAAAGGAGCTTTTGTTTACTAAATTCCAGCTAGATATATATCACAAAATTCGGTAACTTTCGCCTTTGCAATGGGAACCCCGTGGGATCATTAGGGCTGGCATTCATAATGTATCGACTAAGCTGTATAGAAGACTGCCTCGAAGGCCTATCTACATCTACGTGCCTTTTGGGGCCACATCGCCATTCTGACAATATAGGGTCACTGAGAATGTGTAATATTAATTCTCTACTCTTCCTTAGTTAGACCCACAGAAACCCAGAGGGAACTAGGATCCGAAAATTTAGCCGACGGTGAGGCGAAGTGACATGCTACTGTTTCTGCTTTTGGAAAGGAGTGACATTAAAGAACGGCACAGTTGTAAAATTACCATGATAAGAATTTAGCGGCACAGATGAACAACGCATGGGTATGGCGAGTCTATTAAATAGCGCTACTTTTCACTCTGCTGCTCGGTTCCCACTGGCAGTGACCTTGGTCCAAGACGCTCAATTCGCTTCACAGACGATACAATGATATCTTTCAGCCAAGATGGGCTCCAAAAATGGCTCGCATCCTTCGATTTGCACCGCTTCGGAACCGCCTACGCCTGCACTATTGGAGTCATCTGTTGTCTCGCCTATGCTGCTACTCAGAGCCCATCCTCGCGGATCCGATGGTGGATGCTCGTTCCCATCACCGGTTTGACTATGACTACAGCTCGTTCGGTGCTCGACATCCCCGCATTTAGTCCTTTCCGTGTAGCCATCGGCATGACCTTGGGTGTGAACCTTGTCCTGGAAAGTATTAACCACCTTTGTATTCGCAAGGTCTTTATAGACCTGAACAAAAGGCCCAAGGGCGAATCCGCTGTTTATTACGCACTTCGTCAGGGGACGGATCTAGTCTTCAATAAACGTTTGATCGGGACGGCACATCAGGTCAAAGGCGTACCAAAGTTCAGTTCCAAAGACCCCAGTTATGTGCCATCTAGAACCCAGTTCATCACCTTTCGAGCTACGCGCGCCATCCTCTTATACCTGGTTCTCGGCATGCTCCTCCGTGAGCCACCCCCAGAAATCGTCAGTTTTTGTCGGCCTAGCGACAGAACATCCTTTCCGATCAGACTGGTTCAAGGAACCGTCGGTACTGAGGAATTTACCACCCGCTTCGCCTTCACGCTCAGTTACCTGGCATCCAGCGTTCTTTTCCAGATACTAGGTCATGACTGTATTTCCCTCATCGCCGTGGGCATCCTGAATAACGATCCGGCAGCCTGGCCGCCTCGCTTTGACTCAATCACAACAGCATATACTATTCGTCGCTTTTGGAACCCGTTCTGGCACCAAGATCTGCGTGCAACATTAACATGCTATTCACCTTTGATCTCGGACAATATCCTTCAGCTACCGAAAAAAGGTGTTCTACAACGCTACGCCAAGATTTATCTCGGCTTTGGGATTTCAGGCTTGATGCATATTTACAGCGACCTAGCGAGTAATGTCCCCCTCTCTGAGACAAAAGCAATGAATTATTTCTTGCTTTCTGCAACGGGGGTTTTGATCGAGGATCTGGCCATCGCCATTTATCGCTTGGCAGTACCGGATCGGGGGTCAGCAGGGCAGCCGCCTTTATGGCAGAAGGTTGTGGGATTCTTGTGGACCCTGTTCTACACAAGTCTTGTAACACCCCAATGGGCATGCACTCTCGTACTGGGTGGGACGTTACCCATGCCAGGTTTCCCTAGGCTAGAAAGTAGTACACCTCCTTAGATTTCCTTGATCTTACATTAATGGACTTTTAATATTTCGTGCCATGGGCGGATGCCTTGGATAGATCCATAGCACTGGAGTTATTATATACTTTAAGAATAAAAAATGCTCATCTTCAACGTTTCAACTAAGAATTTATAGTAGTGGGTATGGGTTTTTTTGATGGCCGAGGAATGCTGCAACTTGTCCCATGTGGTCAAATCCCCAGTATTCTTCTTGCTCACCAGCTGCATTGATCGCACTGATCCAGGGTAAGCCACAAGCCCCATGCTCTAGTGCCTTACTGGTGTTCTGCCGCAAAAGGCTTTTTACATTATCGGAGGTGCTCTGGTCAATCAATTAGTTCCGACAAGCTAGCTCACTTATAGGCGCAAATAGCGTCAGATTACTACCCTTTGTTCGATCCTGGTTGCCATCTCGGTCCCTAGCATATCCAAAAGAACAGTTCTGAAAACATCTGGAAGTTGGACTGGCTTCTTCTCAATCCAAAAGCTGTGAAACAGTGCGCCAATCACCTCCACATACTTTTGAGGAGCTTCGAGATAACACGTGACTAGCACTCTTTGAACCTAACCCGGTTCCAACACTCTCAGCCATTTGCGCCGGGAGTAAGACCTTAAAAGGGAGTTTTGCTCATACCTTCGCTGTCAAAGTGTCTGGGTACTCTTGAGGCCATCCCGGCACCCATGGTATGTTATAAAGGCGAGCCCATCTGGCGATGTCTTTCTCCATCCATTTCACCTTGTCTTGTCCCCAAAATATCAATACTAGGTCCGAATCGATAGGTACAGCAAGTTGTGCAACTCACTGCGATTATTCCAAGGTGGCACTGTGCCGATGGCCTTTACGAAACCCGCGATGAGGACCGGGACATATGTGACCTCGCAATCTCGGAATATGACACAGTTCTGACGGGACAAAGATTAGCTGGGTTCCAATCTAGAGATCCAAGTGGCTGACGTTGATGAGATGAAATGCTAGATATGAATATGGGCTATGGAGGTCAAAAAACAAGGTGAGCTTCTGCTTTGCCATAGCACTTAGGACAGAAATTTATCAACAGCCAGTATTGAAAGCACCAATTCTCAGTCCACTTGTCTCATCTCGGGAAGGACTGAGGCGCAGAGTTCAATCCCAGCCGTTGTAAGCAATTATTATCATTGTCCCGACCTGGCGAACTGCGGACCCGCCGGACGTCCGGTCGGAGCCGCGGAGGCAGCTCCAGCCATGCTGATGTCAGCAATACATCGTTTTTGAACCTCTTACAGTAGTGAACGTATCCCAGCAATTATAACTCTAGCAATTAAGACCGTTCGCCGTCTCCGCCAAGCTGACGTGCTTGTATGGTACACATCTTATTGGTGATGAGTACGAGGCCCTTGTTGAGGGATTTGAAGCATAGACTCCTTTATTCCAGGAGATTTCGAGAGTGACTTGGCCGGTAGATAATCTATGAGATTACATCAGATGAGGACGGTTGTCTTCGGTATGGATAGAGGACCACACGGGGAGTGGTGCTGTCCTAGTCAGCTCAAACCGTTTGGGTCGATACCGTTGAAATTCCACGAGCAATTCGCGATTATGATTCTGCGCTTACCCCAGGGCTAGGAGGTGCAGGGGAGCAAGGTACGTACAGGGCCCTGTGGAGAACGAAAGATTTCCTCTCTGCCCCACTGCTGATGCCGAGAAGTGCCGGACGAGCAAAGTCCTTGGCCTTCTAACATCACTTTCTCCATAGCCACTATCAACTGCTTGTCGGCGGGGCCACAACGTGTTCTGATCCTCCGTCCGCCCCATGAGTCAAATCCTTTACTCGACGTAGCATGGCTGCACGGCGCCAATTTTCAAGCTGCGACCAATGTCGGCGCTCGAAGCGCAAGTGTATATTCCCCCCTGCGGCGTCCAGCAACGCGGGCCAGTCTTGTCTCAATTGCACCTATATCGATCGCAGCTGTACGTTTGAATTTGCAAATGCTCGTTTAGAACAAAGGAAGCAAAAGGTAACAGAGGCTGCCGCTCGACCACTCCCACGAAACAGACGCAATCAGAATAGTGGTCGATTAAGGTCACGAATAGATTTAGGATGCACTGCCGACGAAACACAGAGCCCTAGCCTTGATACGGCTTTTGCTAGCGCTTCGAACAATCTCGGAGATCTTGGGGAAGAGTGGAACTCGTTCATGGCGGAGCTTAATTCACCAGCAAATTTCAGTACGGCGGCAGCACCGGGTGTTTTAGCCGCTGACAAGGTCCTCCCGGAAAAGTTCGGTCAAAATCAGCCAGCCCTGTCACTATCCAACGACCGGAATAACAGCTTACTTCCATATCAATTGAGTTCAAGAAGTAACGCGGGAGATACCCCGAGTTCTGTACTTGGACTTGCGGTTGCAACAGATCTTAGCAGTTTTGATGAGCCTGAGGAGGAATGGTCGACCTACCTAATGCCAGACCTGGTGACATCCTCGGGCTCTTACAGTGGACAGATATATAATCCCAATAAAGATTATAGTCCTGGTCACTGGAAAGGCAGCCCCATTCAGCTGCTCAACTCAACCGCCACTAAAAGCCTGCTTGGTGACTGTCTCCATGATATGTATAGGACCATGATGAGTGGCATTGAGACCCGGTACTTGACGTATACTTGCAATTCATACTCACCAATAAACAAATACTATTTCCTTGAGGGAGAAGAAGAAGAAGAGATTGCACCTGACAGCGTCTCTAAATCTCCACCTCTCTTGTCAAACCATTCAATTCACAGATCTGGTGCAAAGCCAACCACAGAGATGGCTCCCGAGACGTGCCCATCCCGGGAGTCTTTCGATTTATCCGGATTCGCCAAAGCTCCAGAAAAGGGGAATGAAGCAAGAAAGGTTACCTTTGTTGGTCTCGCTCATTTTCTCGACCATTTTGGCCACCTCTATGGTAATAAGCTGGACAAGCAAACAAAGACGGAGGATGAAGAAGCCTTGGTCGCAGTACAACGTGCTTTTGCACTTCAATGGTCGACCTGTGATGATTCGGGTATCATAAATTCTCCAGCGGGCGCTACCCGTAACGATAATCATCACCAGAGAAGTAGAGAGATTGAACACCCTGTTAGCAATACTCGCATCTTTGCGACAGCTTGGTTCAACGCTCGCTCACAGATCTCAAATACGAAACCACACCGTTCATTCGCACGCATATACACTATATTATTGTTCCATACTATGCATGCACCAGCAGAGGCCAAGAATCTAACCCAGGAATCAGATGAAATTCTTCGTCAAGGTCTAGAGGAATTTCTAACTCTGAAGAAATTGGTGGAAGAGTATTATTCCAAACATCTAAGCTCGACATCAATCTATCGCATGTTGCTGGAGTCTTCTGTCAAGATATTTCACTGGTTTGCCTATATACGAGATACCATGGCATCGATGGTCTCTGACCGAGCATGCGTTCTCCAAAATATTCCTATCAGATCCGGTAATATGACTTTATCAATTCTCGAAAATTGCACACATGAACTGACAATGATTTTAGGTCTTCATCCTGCATCACTTTCCCCCTTGGCCACAAGGTGGACGTACACTCCCCTTAACCAAGTTGACATACCAAATGTATGCCGACAAGCAGTCAGCCACACTATTCTCTTGTTCAGGCAGTTTCTTCACCTGAGAAAAGTTTTGCAGTCGGGGGATATCATGAGTGATGGTTTTGGGGTTATTGACCTCGTTGATGAAGCTACGGCTACCATTGATGAAGTCAACTCGATCTATGGTCAGTTCTATGAAAACTGTACAAATGATTTTGACAAGCTTTCCAGACCTGCCAAGTCATCTTCTGGTACGTTACATGACGCGTTATTGATCTATTATTTACTGAGCATACTATATCCAGGGTTCCTGATACTATTTTGGAATTTGGGCATTCTGTCGCTTGTGGAACAGATTCAAACTGCTAATAGTCTCGGGTTCATTTCTCGGGATTGCGAAGCCTTTTCAAAAGCTCGCCAGTACCAAAAGGCTGCTCTAAAATCTATAATCACCATTTCAAGTAATATGACCACGCTACACGCCCATGGTCCCTGTCGTATGGAGCTCTCTAGAGGACTGAACACCAAACTGCCACTGATATCAGATCATGCAAACCTCCTTCTTACCGTTACAGCATTAGTCAAAGCAATCGAGACCACTATCCACATCAATACTTGGAATGATACCAATGCCGAAGACGCCATAGCAAGCAGAACGGAGGCCGGACCAGTAGAAAGTTGGATGTCTTTAATAAAGCCCCTGCTATCGTGTTTACTTGACCTTGATGTCACGGTGGCAGGGTCAAATACAGCACGTGTAGCATTTCAGAAGCTCATGAACTCCTATAGCGACATACTTATGGATGGATGGGCTGTGGAGAAAGATGACGTCTGATTTAAAGGTGTATAATAGCGTGAGCGATGTCGTCCGCCTAGGCAAATGACAATGTGGGATCCGTTTAGCAACTTCGATACTGATTTTGGTGAGTGGACTGATACCCTCTGTTTCTGTAATAGGGCTAGTAGCAATGACACTAGAACTTATACTTGTCAACCCTCTATCATGTCCAATTGAGCTGACAAGACATTTATTCCAGCTTTTGCCTCTGCGGCATGATTTGTGTCCAGCTGATTATCCCTGCACCAGTCTTGTCAATCTTACTGTATTATTCCAAATATCTCGTGTTCTCAAGTCATGTTTACGAGAATTTCTGTACTTCGCCTGGTACTGAATGGAAGGAAACTTTCGATCCTGGACTCGGGTCTCGCAAAGAATTTATGGCATCGCTGTTGAATAGACAACATAAGTTGGAAGCCTGGTGGTGGATCAAAACGTCATTGCGACTCCGCGGATCCGCGGCTCCCATGATAGTGTCTCGGTAACCACCATCACGACGACCCCGGGTCCACTTTCACGTTGGCCACGGTTACAGAAAACAACTTGAGCCTTCGTTGCCCACAATAATTTCAGTATTTCAGTCGTTCTAGTCTCTCGTGGTTTGCTAGAGCAAGTTTCGTGCCAGTATCCTGCTTTGCAATTTCAGTTCGATCCTCATTTAGTGTTGGCCGCCTCTTACAAGAACCTGTAACCTGATCTGCATAGACCCCATTCAGAGTGTTTTCAATGCCGTCCAAATCGCAATTGCCGTGGGTGCCGATGCATCAGTCGGTTCCATCCTTCCTCTTTGAATCACCTACAGCATCCCTCCCGTCGACGAAACCAATTATTATTGATCCAAAACGGCCCCAAACTCATTATTTCACGTTGCACACCTTGAGAGAATGGTCCAAGAGATTCGCCACGGGTTTAGTGGCTGCAGGATTCAAGGCTGGGGATCGTGTCATGCTATTCTCTGGAAATGACCTCTTCACTCCGGTAGTCGTGCTGGGAACTCTTATGGCGGAAGGAATCTATAACTCAGCAAATCCTGCCTACACGCCTCGAGAGCTGGCCCATCAGCTGAAGGATAGCGAGCCCAAATTTATTTTAGCAGCCGACAACTGCGTTGACCGTGCGTTGGAGGCTGCTGATTTGGCTGGCCTCAGCCGGAGTCGCGTCCATCTTTTCGAGACCATTCAGCCGGATCATGAGAACACGGCGCCTCAGACATCTGTGGTAGGAAATCACTGGCGAAGTCTCATTTCCACACCAGCTGCTGGAGAAAGTTTCAAATGGAAAGAGCTGAACACTCCGGAGTTGAGCAATAGGACGGCAATTCTGGTGTATTCTTCGGGGACGACTGGTCTGCCCAAGGGAGTGGAATTAACGCACTACAACTTGATTTCCAACGCTCGCCAGCTTCGACAGGTTCAATTTACTACCGATCCGTCACGTAGACGAGCTCTTTGCTGCGTACCCTTGTATCACGGGCTCGGCCTGGTGTATTATATGATCGTGGCACCGAGTATGGGGATGCAAGTATACTTGATGGAGCGTTACAATTTGGCAGACATGCTCAACTATATCCCAAAATTTAAACTCACGGAGCTGCTGCTTGTACCTCCGATCCTAATCGCTATGTCTAAACATATTCAAACGCACCAGGGAAAATACAACGTTGATAGTATCCAAAAGGTCATCGCAGGTGCTGCACCGATCGGCATGGAAATTACCCAAGACTTTGAGAAAGTCTTTTCAGGGAGACTCAACGTCCGACAGGGATGGGGAATGTCAGAGTAAGTTTTGAGTGCGCGAAGTATTTTAGCGGCTTGACTGATGAGACAATAGAGCACTATGTATAACTCTTTGTTGGCACGAACAGGATCCTTCAAAGGAGAGTTCAATATCTGTCGGTAAACTTTTACCAGGAGGAGAGGCAATGATCTTGAACGACAAAGGCGTAGAACTACCCGTTGGCGAAAGAGGTGAGCTGTGGATGCGGGGACCTAACGTTATGAAAGGCTATTGGAAAAACCCGAAGGCAACCTCTGATACTTTGACCAAAGATGGCTGGCTAAGAACCGGAGATATTGCTTACGTTGATGAAGATGACAAGTTTTATATTGTGGATCGAATTAAGGTATGTTTTTGTCACACATGCAATCCCCCTTCTTTCGCCATGCTAAGCCGAATTAAGGAATTGATCAAAGTACGAGGGGCACAAGTAGCTCCAGCAGAGCTGGAGGCTTTGCTTCTGGAACATCCTCTCCTTCTGGATGCGGCCGTAATCGGAGCTAAAGGGTTTGTTGCCTCAGCCATTTGAACGCGCAAGTAGTAACGAAAATAGAATCGGCGAAGAGGAATATCCTCGTGCATACGTGGTGCGGCGTGAAGGTGCGACAATCACGGAAAAAGACATTGTGGAGTTTGTCAGCAGCAAGGTGTCCAAAGTCAAGAGGCTGACTGGCGGTGTGAGATTTGTTGATTCCGTTCCCAAGAACCCGGTACGTCTTCAGAGTTCTAATTACCAAGTTTCCCATACTGACTAGATGATAATAACAGTCTGGCAAGATTCTTCGACGAGAATTGCGGGAGCGGGCAGCAAAGGAATTGAGCCAAGGCACGAAATTAATGGGCAAGTTGTGATCTGATGCAGAAGAAGAAAATGAAATCTGTAAAACAGGCAGATATTGAACCAGCTGCTATTTTTACATTTGAGGTGGTATTTTCTGTGAGTCTGAGCTGCTGGTGCCTATGGTAGCAAGCTCAAATATGGAGCTCTGGTTCATGACTTAGCTCAATATGATCAACAAATGCATATTTAGGAAGGCCAAAAGCTTCATGCCGTCATTACGCGCGATCTTTGATGTGTTCCAGCAATGCCTGGTTGCTCAGAAGCCTTGGGAGTTCACATTGTGATTTATGATATTCGAAAGTTGAAATTTTAAGCTTACACTGCATATCGCGTTCTTTCTGGAACAAACAAGGTTGACTATTTCTTAGAAGATGATCTTTTATTTGTATAATTGAGTCTATAGCCTCGCTAAGTTTAAATTCCGAAGGGTATACCGCTTTACTTGTTCGCTCTGGTACCTCATCGGCACGCTCATACTCGCGGTCAAACTATCAAGAGCAGTGTGGACTTTACCTTTGTCAACTAGGCCTACGACTAATCATAACATAAAAGAACTCATCGGAGGCCCAAAAGGTCCCTAATCACGACATGTACTGTTTTTGACTGTTGTTTCGCATCGAGGCCTTCCATAGCAGTTTCCAGACACTGAGAATTCGCCAGGTCTCTGCCGACAGCTTCAGCCTTCCTATCACGATGAATCAGCAGAGATGGAAGCCGGATGTCAAGCTATTTTCCTCAGGTTAGCTTTTGTATCTCAGAACTTAACACAATTGATCCAAGGACTTACAGTGGAGTAAAGACTGGCTTGATGGATCCCCTTTTCAGTAGCCAAATAGTGTAGCCGTTTTCTGGACCATAGCTTTTGTTCGTCGGTGCAAAAATCGGACACAGTTGTGATAAATAGTGGCCAGGTTATAAACAAGCCCATTGCGCTCTTCTGATGCAGAGACTGCAGGCTGCTTCCCCAATTACCGAAAGAGCCCGATCGAGAGCCGTATCCCAGGAACAGTGGGACGCTTGCGATGATATCCTCAATCATTTCTTTGGAATGTCGTATAGCCGCGGAGCACTCCGGGGCAACCTGGTAGTCCAGGGCCGGAGCATGAAGCCAAGCACTGCATCGAATAATATCTCCGCAGAGAATGATCCTACTCGCCCTCATGGAATTCCAGGCCATGGCGATCGAGATGTCGACATATTCATCGACTTTTCCGGGGAACACATTGCTGGTTTCCAGATCCTCCACCTCGCAACGATCGATCCAAGCCACGGTATTAAATCTCCATATAGCTGTGAGAGAATCCTCCCACTTTGTAAACTCCAGCTCTAAAGCTTGGGCTGCATCCAAGAGCTGCTTGACATCTCTTCGATGGTAACGAACGCCCTTGGCTGCGCCGAAGATTTGAGTGGCGTCAGCATGCACCTGCGCCACCTCCAGGCTGAATCTTGCAACAAGGGCTGGCAGGTCGTCTTTCGAACCGAATTGCATCCACCAGTCGACTCCGATTTGTGGGGATGTTGAAGTCATGAGGCAGTTCACTGTCTGTGTTTGAAAACAGCACGTCGTTAATAAGATCCCAAGAGCTAGCGCAGGGGAACTAACCATCTGTCCGCGAGCCATAACGTGCAAAATGCGGCCAAAAGGGCTCAGAGACTTTTTTTGTTCTCTCATCTGTACCAGAGCTGTAGCCCCATTGGCATGGGAACTCCATCCGTTTGGTTGGGCAGCACTGCCTGTAAGAACCTGTAATATTTCACATTAGCATAAAAGCGCATGCTAGCAAGCAAGATGATCTGACCATCGATGCTGATGTTGGAAATACAATATTGGAAGACTTACTTCAAATAAAGCCATTATCAGAATGGCTGCTAGAGTTTCGTCCTCGAAAGCACGATCGGGATCTTGAAGTGCTTTATTAAGCTGATGAATTGCCAATACGTAATGTGTCGAGGCAGTTGATCGTAATGATTTAGATTTGCAATTCCCGAAGAAGGCAAGGGCAACCGCAAATACAGCTGCCGCCAATGGCGAAGTCGTGGACGAGAGCGAGGTTTCGTTCAAGAGCGCCGGTAAAATGAACTCCATAAAACTACGCGAGCTGCCAGCGGTAGGCTTGAGGACGAAGTTGTCGATGAAGAAACACACAACTTGACTCTCCAGAGGGGTCGTCGGGTTGTTGTAAAACAACATTGGCTTTTTCTGTGGACGAAAGGATTGACAATAGCTAGGATCTAAGTCGAGCTTTTGGTATTTCCAACTGTCCATTTTCGGGCCTCGCACATCCCGCTTGGTGAGCGCGGAGTATACCTTCACATCTCGGTATCCAGGGCATTGTCTTCTGGTCTTGACACATTGGTGACATCTTGGTAGTTCTTTATCACACTGCAATGGTTATCATGATCAGCCTGGCATACATCGTGAGATTCGTGGGGCCTACCTTAATATGTCGTTCCCGGCAAGTGCCACACCCTACTAAAGGCTTCGTAGTAGTAACCATTTAGAAGGATATCTCTAATGTCCAGTTGAGAACAAGACTGGTGGGGTATTATATCAATTACGGGTAAGGTCTGCAGGTAGCGGGTCGTAGGGGCAGTCGTCACTTTTCAGGAAACAAGCCGCCCGCGCAAAGCTCAAGAAGCTACGTCCTTAGCCTCTGCTGGATGAAACAATCAAAGTTGACAGGAAATATGATAGGTTCATGGTGCAGAGACGTGTTTCAAAAGCGAATTGAATTGTGTCATTTCGCTGTCGTTCGTCTGTGCGCATTGTTCATGAGTAACCTTCAAGCCTTTGGACACTCTAAGTAGAGAACAGAGGGAACTACAATCAATGGGGAAATTGGCTTAAAGAGTATCGTCAGGCTTTGCAATACTCTGGCTAGCTCAGAGCGACATGTATATCCCCATAGCCCATTTCTCAAGCTGTTTGCCACCTCGCAATTGACATGTGCCTGTTTCCAGTCATTGCCCTCCTCGCGTCTGTGCATTGGTCCAGACAGGCTTTTCCTCATGCGCTTTGGCTCTGCGTGTGCTTTCTCTTGAGAACTGAGAACTATCTCCGTAGGGTTCTCTACTCACTTTCTGGCAGGTGAGATCGCCTCCTCAGCTGACTAAGGGTACTCTAAATTGCCGGACGCAACCAGGCCCCGAATGTTAGGGTCTTACTGGCTCCTTTTCTACGGAAATTTAAACAGACTCTCTACTTCCAACCTGAAATAAAATTTACCATATTCAACTTGAAAGATATATCTTCCTGCCGAATAGCTGATACAGAAATATGATCAGGATGACGAGTGTCCTAAAATTGTATAGACTTTGGAACCATATGCGTTTCTAGAGTGTCCGGTGTAATAGTTGACTGTGGCGGAGTTGTATCCACGTCAAACAACATGTAGAGCACCATCGATATCTGCAACATGTGAGGAGGAAGGTGGATTGCAGTGATCATCAATGAGTGTGAAGCTGAAATCCTACAGTAATGCATATATCTCGGCGGATCGTCGTATATGCCCATCGGCAGATTTGCATGGTTGGAGCTTATTCGTCCACATTTACTGCTGACTAAAGATACCATACAGTTTTAATGTGATCTATTTATAACCTACAACATGTGTATATCACTTCAACTAGCGTTATACTATATCTTTCAGTGTGTAATTCAGGTAGAAGATGTCAATTGAGTCACGACAGATCCAATAGTAGTCTTAGTTACTAGAATAGCTTGAGATGGCTACGCTGCAAGACATACAATACTGCACAATACATCTCATCTATAGACCTGTCCACCACTCTGTCTTTTCGACATCGAAGCTTGCTCTAAGTGAGTTATTGTCCGTGGTCGCACTAGTCGTACCAACAATAACACAGTATGTATCTTTTTCTGAGATCCATGCATTTCTTCCCTCGTCCCAGAAGCTGGTGGCATACTTCTTGTTTAAGTTGACCTCTACCGTCTTTTCCTCGCCTGGTTGAAGATATACCTTGCTATAACCTTTGAGTTCTTTGACCGCGCGGCGAATGCTGGGGTTGGCTTGGGCAATATAATATTGTACGACTTCGGCGCCAGCAACGTTGCCCGTGTTCTTGACTGATACTCTGGTGGTTATCTGCTCTTTATCTGTCGTTATGCTGAGACTCGAGATAGAGAAGGAGGTGTAAGAGAGTCCGTGTCCAAAGGGAAACAAGACTGCCTGCTCAATTGCTTCATACCACCGGTAACCAATGTAGACATCCTCGCCATACAAAACGCGACCTCTTTCGCTACGGTAGTTGAGATATGCGGGATTGTGTTGCAATCGGATGGGGAACGTCAAAGGAAGCTTGGCAGATGGATTGACGTCCCCAAAAAGAACATCTGCGATGCCATTACCAGTTTCGTTTCCGCCAAACCAGGCGTGGATCAGTGCCGGGACTCTTTCAAGCCATGGCATTTCTACCGGTGTTCCAGATTGCATAACCACGATGGTATTGGGGTTTTCGGAGGCTATTGATGATATGAGTTCATCCATATAATCGGGTAGTGCCATTGTCTCTCGATCACTGCCTTCACCTTCCCAGTCACTCTGCCACTTGTTAGCATTTGAGAATAAGTCAGGGGTGTCGGGATACTTACATTTAATCCGGCGCAGATGATTACTTGGTCGAATTCCCCAGCCAAAGCCACTGCCTTTTTGATTTCCGCTTTGGGATCGAGAACCATAGCACCGCCAAGACGAATAGCACCACCACGAGATGCTAGCACCTCTGGTTTCAGGGTCGATGTTGACGAACTGCTGTATTCAAGCAGTACGTGATAGGATTGTCCTTCCTTTATTGGCATGGTGGCCTTTTCCTCAATGGTGCCGCTTCCAAAGAAGGTAGTACCCTGAGTCTGTTTGGTTGAGTTATCAATAACGAGTTTCCCATCCACATAGAGATTGCCCTTGCCCCAAACAATGAGGCCAAACTCATAGTCTCCATCCTCTTCCGCAGTAAAGGTACCCTCTACCGTGGCATAGAATTCCTCGTTTAATAGCGGATGGGAGTAGTCAACCAGGAACATATCGGTTCTGACAATCGAGAGCTGATCGATGACTTGACGGTTTTTGACTGTTGGAGGTTCATTGTAGAACCTCATGTCAATGCCTGGTTTGCCCTCTGCATTCTTCAATTGTGCTCCGAGTAGCGGAAGTTCTTTATGACCATAGCAACCAACAGTATAGGCAGGTTCTTGTTTCAATTTGCTTGAGATTCCATCAAACGGAGTAATGGCATAGTACGCTGGTAAAGATGCTGAACCCCCTCCACAGTACGTTGCTGTCTTAGCATTTGGTCCGACAATGAGGGTCTGTACTTTTGGTCAGCATTAATCAACCTCTATCTGCCACTTAACATACCGACTTGTCTTTCTTTAATGGCAACAGATGTCTCTCATTCTTCATCAATACAATAGAATCCGCGGCCAGTTTTCTCAACAACTTGGCCGTCTCTGGAGTATCATTTGTTCTCTCGATGGCATTTTCCTCCACTCCGGCCTGAGCACATCTGTTGACGAATTTCAAAACCTCTCGAGCTCGTGCGTCGAGTGTGTGTAGTGATATGTTATTCGCGGCAATTGCACTCCGCACCAGCGCCCCACGCCATTTCGTAGGGCCGGGCATTTCCAGATCGAGACCGGCATTAACGGCGTCAACGGTCGAGTAAGTGCCAAACCTGCAATATCAATCGTGTCAGCCGTGGCGTATCAACCAATGCCCAACATCCTCTCGTAAACTTACCAGTCGCTCATGACAAGTCCCTCCCAGCCCCATTCACCTCTCAATATAGTCTGGATCATCGAAAGGCTCTCGCTCACATGCTTGCCATTGACTTTATTGTACGAGGTCATAAAAGCTGACGGGCGAGAATCTCTGACGACCAGCTGAAATGGAAGCAGATAGATTTCTCTCAGCGCTCTTTGCGTGACTATCGAGTCGACGGCTTGTCGCTCGTGCTCTTGGTCGTTGCAGACGAAATGCTTGATGGTAGCTACGACTCCAGTTGATTCGATGCCTTTCACGATCTCGGCAGCGCCCAGGCCAGCCAACACGGGGTCTTCTGAGATGGACTCAAAGCCACGGCCACCCAGGGGCGCTCGATGCATGTTGATGGTCGGCCCCAGGATCACACTGGCTCCTTTGGCTTTACTCTCCTTCCCCATCAGCACTCCCGCCTCGTGAAGCAGTGCTTTGTCGAAGGTAGCGCCCATGGCTGTTCCACAGGGAAAGCACGCGGCCGGGCTCCCGTTGAAAAAGCGTGTTCCGCGGATGCCATTGGGACCATCGGAGACCCGGATTGAGGGGATTCCATGCTCGGGGATCGGAGCCGTATGCCAGTTGTCAATACCTTCAAGAGCATGGTTAGAACGCTACCACCACGGTGTTGAAGTGGAGGATACTCACCTGCCAGCAGATCAATCTTTTCTCTCACGGTAAGCTTCGAGAGCACTTCTTCAACATCGAAAGTCGCCATTGTCGTCAATCACAACGTCTCCAGAGCACAACAAGGAGGTGGCATAAGATGGAAAGCAGAAAGGAAGGCGCAGATGACGCGAAACCAAGAGCATTGCATGCATCCTGTATTATACTTTCCGAATGCACGGCGTCTCAGCCAGCAGCGTTGATGGGCGCATCCATCCCTTCGAGTGTCCCCAAGGCGCACCGCAGAGCAGGAGGATAGAAGTGCCGGCGCAGAAAGGCTCACCTTCCTCCGCATCGCCCAAGCCCCATGATGACGGCCGTCTCACATCCTCCGCAACGCACACGACGACGCCTATGATCCTACCAAGAGCACAGCCGGCTCGTCGGCCCTGCGTTCCATGGGTGCAGGTTGGCACAAATCCGCCCTGACGGCATTGCCGAAGATGTCCCGCACCATGCCCCGAAAGTCCCCGGACGTCTCACAGCGTCACGACGTCGCCCAACATCGGCAAACCTGTCTATTCCAAGCAATATCGTATCTCGCACCGAGTCGCTCGCAATTAGGGGTAAGGGCGTGCTGCTACATCCCCAGACCCCACCCCATTCCCCCATCTCCATCGCATGATGCCTCCCCCGAATGGGGCAATCCGGAGTCTCTAATTAAGTTCGCCCACCCGTGAGGCGACGACGCCCCTTGCCGAGACTCGGCTCTGGAGTCTGTTGATAGTCCTGCTCGATGATGATACCCACTGAGGCGGGGTTTACAGGTTGTGGGGATCCCATTGTGGGTGACAACCATACAGCGGATCCTGACCTGACGCTGTCTCCCCAGTTCCTGCGATGCCCAAGGCCAATATATAAGATGCCCGTCGTCCGCAATGATGGTGGAGAAAGCACTTGTTCCTTTATTCTTCGATCTGTACCATCATCCAACAACACCATAACTATACGCACCCTCTACCTTCGCTCCGCCCGATACGGTCATGGGGATTGCTAAACCCCAAGACAACGCCGCTATGTCGTCGGCTCCGCCCGACGATGGCATCCCCTGGTATAAGAAGAGCCATCTGCGGCGCCTCAACTTCTCCATTGCGACTCTGGTTCTGTTCAGTGCGTCGGCTGGCTACGACGGAAGCTTGATGAACGGTCTGCAGGCCCTGCCCCAGTGGCAGGAGTTCATGGGCAACCCCAGCGGCGCCTGGTTGGGCTTCATCAACGCTTCGGCCTCGCTGGGCACCTTCACGGCCTACCCGTGCGTCGCCTGGGTGTGCAACAAATACGGCCGCAAGCGGTCGATTGCCATCGGGTATATCTTCGTCATCGTGGGAACCATCCTGCAAACCACGGCCAAGTCCAGCGGCCAGTTCGTCGTCGCTCGTTACTGTATCGGCCAGGCCAGCGCGTGGTGGGGAGGCTCGGCGCCGCTCCTCATCACCGAGATCGCATACCCGTCCCACCGCGGCATTCTCACGGCCATGTACAACACCGGGTGGTACGTGGGTTCGCTGCTGGCCGCGTGGATTACCTTTGGCACCCGGAACAACGCGAGCTCCTGGGCATGGCGGATCCCCTCCCTGGCCCAAGTCTTCATCCCCGCGATTCAGATCCTGGGCTTCATGATGGCCCCGGAGTCTCCGCGATTCCACACGGCCAAGGGCGAGCTGGAAACCGCCCGACAGATCTTGACCAAGTACCATGCCGGTGGCGAAGACACCGAACTGGTGCGGTATGAGATGGCCGAGATTGAACACAGCATCATCACGGAGCAAGAGACCAACCGGTCCAGTTCATACATGGACATGTTCAAGACTCCCGGCAACCGACGCCGGCTCTACATCTCCGTGACGCTGGGTATTGCCGCGCAGTGGAACGGCGTCGGCGTCGTGTCCTACTACTTGTCGCTGGTGCTGGAGACGGCCGGCATCAAGGATTTGACCCAGCAGACGACGATCAACGGCTGCCTGCAGATTTGGAACCTGATCTTCGCCGTCGGCGCCGCCTTCAGTGTCGATCGGATTGGGCGGCGCTCGCTGTGGCTCACGTCCTGTATGGGCATGCTCGCATCGTATATTCTCATCACGGCACTCTCTGGGTCCTTCGCCACGACGGGCAGTGCCCCCACGGGCATCGCGGTCATCCCGTTCCTCTTCGTCTACTACGCCTTCTACGACATCGCCTTCACGCCGATCCTGATTTCCTACGTCGCCGAGATCTGGACGTACCAACTCCGCGCCAAGGGCATGGCCGTGATGCAGTGCGTGACGTACATTGCCATCTTCTTCAACACCTTCGTCAACCCCATCGGGCTGGGCTCCATCGGCTGGAAATACTACATCGTCTTCGCGGTGATCCTGGTCTTCATCACCATCAATGCGTACTTCTTCTACCCCGAGACGGGCGGCCATAGCCTGGAAGAGATCGCCCTGATCTTTGATGGACCTTCGTCAGGCTCGCCGAGACGGGAGTTTGCAGAGGACTTGCACCGCAAGGGAGATGTGGAGGACTACTCGCATGTCGAGAAGGCGTAATGGGGCCGGGAGGGGGGAGGTTTTTTTTCTGGTTCTTTTCTGTACGAGTAGGGACACAATTCATGGCCCATCTCCAATTGTGCATAGAGATACATTTCGATTCTATACCTATTAAAATACATACTAGACCTGGAATAGATAGATTTCATGTTAAATGGTTCTGTAGCTTTGCGTGACTTTTGTGGGTATTTTATGCTCGGAATACCATGAATTATTTCTTGATACTGTGCTTAAAGATACATTTCTCTGTCCGTGGGAAAGTATACAAGATCTGGAGTACATTGATTTGATGCTGAACCGCCGTTCAGCTTTTAGGTAATCTCTTTGGGCATTTCATACTGAAAACAATGTAATTTATTCCTTATTTCAAGTTGAGGTTAGAGTGATTGCCAATCTCTATTTCAACACTGTAGAAACAACCTAAAGCCACGCATCTATAGCAATGCACTGTAAGAGATCTGCAACACCGCATACCTCGTTTGAGTTTATTCTCCTAATGCGCCAACAGGGTATCCATAAAACAATTTGGTATCTGGTTTCGAAAGACCTATCAGATGACTAGACAAAGCCATTGCATGATCTATAATTAAGCTAAGAACAACCCCGTCCTATCTGGAAAAGAAAAAAGTTAAATGGTATAGTGGAGCATTAAGCTGCTCAAATGGTATGATGGTTCTCATCCTCATGACGAAATACTCCAACGCCGCACGAAGCCCCCCCCCCCCATTTCACCCCATGCCATCCTTCCCCTTCAAGACAACCTTTCGTCTCACCCACGAGAACACCGCAAAATCGAACCTCCGTTTCACTACACCATCTCCTGAAACACCACGTCACTCGTCTCGCCAACCGCCCTCTTGACCACCAGGACGAGCTCGTCCACGGTACTGAGCAACTGCACCAACGCATTCAACACCACGACATACTTCCGCAATGCTTCATCCCCCATCTTGCCCTTGACGAAGAACCCATCCGTCCCGCCTCTCGACTCCTTGACCTGCTGCCGCGCCAGCGCGACCGCCTTGGTGAACAGCGGCGTAGGTATCACAGCCGGCAGCGGGTCCCCGCTCTTCAACGCCTGCTGCACCAGCGCGAGCACCGCCATCAGCTCCGCAATCAAATCCGGGTTGACGGCCCCCGTAGCCGGCACGATCTTGGCTCGGTCCGGCGCGGAGAGCCGCGTCGAGTACACCAGCAGCTGGGTCATATTTTGGTTGAGCGCGATGCAGAGATGGCAAACCTGGCTGAGCGAGTCGGTGTTGAAGTTCGAGGTGGAAAACTCGAAGCCCGTGAGCTTGATGGGTCCGACGATGGAGAGGAGGGTTTCTCCCACGGCAAGGGCTTCTTGCTCCGCGACCTTGCGTAGGTCCGGTGCGGGATCCTTCCAACTCGAGGCAAAGAGCGCGTAGCGGTCTTGAACCGTGGCCAAAGTGTCCGCGAGAACGCGCCGGTAGTGGCGGTTGGCTGAGGGCGGTCGTGGGAGGAAAGTGACGATGACTGCGGCGGCAAAGCCGGTAAGCACGAGGACGACGCGCCGCCAGAAGACGGAATAGCCCACCCCGAGGTCGCCGTAGCTGGGAAGGTGAGTGTCGATCCAGCTATAGACAACAACCAGATAGGCCGTGGCGGCCATCATGATTCCCGCTCCCATCAGACTCGGGGGACTGAACAGACGCCACCACATGAAGATGACAATCACGACCGCCATGATGGCGGCGATGCCATACGGATTGCCACCGCCGTTTCCGGCGCCGATATACCAAGCCACCATGCCCACAACTCCGCCAACGACGGTCCCTACGATTCGCACCGCGATGCCAAAGACTAGGTCAGCCGTGTAGGGAGCCATTGCGAGCTGCGCCATGATGACCGCCCAGAGACCTTTCTCGCGGTAGTAGAAGCCGGCGCTGGACCGGGTCACGGCGGGGACGGAGAGGGCCATGGTGACGATCACCGCGCGAAGAGCAAAGACACCTTCCGTACTGGAAACCCATCTTATGATCTTCAGTAAGATCTGGCTGCTCTTGCTCCTTCGGCGCCCATTGGGCGTTTTCATAGATATCAATTGGGCTCGCGCCGATGGTGCTTCTTTCTTATCGGCTTTGTCGTCCGCACTTAGATTTGTTGGCTCCGTCGCCGAACTGAGAGTTTTCGTATCCGCGTGCTCTGTTGCGATTATCGGGTTTTCCGAGTCGTCGGCGCTTGAGATCCAGCCCAATAGAGCCATAATGCGCTTCGGAAGCCATAGCTGGACTTTGGTTCGAGTGGACTCGAGCTCCACGATCCTCGATAGTAGAGTTTCCAACGCATCGGCCAGCTGCATCAGTCGGTCTTCGAAGAGGAGGCCCATCATGAGGCCCGTCAAGGGCGGAAATTGCTCCTCATCAATTCTTAGGAAGCCATTCTCGTCAAAAAGGTGGCTGTGTGGTTCTAGAAGGCTCGGGGCCGTCAGTTCAACAAAGGTTATTCGATTCTCCTTGAGTTCTCGGAGGGTCTCCGTGTGCTTTTGCAGCATCTTGGTGCGGCTAGCCGCCGAACCCCGCGAATTGGACGATGAGATAGCCTCGATGATGGCGATATAACTCTCCCGGCAAGCGCCTATCAGTTTCTCACTCGAGGTCGACAACGCCTGCAGGCTCTTCTCCATCAGGTCACTTCGGCTGGGATGTCCCACCTGACGCTGGAAATCCATCGCACGACCCACCTGATGATGGCCTGGGCGGACGACCGCCGGACTACCATCCGAGGTGCTATCAGCTGCCTGAGCTTCGGCGGCATTCTCCATGCGCTTTTCCTTGGCTCGCTGCACCTCCAGCAGGCCCAGGAACGAAATAATCACCCAGCGCAGCGGCTCGCCGAGCGTGAGTAAGTCAGCACCGCTCCACCGCCCGATGGAGATATCCATGGGGAGAAAGGTCGTGGATGGCTGCAACGCCTTGTAGGCCATCACTACCTTCATCTTAGTGCCCATGAGCACAGAAGTGCTCATGCTGAGACGAGGATGCTTCCATCCGAGTAGACAGGCATCCAAGAAGGTTGGCATGGGTGCGAGGATCTCACCCACGCCATGGAGGACCTCGGATGACGACGAGGTCGGGAAGATGAAGACATTACACACCAGGCCGACCCCGGCAGCAATGGCAACGGGGATGATGAGGCTCTTGGGCAACGTCCCCTGAAAGGTCGGCAGCAGCGGGGCGTCGGTGAGGAAGACAATGGACACGATGGAGGCCATCATTTGCACGAGGATCAGCTTGGGCGCCGCGACCCGGAGCCGGCACTAGGACAGGAAGGTCAATCTTGCGGCCGTTCGCACCGGACCGGAACTGGCACTCACCACCAAGTAGATAAACAAGCCCACCATGCAGTAATAGGTGATGGTGACGCGCGTGTCCAGCATGAAGCCGTTGAAGATCTGGATCTGCGCATACTCGGTCGGGCTCGACAGCGTCCCGTTGTGCGTAGCATTGAGGGCCATCTGCTGGAGCAGGGCATAGCGCGCATTCACGTCGGCAGCGGGCCGCGTGGCCAGGGCGGCCTTCATGGCGATGACGCCCCAGGCCCAGCCGAGGGCGAGGCCGAGCAGGACGGAGATGGAGGTGAAGAGCTGGATGAAGAGGTTCCCCGCCGGCGGCGCGAGGAAGAGCACGAGACTGGAGGGATGAGATGAGTACGGCCGGACGACAGCTTCAGATACGGCGAGGCTTACCATCCCACGAACGCGGCCTGGCCCAGCACCTGGAGGGTCGGGTTGATGAGGATCAGGATGGTCTGGATCCAGACGGCCACGCAGCTTTTCAGCAGCTTCTTCGCGTCGCGCGCGTTGAAGTGGTTGAGGAACGGCGGCAGTGTGCGCTTGGAGGACGGCGGCGGATAGACGTCAGGGAAATAGGGGTTCTGAATGGCTTCGGGCTGGACGGGCAGCGACTCGTCCAGCTTCGGTGCCTCCTTCTCGGCACTGTGGCGGGACGGCGCTGCTGCTTTGCGGCCGAACATGGCGTGGCTTCGACGGGCGGATCGAGACGTGGGACGAAACCGAGAAGCGCACTCGTCATGGTGGGCGAGGCATGTATATGTAGCTGCAGGTCTCGCAATCTTCCCGGTGCATGTCGTATCTGTCGATCTATATATACCGCCCCTCTATCGATAGACATGCAATATCCCATCCATCCACATTGCCATGTGCTTCCGGCAACCTGCGCGAACCCGCCCTGCGCGAGACCAACCCAGTCCTTCCCCGCAGATCAAAACAAGCTTTGGAGGGAGGCGGTCCCATCGGCGGCCCCAATTGGCTGCAGATTACGACAGGGCTGCGGGCGCGCGGCACGGGGAAAGACGTGGCGCTAATGAGCTTATCTGCGGTGCCCAAAACGGACTAGGTCAGCATTTGACGTAAAACCTAAAGTCCGCGCCCCCTCGCGTTCATTGCGGGAAGGGAGAGGGCAATTAGTCATCTGAGTCAGCGCAACCTCGCGTGCGTCGTGCTTCCTGCTTTGGGCGCCGTGCTGGTGTCCCGATTCGGTCTCCCTGACGTGTGGAGATGCTTCAGCCTACCCGGTACCATGGGATGGATGCGTGGTGCCTTGGCTCGAGCTGAAGATGTGCAGGCAACCAGACCCCGGCGGTGAATAGATCCGGAGAGCTCAAAGTACGGCATTGGACTGTACTGTACATAAGCTGGACCCGATCAGGTTAGATACAATCAGATAAGAGCAACACAGATGTTGGGAAGAAACTGAGGGCCGAACTTCATCTACGGCCACGACCCAGACGGAAAAAAGAGGATCCGAGTGTTCACGATAGCCGGTAGTGAGGATACGATATCCTATGGTCCTGGTCATCGATGGCCAAACCTAGACATATGGGGACGCCAATCACTACAGCCGAGGGAAGATGGACATGAAGACAAGCAGAGTGCCGCAAAGCACGAGACCCTATTGCCACACAATCGCCAAGAAACGGATACGGAAAAGACAGAGAGAGAAGAAAGTAGGCCCGATCAGCCATGATTGCAAAGAACCAAGTGAAAGATATCCAACAAGGGAGAGTACCGAAGAAATTGCTTTCGAGAGGAAGAAGGGCACTGGTACGCAGAGAGAAGTTTGGGGAGCTGAGTGGTCCACATACGGATACCAAGGCCGGTGCGGAGCGTGCAAAGGCTGAAGAAAGTATCGGTACTGCTGCTACACGGGCCGCTGCCCTGGCTGTGGGATATACTAGCCGCAACCCGTTTGCTACCACGAGGCCCATTGTTCCCGGAGCTTCGGTTAGTTGTACGTAGTCGACTCTTGATTTCTACCACCACACGAAAGCAAGTCCAATCGCAGACTGGTTTGCAGCAAGTCAGCTGATTTTCATGTCTTCTACCACGGATTGCTACCAATCTCTCATTTTGGAGTAGTCAACCATCTCGCCCGCTTTGCGGACCCTACCGACACTCACCACAATACATGAGTCAAGAGAACGTCATCACTTCCTCTCTCGACTAGTGATTTTGAGGCCTTCTATACCCGCCTAGCAGATGTTGTTAGGATACCGGTTCAACTTCTACGAACACGCCCCGAGAGGGAGGTTCAGCAGATTTATAATGCCGACTTTATTTCTAGAGAAGGATTGGGGTTCTCGTCGCCTCACGAGACGGATACGTCTAGTTATATGCAGTCATCGCCATTCGCTCCGTCTGATAGTGAACCTGTCGATCGTTCTGAACAAGAGCTCCGTAACCGCTAGTATAGCAGGCGAATTTATATCTGCTACAGTTGATATTGGTACGTATAACCCGAATCCTTACTCTCGGGACTTGACGACATCTTCTTCTTGATTGAGAGCAAGTTCCTGTTCGATGATGGCAACAAAACTCGAAACGATGGCAACAAAACTCGAAATGATGGCAACAAAACTCGAAATGATGGCAACAAAACTCGAAATGATGGCAGCAAAACTCGAACTTCCACGTTGGCATGGGGCTGTTCCAGATACGTAAGGCAGGCGAAAAAAGCCCAACCCACCTAACGCAACTGAGTAGATGAACATTCCCTCAGGTCCGCCGGAGATATTGATGTAATACTCGCAAGTATATCAGATAACTAGGTGATATAGGAACGGACGCGATCATAATGAGGCCGAAGGATGTCTAAATGGTGGTAAGGCCATTTTAGTGTATTGAGGAGAACACAGAAGGCCTTAAGATAGGCCATAGACTATCGGCTTCTACTCGCTTTAGAAAGTGACGCGGGAAGACTATGGATTGTATTTGATTTATGGTGAGGGAACATTTTCACAAATTCACCTTCGGTAGCCGGGTAACCGTTAATGATTTGCTTTTGAGGTGACATCTTAGGTAAAGTTATAGCAATTGCTATTATGTTCTCAAGGTTGAAGTGTTAGTATAAGTTCAAAGAACTAGAAAGTCAATAGGTACTTACTATAGGTGGGTTATAGTGACTGTGTATGATGTCAGGTCATAGTAGATTGTTTGTACACATTGGAAAACTAGGAGAATGTGAGTTGAAAACTATCCACTGTAGAAGATGCATGTAACGAAGGTCAGTTTATGTAACGTCTCGTTTGTATCTGATGGGATATATATACGCTAGCTTAGTAGCATGTGGTAAAAATGTTCATAACATCATAATGTTTCTCTCAGAACCCCATTACGACACCCGCTAGTATTATTAAACCTAGCTTCTCCGGCCCGATATGCTCCCACCTCTGGTGCGCACCACCCGTGAACTGAGCTGGCACTACACCGGTGCTTGTGGTGGTACTGACGGGGCCTGCCCCCGTGCTGGTGGTGGAACGAACAAGCCCTTCCGTAGTACTCCCGCCCACGACAACGGAGCTGCCCCCGGGCGCCAGTGACACGGTCTGCCCTCCAAGGACCACATTACCCCCGGCGGACAACGTCTGGCCGCCGACAATAACCCCACCGCCCGGTAAGGTTGATGCCGCAAATGTCTGTGATCCAACCACTACGCCTGAGAATGTAGGGACCGAAACGGCCTCTATAGTACTGGTTCCCATCACGACTACGTTTCCTGAAGGCCCCAGCGAAAGCGTCTGGCTTCCCAGGACCACGTTTCCTCCACTGGTTAAAGTCTGTCCCGCAACGATAACTCCACTGGTTGGTAAGGTCGACACCGTAAACGTCTGTGATCCAACAACTACGGTGCTGGTGCTTCGGGTTTTCAATTCTGCAGAAGAGCCAATCATGGTCGGAATAGTCCCGGGCACAACATACGACGTGATCACCGCACCTGAAGACTCGGTCCCGGTGGGAGTCGTCACGACCCCTAGACCGCCGGAATCAGCTGTCACCGTAACCCCTCCGATGGTGACGGCCGAGCCTCCGGCGGAGACGTGATTGTCTCCGATGACAAAGCCGGAAGAAGAGGGCAAGATCACGATCGTGACAGATGAAGTGCCAATTTGCGCCGTGGTGATTTCGGACGGAGATGGAACGGGACCTGTACCCACGCCTCCGTCGCTTGCGCTTGATGAAGAGAAGGTGCTGGATTGGCTTCCACTTCCCGACCCGCCGCCTTGGTTGCTGCTTCCACCTTGGCCTCCTCCCAGATTTCCATCCCCAGCCGTGCTCGCAGCCGTTTGTGTAACATCCGTTGTGCTTGGAGTAGTTGGCTCAATCACCGCCGTGCTCGCAGTAGATTGTGTAACGTCCGATGTGCTTGAAGTAGTGGGTTTGATGACCGTCGTGCTTGTAGGTGTCGTTGTAGCGGTCGGCAGAGTAGCAGTGGGGCTTTTGGCTGGAGACGCCGGTGTTGAGGTGGTCGATAAAGTCGACAAGGTTGATATGGATGGTGCACTAGATGTAACGATCGCTGCTGGCGTCTGATATACGGTTGAAGCCGTCGTTAGAAGCGAAACGCCAACTTTTAAGCCGGCAATACCGTTACCACCAATCACCGTACAGTTTGGTGCTCCAAGGAGAGAAGCCAGATAGGATTGTAATGCTGATATAGCATTAGGATCATTCTCCGCGCCTACATCATTAGAATTGTTTGGGTCGGTATGATTCCATGTAACCGAGGAAGTCCCAAAGTAGGTGTATTCACTGGGGGCGGATACAGAAGTTGCAGGAATACATTCTGAAATCAGTCCTCCACTAGTCGTAAATGTGATCCATGTTTCAAGAGCTGTAGTTATAAATTGAAACACAACCTCTTGCGTCAACGTTATCCTGGCCCCAGGTCAGCCGAGAAATTGTAAAAGCTGGGCAATTGAAAATGAATACACACGATGTATCAGTTACTATATCAGTCTCAATGTCTCCGTCAGCCAGGTATGGTTCTAGAGTATTAAGGACGGAGGCTGGCAAGGTAGCGGTGGTATTGGATGGCACCGTATGCGATCCAATCGTCGAATTCGTTCCTTCGATCACAGTATAGACTACGGTGGGCCCATCAACCGGGTATATTATATCCCACCAGAGCATGGCTACAGTGTCAACCGTAAATTCACAGCCACAGTATTGAAATTGGCTCGAAGTCACGGTCGCCGATGGAACGGAGGCGTTCCCATAGCTTGCCACTGTATACTTGTGAGCCTGAAGAATCACTCTGGAAATATAAGGCTCGCTCACCTAGTCCATGAACAAACTCCGAATACCCAATCAGGGAAATGACCGTCCAGATTCTGGATGCACTGATGATCACCATTTTAAGATCGTGGTAGCCTGACTAAGAATTTACGAGATATAGAGCCGGGCGAGAAGACTCGCAAGAGCCTTCAAAATCTTTACAGATGGGGACATTGTGCTGGTCATAGTCAGATATAAGCTGCGCACTTCATCGCCGCTAGTAGGGAGCCGCGAGCTTGATTGTCCAGTCGACACCTGCCTGCAGGAACCCAGCATTTTCGGGACCTGCTCTCGTCACAAGTCCCAGCGGTCAGCACGGTGCCGGATATTGAATCTGTTCTCGGGCGGCGTATCTGGGCTGGAATCGCGCGTCCGAACCAACGACTGCACCCGGCCCCCAACCTGCGCGCCAGGGGGTGTCAAGCCACACAAAGACATCCGATCTGCAATGTCACTGACTTCACCACGTTCGCCATAGCCATTGGAGGACGGCTTTCCTTTTGCGGTATACATCCGGCCAGAGTCGCAGTGATCGTTAAGCATACAGGCAAGGCTAACAATTCGCTAGCGACTTGTGCCACAGCCGCAGCGCAGGTCCAGAAATAGAAGAGGAAGTCACGCCAGCGGCGCAATCATCGCCGAGGTACGGCGCACACGGTGGGCACTGCCCTCCCTCGACCTTGTTCCTGAAGAGGCTGTGTTGTGTGCTGCAGGGCCGCGTGATAACATCTAGCAGAGTATGTAGTCTGTTGTTAGCATGGTTCTGACGATCGTATTCTGGGAAGGCTGCTTCTTATCCATGCGAGAAGACCTGGCTGTCGCTATATGGAAAGCGGCCGTGGCAATAGTCCGAACATGGTATATTAGAGCTACTGGAAACATGATTTCAAGTCTGTCAGACTCGCTTTGACTGAGAATAAACCCCTTGCTATTTAAGACAGACAGTGAAGCACCCCCGGACTCTGTACAAAATTATTCACCGACAACTAACCACCTGATTTCAACTATAAAATCCAAAGGTACCTCTTTTTCGGGTATCAACGGCCGATATATTTCAGTTCCAGATATCTCAATGGAGGGAAGACGAGGCCAGTCCAGGCCATAGCGACGGGTAAACCAAGCTATAAATCATAAGTATCAGTGAGAGATACACAATGGCAGGACTTACATCGGCACCATAATCCCCAACCATGGCCGCTATCGGGCCAATATAGTAGGTTTCATCCATGCAGACAACCGCTCCAGCCCAACCGACCAAAAATGCTACAAACGCGGCGTATCCAACCGGCAGAAGAGACTGCGTGTTCCATGCCTCCCAGTCATAGCCGGATTTACGACGAAAGATTAAATGCTCTTCCAAAGTTGTGATGACCCAAATGATGGTCCAGTAGCCAATCAGAGCGAGGAAGTTCAAGAAGATCAACAGGAGATGTGCCCGTCCCACAATGGCGCAGACCGTATATATCACCACCGCGACCGTGCTCCATACCATGCGAGGAACCTTGGCTGCCCAAGGACCTATCAGCTGGAATGACAGAGACGCTGAGTAAGTACCCGGGATGTTGTTTGCGACAATCCCGAGCGCGAGTAGTACGGCACAGAAGTGGCCAAACGCTCCCAATGGACGGAGAGCTTCAACGATGAGTGCACCCGTCGAGATATTCTCAGCGGCAGCCCAGTTGGGGTTGAGCGTAAGGCCACTTCCTAAACCAATACCGATAAACTCGACAAGAAGCTTGCCCAAGACCAAGCCGCACGTTGTCATACCAAAGATGAGCCACTTCGACGACGTTCGGGGGAAATATACATAGAAGTCTGCAGCTGCGGGTGTCCAACCTAGCGGCCCAGAAGCACTTAAGAAAAAGTAGCTGATTCGGTTCCCGATAACCGTTGCGCCGGAGCCGGAACTGGGCGTGACTGTGTCGAAGTGTTGGCCGGCACAGCCGATCATAATAAACAGGACGACCACTTGTGGGATCCAAGTATACCTGCCCATGGTTTAGCATAACAAATAACATTTTTAGCACGCAAAGGGCCTAAAAGTCTCACCTTTCGAATGTATGGAACATTTTGATCCCAAACGTCGCGATAATCCAACTGATCAGAGCTGCGACTACAACCCCCACGATGGGAGTCATGTTGGATCCGCTCACGGCGGAGAGGACCAAACCCGCGACCAGGCAGTCAACGACACCGTATCCAATTTCAATGACAAGATTGAGCAGGATGCAAATCTTCGACGGCCACCATCCCATCGTGTAGCGAGCAATGACCTTGATTTTCCAGTGAGCTTCTCCTCGGATCACTCAACACTTGGTGGCTTACAAGAGTGCGGTTGCCAGAGATAGGGCCGAAGGAACCAATATACCCGACACATGCGGAACCAAAGATGGTGCCAAAAGTACAGCACCTAGAGAGTGATCAGTACAAGCCAATGGGGTGACGCCTAGGATGAGAGCGCAAAAATACGTGCTGGTCAATTGAACTCTTCCCATGTTATTGTTCTGGCGATGGTACGTACAGCATTGCGTCTTTTAGACCCAGGCCATAAGCTAGAGGACCGAGGATTCCGACGGTCATGTTGTTTGCGGTACAGTTGGCTGAGAACCAGATAATGCCCATCTGAAAGTAGTCCCATACGGCCGGTTTACGCCTGCGTAACTCATCTGGAACACGTTCAATTCCTCGTGCTTCAAGCCCTACAATGGCGTCCAGCTTGTTTGCATATCTCTGTAAGAGATTGAGCGCCTCGGGCGTCGTGGATATCACTTCTCCATTCTCCTCCTCTGCTCTGAGCGATGAGGGCGGGGAGCGATTAACATTTTCAACGCCTTGCTTTTCGGCCATCGTTTCAATTGGGAGTCACGGGGCAAAGCTTTGTAGCGAGGTTACGGGGAGCAGAACATTTGTCAATTCAAGATGGTTTTGTAAACATATAAGAAACCGCACACAGATATTCCATTAGCGAATACAGCCTTATGGCATATGCGCTGATGTCCGCAGCGTGATCCCGACACAGGATACGCAAGCAAAAGGAACGAGCCAAGGCGAGGTGCAAATCTCTAGAAAATATGCATCCTTGTGGTACGATGACCGCTGATATCCGCAGCTTCGCAACCAACTCCTAAGCAGAATAGATATCAATGGCTAAGATGGACATGGCATGCTTCCCATGACCAGCATCATCGCTTGGGGACAAACCACTCAGGAGACCGTGAACACTTGCCGACTCGCTTATAGCCTGGTCGGCAGTTATGAACCAAATTTTGAGGGCCATCATGGCGTCGGACTTGTCCGCCAGGTAATATAGTTCGATGTTCCGCGAGGTTTTACTCGTGCAAAGCCTTCTATGATATTGAAAGACAGCGGCGCACTTTTATGAGGCGACCAAGATACTTCATGCACGAGGATTTCCATTGAAGAACAATCTAGCTCTAGCATTCTCAAGTCGGATTAGGCGGTTCAAACCTAATACTAGAAGTGAGTTAATAAAAATATTCATATAATTGGCTATTCCGAAGCTCTGAACCCATCTGGTCGGTATTTCCAAGTATCCTAAATTACCCCCAGTGGGCGTTCATAATGTGTGCGTCAAAGGCACCAAAGGTAGTTTCACCAGTTATCTCACCGACAACGGTAGGATATTTGAGGAGTTTGAGAAGATCTACAGAGAAAGGCGCGAATGAGCTTGGCCTTACTTTGAGAGAGATAAGTAGACTTGCGGAGATAACCGCTCAGCAGAAAAATACCATCAGTCTGCAAGCGAGAATGGCCAATGCTGCTGCGACCATGCTTTAGATAAGAGACTCAATGAGTTCGGTAGGAAACTCAACAGTTGGGACAAATGATTGATGTGTTTTCCGTTTCTGCAAAGTATCCAACTGCAGTCATTCCATGTTAAATGCACATCTTTTACTCTCATGGCGTGATGGCGCCATCTGCGATGGCTATAGCAGATATAAGCCAGCGCAGAGTGGTGATCCACCTTTGCCCTTCACCAACTACTCACAACATCACTTAGGATAGGTATCAAAATACAAAACCCACGACCGTCCCCTCGCCATAGGGTTGCGTGTCTTTATACAATTTAAGATTTGCAACAGTATAGCTAACCACATCACACACGAGTGATAGCGTATAACGAACTCAAATTTAGCCATTCTATTTCCCACCCAACATTATGAAATAGTGAATCTAGTGGGGAGTTATTTACTTATAGTCGCCACTTCTATCTCGCGCTCCACATCTTCTTTGCTGGTACCAAGCTGGTTAAGATTGCAGACTTCAGAATGCTTAACCCCATCGAATCTCTCGTCGATTTCTTCGAGGGTCAGACCTTTCGTTTCAACCCAGAAAAATACAATGATAAAGATAAATAGGACGTTCCATGATGCGTTGACAATGTATGTTTTCCACCCGATTGCATTCAGCATGTAGGGGAATACCCATGACTATTTCCGTCAGCCATTTGAATTTGTGGGGGTGTGAAGAAACTTACTACAAAGACTCCACAACTCTTGCCTAGGAATGTAAACAAACCCATTCCGGTTCCTCTCATGCTGTAGGTAAGGACTTCAGGCGGATAGATAACCGTGATTGGTGTAAGGCCAAAGGAGTAAGCCCCGAGAAAGAGGAAAACACAGGCAACCGTGCCGTATATCCCAGACTGGTTTGAACTTTGACCATACTTGGCCGTTAGACCACCTGATCGATGTTAAAGGCCTTTCTTCATATGATTTGCGAGAACAACTTGCCTAGCATAAACATAAAGATGGTACAGAAGGTGCAGCTGAGACCGGCAAGCCACTTTCGTCCGATTCTCTCAGCGAGTAAGGATCCGGCAGTCGCTACTACCAATTGCCATACTGAAAGAATGACATTGATCTCCAATTGTGTATGGCTGTCCGTTATTCCCGCACTGTCTAAAAGTGATCCAAAATAGAAACTACGAGAAATGTTAGATATGAACTTCCTCTCAATGATTTTACTGACGTGATAATGTTGCTGCCCGTGATCTGAACAAGCGGTGCCACCGACAGCGCCAAGAATAGACGTTTGCGATTTGGCGCGCTCTTGAACAACTCTCTGATACCCAAAGTTGCACCCTCAGACTTCTCGTATTCGATCGTATCGAGAATCTCCTGATACTGTAACTGGACTGAGGGATCTGCAATCTTTCCGCCGTTCACAATTGCCAAAACTTCCAGAGCATGGGAAGTTTCACCCTTATATACCAGCCATCTGGGAGATTCAGGAATGAAAGCCAAGATCACGATACAGAATATCGCTGGCACGATTTGTAAAAGGGACGGGATACGCCAGGACCAGTTGTTCGGAATTGATTGCGTCTAAATAATACACCCGCTCAGTTATTTTCTTAGAAACCGATGCACGTGGGAAAACAAAACACTTACACCATAGCACACGCCAGCAGCAAGCAAAGTACCTATGGCCCAAGAAGTATAATACATTCCAAGAGCGAATGCTCGCCACTTTGGCGGCGATGTCTTCAAATCGTAAGCAAGGGGTTTTCATCGAGGGTTCGGGGGATTATTTACTTCCGCAACATAGGTTGGAGCCGTCACAGCTGCAATACCAGATCCAAAGCCGATCAAAAACCGGCCCGCAATAAACATACCAAGATTGGTGGCACAGCCCTGGAGGATGGCTCCGACGATTTCGAACACGGCGGCAATCAACATGCCGTATCGGCGTCCCAGGTAGTTAATCAGGATGCCCACGAACGGCGCCGAAGCGGCACCCCCAACAAAAATGACACAGGAGTTGAGGGAGACGAGAGCAGTGGTGGAGGCCAAGTATGCCTGGTACGGAGCCATGACATTCAATGACCCGATCAACGACCCATCGTAGCCGATGGTGGTTGAATCGATCACCGATGTCAATATAATGATTGCTGAGAGAACGGCCGCGTCGCCCGGCACGAGGCGCGAGACATATTGGCGGTGATGAGCCGCAGGGAGCACAACAGTATCCATTTGATCGCACTTGAGGAATTGAAGCTGCTAGATAGAAACTCGGGTTAACGCTCTCCTATATATCTTAAAAATCTGTAGAGTTCTAGATAAGAATCCTAATCCTGCTTCATTCAACTGCAGCAAAGATAAGCGGTCGTGCAATGACAAGCCACGAAGTTGATCGACGGATATGCCCGCTCCGTAAATCCTGGGTGAAAGACTCATCCAGCTTCACTGTAGAGAAAGTTCTAGGAGAGTTCTGGTATAAAGTCATGGCTGGTATCTCCATCGAATTCTGTGCAAGTTCTGTAGCCAGAATATTCGAGTTATCGAGAAAGTACCTTCAGACGCTACTGAACGTTGGCAGACGAACACACTAAAATCTGATCTAGCACAATGGGATGCCGCCATGCAGACAACGGCAAACGGCAAACGGCTATCGCGATCGTGAAGATCGGTATCAGCCAGGGATCGGTATCGCTATCAAAGCCCTTGACCCCAGTGCCGGCCCTGACCTTATCTTGAACGCCAATCAGATCATTGTAATAAATAAGCCCGACCCAACTTCATCGTACCATGGCACTCGGTATCATTGTCTCGTGACTTAGAATAGTTGGCAAGCCGAATGTATCGATACTCAGCTTCTGCATTGTAAAGCACATCCAACATTCACAACATCCATTCATGTAAATTGGGATCAGAATTGGAAATTTATAAAGAGTAGCTACAGTATCGGAGACCTTGTCTCAAGTTACCGAGATGCAGAAGGCTTCGAAGACGGTCCAGCATTTGTTTCCGCCGTGAAGAATCTACGAGAAAGCGAAAGTGGAATGCATCATGACAACTTACTCAGGAATTGTTCTCTCGAAAGTGTACCACCCCATCGACAACATTGCTCAACCTGCGGTCATGAATTTACCAGGGTCGGAAATTAACCATAAAACTCAACGTTCTTTAAGAGCGCGTACAGCTCTTTACCATCTTATTGAGCCTAGTAGAGCCCCGTTATTCCGTTCTTTCGGTCTTGTCCAGCTATAGTCGAGACAGTCGAAACATTTCCACCAGGATCACCCGCCCGAACCTGTCAACTTTCGTGACCCAATGGAAGCGCCAGAGCACCGTCCTTGCTAGACTGTCTTCAACCACGGCCAATGGTTCTAATGCGTGCATCAGTGCGATAGCTGCCGAATCCATGGCAGCGGTTTGATTAGAGAAATAGAGCGGTGATGTCCGCAATTAAACTCGTTTGTAGGCGAACCCCGCGATATCTGCTAAGGAACATATCCGAGCATCCCCAGACTAAAACATATCCCATCGGCAAGGCATTCCCGAAATACAATCTGCAGCGACAGACCAACCTGGGAGCTCAACCAGTCACTTCAATTGATAAAGAGCGGTGAAGTACCTAGAGATGCCTTGCAACGACTTATATGACGATGACTACGGAACATGGGATAGCTTTGTGAGTAAATTGTGGATTGGCGCAGCTCGCATGGTCAGATGCTTATAAGTGTAGACAGAATATTTATTTCAGTGTGAAGTGAGACCCGAAATGTCAGCAAAACTCTTAACGATATAAGAAGGAAGAAGAGTGCTGGCAAACAGATAACGGCGTATGGCCTGTCACATATCCGCAACATCTTTCAAATGTGACTTGACATATTTATATAGACAGGTCGCCATCCTACGAGTTATAACAACATATGAATGGCCAGAGTCAAGCAGAATGCATTAACTACTATCATGCCACTATAACAGAGTGAATTCCGCCCGCAACGGTCAGTAGAGCGCTACTCGCCGCAAGAGACACGTTTCCTCCATGAACGACCTTTCCATCCAATGAAATCTTTGGCACAACCCCACTGCTCAAATATGGCAGAACCAACTGTCCCTCTGTACCGACAGGTACAACAAACTCAAGAAGATACCCGAGCTTCGTTATCTCCCACTTAGCTTGGAACTTTCCCAAGCTCGTAACAAATCCACCTTCCACACTAGTAAGATCTCCAAACTGGGGAGCCAATTTCCAAGTTTTCCCTACAGGACTGGTGACGCTGAGACCGAGGACATAGGTTGTCAAAGCCGCCGTAGGGCCCGAAGACCAGCCGTGTGAGTGGGAGATATAACTATCGTCATAGGCATAGCCGCGGCTCGATCGATACCCAAACGTGCCGTTTTGTAGATATCCTTCAATGACCGTGCTCTGGGTGCCATTGGGGTGGTTGAGGTACCAGCCCCAAGACCTCCGGATGAGATCCAATGCTCGTGCGGTTTGGCCGATTGCAAGATGCCCTTGGATCTCAAATGACGATATGAAGGGGGATATGTTTTCGGGGAGCTCTGGGGCCACAGCTCCGATAGGGGTCCAATTGTTAGTAAGCTTTGACGAGATACTCTGTGCTTTCTCGTCGGAATCGATAACATTGAAGAGAAGAGCCATACTATTGGCATCTTGTGGATGGAGGGCTGTTGCCGTGGCATTGTCCTTGAAAGCTCCGTAACTACCATCCCAGCAGTATTGGTTGACTGCAGTCCGTAGGGATGCAGCGCGACTGTTCCATAGTCCGGTCAGGTTTGTGGTATCCCCCATCCAAGTTGCCAGATCGGCACCAGTCTGAAGAGTGTGATAGAGGCTTCGAACCATTATCAGTAAGCTAGGCATAAACCATCACAACTATTTGACTTACATCATCTGTGCCTCACTGTTGTTGAAACCTTGCTGCCATCGAGCCCAGTCTCTTATACCGGTAACATTCAGCAGCCCACTAGAATAAGTGACCTTGCCATATATGTATTTCATAGCCAACAGATACTTGGCCCAGTTTTGTTCCAAGAATGCAATGTCGTCGGTATATAGCACATAATTATAGGTGCCAATCATAGTCCACATATGATAAGTATCCGAGCCTAGTTGAAGAAGCGGAGGCCCCGCTTCCGGGAAAGCACCGGTGACGGCGTTCTGAACGATTAATTAGAGTCATCCATGACTACCATTCACGAGATACTTACCTGGTATTGGTACATGACTAGGAGAGCATTTTTGACGCTTGTAAGATCACCGGTACTAACGAATGTCGACGGAACTGCGATTCCCATATCTCCTGGCCATACTGCGCGGTCTCTCTTTGCTCCATCAACAATTATTGTATCTCCAGAGCCAAGAGTGCCGTTGTTAGCCCAGCCGTATTTAAGCACTGGAATTTGTCGACCAGTATTGACAGGGACCGAATTTGTCTGGACCGTGTACGCACCGCTGTACCAGATCTTATTGAGCTCCTCGTCGTTGCTATGAAAGTAACCTTGATATGCACGTAGGTTTGCCCATGTAGGCTGGAATCCGATACTTAGACTGATATTTGAAACATCGACGCTAGTTGTCGAATTTGCTCCTGAGATCAAAAACAATGTCAGATATCGAAAACCTCCACGCAAGACTCGGTCAGGCATCACGTAGATTCCTTTACCCGCCGAGGTGAAATTGGCATAAATCGCACCATCTCCCTCGGGGGGACCGGTCCAACCTGAACTGATTGAAGCTCCGCTCGACGAGTCGGACCATTCTCCGATCCAGTTCTTGGCTTCCGTGAAAGCCAGTCCCAGAGCACCAGGTCCAGACGCGGTATACTCCAGGGTTATCAAACCACCAACCTCTAGAAATCCCAAGAGTTAGCGATTACCAAATTAGAAAATTCCCAAAGTACATTTCAAGGTTGATTCGTCAAGAAAGCTAGAATAACTTCCAAGGAGCCGGAAAAGAGACGACAATGAGCTAAGTTGACTGATGTTCTTTTTACCTTTACCAAAATCAAAGACCTGCTGCGAACCGTTCCCCACAAAATGTGCTTTCCCGGTATAACTGGAGATAACTTGTCCGCCTTTGGAGAGTACCTTCTGGGGGAAGACAGTTCGAGATGATGGCGAGTAGATATTGGATTCCCAAACACCTGGGAAAGCAGTGTCTGTAGGACCAGTGCACGTGGTATTTTTCCAGCAGTTTTGAGCCGTTACTAAACCCAGGGGGAGCAGGGCGATTATGAGGCGACTAATGTGGCGGTCGTAAATCAACTTCATTTTGATTTGGTGAAACTACCTCAACTCAGCTCCAGAGTCTTGGGTGAAATTATGAATTCGGAGGGTTATACAAGCTTCAAGAGCCAAGATCTGGGGTAATAGCACATTTATACTATTAAACAATGCGGTCAGAAATGCAGGCAAATCTTGTCAGGAACGGTGGCCAGGATTCAGAATTCGGCAGACCATGGCCCGAAATCCCGAACACAATTCATCCGGTACGGGAAAAGGTATGTGAAGGGCAAATACAGGTTTACCCCACATTCTGAAGGTGACCTGCCTCCGGATTTCAATAATTGTTGACCTTTTGCTATTATCATTTCTTGAGAATCATCTTATTACCAAAATCAATGCGCATATTGTTTTCCACGCGCAAGCATATTCCGCTTACCTCTGGATGACAATGTTTGACACAACCCACAAGTCCTTGAATTATAGATCTGGGGTGGTAATGCGGGGTGCTCGTATTCGGTACGGAAATCTTTGAACCGTTTATAGCACTCGTACAGCAAGGTCTTGCAAATCGAAGGACAACAAGAATATAGAGACACTTGGCCGATGGCAATCGTAGAAAGACTCTGCTTACTCCCATATGAATCTTCATATGTTTATTGATGCGAACAGGGTTGAGTTTGCACTTTGACCGTTCTTTTCTTTCTTGAGATCCTGAAAAGTACTCTATAACACCAGGAAGGCCACTTTGGAGATATCTGACAGCAATGTTGAAATAGACTGTAGATAGAGCCATAAATTTATTGGTTCTCGGATCACAGCCTAACTAACTTGGTTTAATGTAGTTTTCAGCAGCTTCCGATCCCGATCTTAAATACATTCAAGTTACTCAAACATTCCCCGAGCGCCACTTAAAGATCGGTTCCAAATCCCTCAAAACCGCCGCACACTTCACAGCGGCGGGGCAATGAGTACTCCAAACATCAAACGCCAGAACCGCGCACGCAATTGCTGCGTGTGTTGCTTTCGTTTCAGGGGATAAAGGATATGGGAGGGAATATGCCAGCATTGTCAAGCTTGCTTGCCATAGAACCTTACATGCTTCAAACAACCCGCTGAAAATACTGAAGTCGAATTGAATTGTCTGCACTAAATACGTCACAGTGATGGAGTGGTTGAGAGCTGCTAGTGCATGCATATTGGCCAGCGGTGTCATGGAGTCAGGGGGGTCCAAGCTGATGAACTGGCGATAGAATGCGATGGCAGTGTTATGGTAGCGGAGTTCTAGAGTTATGCATTGAAGTTCGAGCCATTGGGGGGTAGTTGTGTCTTTCTTGACCAAAGTTCTGTCCGCAGAGAGGGGGGTCCCGCCATTAGTTCTCTTCAGTTTCAGTCCCTCCGGCAGGTCTCGCAGCCAGTTGTGTAGGGGTTCCATGCATTTTGCCAGTCGCTCGGCAGAAGCCTCTAAATGTACCATCGTATAAGTATTCGTGTCATTGTCTGGCGGGAGTGTATCATTGATTTCTGAGTAGAAAGCCGTATAAACCATACGTGTTGCTTGGAAGAGCTTTATTTCTTGTACATAGGAATCCAAGCACGTAATATGCTCGCTGGACGGCGACAATCCAGGAAATTCCAGTTGCGAGAGCTCCTGGTCCTGGGCTGGTAGCGAAATATAGATCTCTGAAATGGCCCAAGGGCGGCTGAGTTCAATGCTAATTCGAGTATCCATTATGTAAAGCAGCCACCATATCCGCTTTCTCCGTTCCCTCTCCTGTCGCGATAGGTGATTCGGTGGTTCGAGATGAAGGCCAATTGTTTTTGCAAGTCCGACAGCAGTTCCCAAGGCGGCGTACGCCATATTGTTCCAGGACGCTTCATGGAGATAAAATACGACAAAAGCATAACACTGGACTGTCATCAGGGTTGGGTTTTCCCATTGATCCATCAATGCGATCTGGCAACGACGGAAGTAAGCCACGCTTGCAAATATCGTGTCACAAACGTCGTAATGAGGACATGGCGCTTGGGTGAAGCTGCGACCGTATTTAATGCAAATGGCCAACACAATATCTACCAATGGTGAGCTGTCTCTTTCAACTTTAGGGGTTGAACTGAGCCAGAGAGAGTCGAAGTGTTCACGGAAGTCTTTCTCGCATATGGTAGGGACTATAAACTGATATGTCTGCCAAAACAATTGGATGAAGAGCTCTTCCTGTCGCCTTGGAAACCCGGAGAAGAAGTTAGGAATACTCCCATATGAAAGGACGCAGGTAGCACTCTCTGGCTTTGGATTAATACTCGAAGCAGAAATATGTTTGTAACCTTCCGAGTGAAGACGAGACACAATTCTGAAACGGCGTAGGTGTTAGCAAATTGGGTTAACAGTTGAGAGGACATCATCCATCATATTCCACAACAATTTTGCGACTATCTTTGGAGAAATGAAACGTGTTTTCCTCAAGTACCTACTTCTCAACGAATGTTGGAATTGATGAAGGACCATAGTGTATAGTACTATTCGTCAACGGGTCTATGATGGCGAAGCCTTTCCATTGTGTTTCGTGTACTTCTCTAGGCTCTGTTGGAACGCTGCCGAATGAGATTGATTGTTTATTAGCCAACGATTCTGATGGCGGTGTGTCGTCTGAACTGCGGGCAAATGATGCGGAAGATTCATCTATACGGTTAGTATAATACTCCAACAAAGTTGCGGACATCCTACATTCAAGAGATACAGGGCCCTCCTCCACGAATCTTTGCTGTTTCTGATCTGACGCCTCGTAATTTATACTAGATTCCCGTCAGTTAAAGTTATTTTGGCTTTAGAGGTACCTACGCCGTTCTGGAGCTCTTCGCCCTTCTAGCTCGTGGTAAGCGGTCTTTCTGACATACAACCCCCCTCGACAGACACGCAGAACACGGATCACTATCATCGCACTTTGTTCGATTTGTGCGGCATAAGTTGCAGGCTCTCGAAACCTGTCGGCGCTTTTCCTTCGTCAAGCTTTGGGAGCTGGTGCCATCGTTCACATGTATTGCGCGGGATTTCCCCACTCTGGGTGGCTTTGGTGCCCCAGCAAATTTGTGGAACATGGATATGGAACTCCCAGATTATAGTCCAAAATGGAGATCCGGAGTTCTGCTTATGATAGATAGCATGGGAAGAAGGGGTTGGAAGCTGTCGTAGGAGCTCAGATAAGAGTTACCTTAGAGGAACCAAGGTGGATCTTTGTCAGCGAAACTCCGAAACTCCGCAAATTGCCGTTTCGAGCACAATGGTGAGCAAGCGCCGTCGCAATACAGTCCCTTATTAATTCCTCCTTCTCCATCCGCCAATGGGTAGTACGATGCTTTGCGAGTCGCGTGGGATGTATACTCCGGAGCTTCAGAAATCGCCATTTTGGGCATGGCTTGCTTCCCAAACTTTGGATTGAGCATTAATTGATAATCCAACATGCCTTTCTCGACAATTCATTCTATAAATATGCCGTGGTTGAGGCTGCTGGCTTACTTCAAACCTTTGACTTCTGCGTCAAAGCAGTTTTTGTTGTGTTTACGACTCCTTTGTTTGTAGCTCTTATTTCTTCCCTTCTTCACGAACTCAATTGATTTATCCAACATGGCCGAAAAGATCTCCGGAGAGAAGAAACCAGGAGAATCCGAATTTTCAGATGCATCGATATCTGCACCTTCGTTGGGTGCTACTGCCATGACTCCTGGTGAAATAGGTTCTCTAGCAGAATCTACCACGGCAGAAGACTCTACAAATCCAAATAGCGATGGTCGAACTCTGCACGGATTCCGAGTAATTGTCCCCGATTCGTGGCACCACTTTCGCTAACCTAAGATTTGAACGCAGTGGTTTCTGGTGTGCTTCTCCCTGTACTTCAGCTGTGTCATATACGGCTTGGACACAACGATTGCCGCCGATGTTCAGGCTGCCGTCATCGTCACCTTTGAGGATGTAGGCCAGCTTACATGGATGGGGACCGGCTTTCCTCTTGGATCTCTTTGTGCCATTTTGCCTTGGTAATCTCATCAACTTGTATTCTTAAGCTGAGCGAAAGATTGAACTGATTTTGCTACACAGGTCTGCTCTATATGCACGGTTTGACATGAAGAAGCTGATTATCGGAGGCACCGTTCTATTTGAAGTTGGTTCAGCCCTCTGTGGTGCAGCTCCGACAATGGATGCACTTATTGTTGGCAGAGTTCTTGCTGGTTTCGGCGGTTCTGGGATGTATATTGGGTACGGCAAAGAGCATTCGAGATCCTATACCGCTGCTGACTTTCATCTACTTCAGTATACTCAATTATATTTCCATGCTGACCACGATCAAAGAGAGAGGGGGGTATATGTCTGGAATGGGACTTGCATGGGGAGTTGGAGCAATTCTTGGGCCCGTAGTTGGAGGAGGATTCTCAATCAGCTCGGTAACATGGCGTTGGTCTTTCTACATCAATTTTTGAGTCTACCCCGAAAGATCTTCAGATGCGTAAAGATACTAACAACTATACAGATTTTGTTTTGCAGTGTGTGCGCCGATTTTTATACTCTACCTCCCATCGCAGCGATCAACGGATACCAAACTCAATGTCTTTGCTAGACTCGGGGCCATCGATTGGATCGGTATCGCTCTGAGTTCAGGATCGCTGGTATGCATAATCATGGTTCTTACATTCGCCGGAACCACCTGGAACTGGAACGACGGCCGTACCATTGCAACTTTCGTGGTGTTTGGGGCTCTACTGGCTTTCTTCATCATCCAGCAACGCCTCGCTCTCTTTACCACGCGCGAGAATCGCATGTTTCCTCCGGGTCGACTATTTCGTTCTCGCTCCCAGATTCTACTTAACATTGAGATGTTTCTCGCCGCTTGGGCTGTCTTTGTACCCCTCTATTATATTCCGAATTACTTCCAATTCGTCCACGGCGACACGGCCATCATGGCTGCAGTCCGACTTCTCCCATTCGTCATTATCCTGATTATGACAAATATCGTAGCGGGTGTGCTATTACCCAGGATCAGCTACTAGTGAGTACTTTCTTCCTTCCTGATTTTCAGACAGTAGAGCTAATATCCCAGTACCGCATTGTACTTCGTAGCAGGGATTTTGGTCACAGTGGGAAGCTGCCTGATGTTCACAATTACAATGGACAGTCCACCATCCCACCTTTACGGCTTCTCTGTCTTGATAGCGCTCGGGGTAGGACTTAATTTCAACGCCGGCTATTCAATTGCAGGCATCAAAATGGGAGCCAAAGGCGGCTCCACTGACGATATCAACGCAGTTGTTGCCGTCCAGAATATGTCTCAGATCGGCGGCATTCTTACCGCACTACTTGTCGCAGGCCAAGTTTTCCAAAGCATTGCTTTCCGAAAACTCACTGTTCTCCTGTATGACCAGGGGTTCACTGATGCACAGGTTCGAAGTGTCGCCGCAGGTTCACGAAGTCTTGTTTTTGAATCTCTATCGCCGAGTCTTGCGAGAAAGGCAGTTGAGGCTATTACTGCAACTATCAGCACAATCTACATCCTGACTATAGTGTCTGGTGGCCTATCTCTGCTTTGCTCACTTTTGATGAAGCGCGAAAGGCTGTTCAAGCCAGCACCTGCATCACCTTCATCGGCTTGATTGCTTGCTTGCGCGATCAATCGAGAAGGGATGCCTACCTCCACTATTTTATAAGTAGAGAACTCTGTCAAATACTTTCACTGAGGCAACATAGATGGAAAGAAATAAAGGTGGAAAGAGGGGCGACACTATAAAGTACAACGGATCTAGAGGGTGGTGGTCTGATGGTGACTGATGATGCTTAAACTTGTACGGACAGTAATCTTTTTGACAGTTTTGAGTCTCAATACATAATCAAATTTGGATCATCTTGTGTATTATAGAGCTATAGTCTTTTTTTCAATTTCACTTTTGTCTTGTAAATGCTACCAACAATAGCAATACAATGACGTATTTTAACTAATTATTATCCGCATCTTCCCTATTTATCTGCATCTTGCTCATCGGATCTGTCTTCGTAAACTCTAAGTTGAGTCCACTAATCTCCATTCCTGATTTAGCCCACCATTGCTTTCCCACAATAAGACAAGAGATCCATTTGCTGGGTTACCCTTGTCCAGATCGAGATATTTGGTTGAATACGCCTTGCTCTGAAAACTATCCAACAAACATATCTCAGTATTTCCAATCATATGTTTAAAACTGGCAGGTTGGAGTGAAAGCGGAAAAGGGAGCAAAAATACCTGACACTATTATCACTATTACGGATAAGAAACCACTGCAGATGTGGATCTGCGGGACTTCCGTGCGTTCCACCACCAAATACTGCAGCATCGGCGGCTGCGTTGTTAAGGGGATTTGCCCCTACGGTAAGATCTCCATATTGTAAGTAAGGCTAAAGGCGAACTTGGAGACGATACTTACTATTAGGAGCAGTGATAAAGGAATTCGCTTGCAAGTTCATAATTGTAATGGCTCCGTTTCCTACCGATGCTATTTGCCACGCTTGATGGGTATAATTGGCCGGCGCATCATCAGGGTTCCATTGCCTATTTCAAACTTTCTTTAGACTTTTATTTTCTTTCTTGGTTAGGGAGAGTGTTTATTAAGAGAGCTTACCAGCATTCAACCTCGGTGCCATTGGCTGGGTTTCCAAACAAGCTAAGTAAAATAAGTGTCAGAAATAGCTTAATAAGAGTGTCTGAGGAGCTGTGAAATGTTCTCTCTAGAGGAAAGTGTGCTCTCATGTAGAATAGAAAATTAACTGTCTCCAAATACGTACAGATCAAGGGCTGTATTCGTACTGATATTGATGATGCGGTATACTCCAGGCTGAGTGCTGGACGGCGGTATCCCGGTAGATGTCGTAGATGCCGTAGTTGAAGAGGTTATCGACGTTGCGGAAGAGGAGGAGATAGAGCTCGTAGACTGCTGCTGTGTGGGTATGGATTCGCTTTTATGCGACGTAGAAAGCCCACCGCCTACACCTCCACCAATCGCAGCTCCAATGACCACAAGCACAAGTGCAAACGCTGTCCAAAAGGCACGACGTGTAAGCCCGCAAATGCGAGTTGATGAAGCTGAGGGCTCATAGCTGACATATGGGGGTGCGTCTTTAGTTTGGTACTCTATATCTTGCGGAGGCACCGGGGGCACCACTTCCAGTCCCTGGGTTAGAAAATTAGCATTGCGCAACGGAGAAGGAACTAGAGAGGCGCAACAGGGTTTTGAGAGTCGCTGACATGTAACACTTGTTAAGAAAAGACTGGTGATAATTGAAATCCACCTACAGGCTGATTCCTGGTGTCGCGTACAAGGTCGCCCATAGCCGGGATTGGATCAGGCTTCGGGCAATATGGAGCTTAAGAGGTATATGGGCCAAGGCACAAGAGGTTGGTTCAAAAAGAGCTTACGAAACAAGAAATATGAGCAATAAAGATGTGTAAAGATAAAAGCGGACCAGCTTAGTTTAAGACGCGGAAAAAGAAACTGCGCGGCAGGAGCTGAGGGGTTTGGGGCTGAAGTGACGCAAGGTCGAACCGATCCAACGGTAACATTATATCCTATGCCCAATAAGCACCATCGTGTATGCACTCGGTCTGCCGTGCCTTGCCTTGGCAGATGCCTTTTAATAATAAGAGATTCATGTGACCGAAACAAAATTCCCGTCACATATTCTTCCATTTCATATCGAGGGCGATCTACCTTCTCCAAGGGACTCTATAGGTAGGTTCCTTTAAGTGATGACATATGGCCGGACTCACTGTAAAGATAAAATACGCCTTATTTGCAACTTGGCCCCTGCATAAGGCAACTAGGTACGATAACCAATAGCCTGTCCAGCTTTGGCGCTTAAGGAACCATAGGAGCCTTCAAGTTTAGTGTGTCTTACCCTTGGCACTGCCTCTTACTTCCTTCCATACGTTCTTCTTGGAACCCTTTTCACTTTTCTTCTTTCAGCTCCTGCGCCTAAACGAGTTTTCGCTGTGGGGGCTTAAGATGCCAGACGCGCACAAACCACACCAAGGAGATCCCTGATCATAGCGTGGCCATCTTGGCCGTCAAACTATACAGATACAGGCAGGCCACTATACTCTTTTCTGTTTTTCAAGCCCATAATTATCTTAATTACTTACCAAGTTGAAGAATGTATGAGACTGTGTTTCGTAGGCTACACACCGAATATTAATCATTACTCTATTGACAAGCTGAATCTCAAAACCTGCTCAAAACGTGCCAATTCTCGCCCATTCAAATCAGTATTTGATATTTTTGTAGCGGTCCTGTGAGTATACAAACATATGGTATGAGTGCTGTTAATCCAACTTCTTGTCCGATATTGGTTTCGAACCCAGATGTCTTGGATATCGGGGTGAGTACAGTCTGCGACATAGGTTATTTATAGGAAAGGCTCAATGAAATACTCAGGTTCTTGCTAGCGTCTTCGCAACGCCGTGCCTTGGCTATATACGCTGTGCTGCCAAGTCCTTCCTCGACTATAAGAGATCAACAGCGACCGCAAGTCCAGAATGAACTAGGTAGTCGACGGTGCTTCAGAGTGCAATAGTCAGCTTCGGTGATGAACATGGTGCTTCAATATTTATTTGCAAATATCCACAGTTTTAATAAAGAATTATTGCGTGCCATTGCCAAATAATCTGTCGGTTTAGCCTTGTTTTCCATCGTTGCTATTGCAATTACCCCCAAAACACTTCGAGGTGACTGTCATAAAATCCGATCAAAGGTCCCGACGAAGACCATCCGTATTGTGAGAATTGATCGTCTCATTATTGCTCTGATAAGTGTTATACAGCCGTTGCATATCTGGCCTCGGTCTGTATTTTTTATTCACAATTCAGTCGAGTGGTTCGGAAGTAAGATGGTAGTCCAAGCTGGTTCGAGAACGCCAGGGCTGGGGAACTTCATAGTAGAATATTGCAAAGCTATATATGGATATGCTCATTATTGACAGATATACATATTAAGACAGTATATTCTCGCTGTTGTTGTTTACTCTGATCGTTGATGATTGCAAGTTATACCCGCATGAAACAAATATGCTACGACGGTGAGGGCGGAGAACACAAAGTACCGAGTCAAGTTCAAAAGCACTTGAATTGCCAAAGAGACTCGAGCAAAAAGACGCCATCACTGAATTGCAGCCCATTCTGCTTGTAGAATCTTTCCCTGCTCCAATAAGGCTAAGGCTCTACTTTGCATACTCGCCATAGTACCCATAATACCACTGCCACCAACACTCCCCTGTCGAAGACGTAGGTTAGTCACAGCAACGTCAGTTTCTTGTCATAGTTGATGGCTTACCGGTGTGTACCCAACTTGGTAAATGTTGTTACTCGAAGCTTGAGCAACCGAGCCTCCAATACCCATGATCGTTGCATTCATCGCCGCATTGTTATTCATCAAAACCTGAGTCCCCATGCGCGCATTCTCCATGTCCAGCACGGCCAACCCCTTCCTTTGCATGTCGGCATGTCTGTTCATCTCGTCATTCAGAGCCATCTTCCTCTTGAAGACCTCGAGCCGTTTCGTCCGGTAATGTGCAAAGGCCGCTAAGTCGCCCTTCTGGCATGCATCTCGCAGTTCGTTCTTCGCCCGTTTAGTCGCGGCCATACATCCAACCCCGTCAGTGATATGATGCGTAGCCGCAGTGAGATCTCGGCTGAGCTCCGACTCGAGGAGACTTCCTTGGACGATGCTCTGATGGCACTCCTCACAAAGAAACACCTGGCAATCATCTGGGTCGTCGTGCGAAATCGCAGGCACGCGTCCCAACCATTTCCGACCGCTTGGCTCTTTGAACGTGCGGAAGATGTTGCCGCAGGGCGGTGGTAGCTTGGATATCTTGCTCGCCGCCGCGAGAGTAGGGGTGAAGTTTCCCCCGGCGTTGTATCCGTAATTGAGGGTAGCTCGCAGCATTTGACCACGCCAAGCCAAGGTATTCTCAAAGTTATTAGGATCCCCAAGATCGGCGGAAGGATCGGTTGCTCCGGTGAGAAAGCACATGCGAATTACGCCAGGTTTCAACGGCCGCGTGATGGGTGTGAATAGATGCTTGGCGCCAACAAGATTTATCGTTGTCCAATAGCAATTTGGGCATATCTCGACGTTTGTGAAATCTTTGAAGCAGTACCAATCAGCTAGAGAGCCATGTTCCTGTCTTTGCTTCTCGAAGTCGGCTTCATCGAGACCACTGATACCAACGCACTTTGGTGCTTTGCTTCGTGTAGACACCACACTTCTCCAGATCTCATCGTCGTTCGCTCGCACTGCTACCCCCATGGCAATTTTGGAGAAACTTGATGACAAATCGCATGCTAAAACCCCTTTCTGTTCGTGAGCCATCTGAACATAGTTGCCCAAAGTATGCTTGAACACTGTTCCCCGGATGCAATCGAAATAGCATTCGCGACAGAAAATCCCTGATTTACCAGGCTCTGCCTCATAGAAAGTTGTGTCGCCAGCACCCGCCGGTGCAATAGCATTTCCTTCCCCAGGACATGGAGGTATCTCGATACGCTCTTTGATCTCCGATACAAGATAACGGAAGTCAGGTGCCGGCTTAAACAATTCGGTTCTTACGACCTGCTCGGTGTATGGATGCACGCCAAAGCTGCAACCCCACAGCGCATTGGGATTAGGAGGATCGCTCATGGCGGTGAAGTATCCTTCAAAAGAGGTAAAGCGAAGGTAAAGTTTGAAGCAAGTCACACAGCATCCGAAGTTTTCTATCCCTTGGCCCTTCGCGCTATAATACGTCTGTCCGATGGATTCCACCCACTCCGATCCGGTACAAGGACTCCAATCAGGCGCGAGAAGGTACTCCACTATAGGTGTGATGGTATTTCGAGGAATACATTGCTTATAGAACAGGCTGAGGATACTGGGCAGTCGAAAGGTACATACAAGTTGATTATAAGAAACCTCTGGTCCGCCATCGCTAGGCTCCGTAGATTTCTTCTCTAGAGCTCTGAAACTGGCGGCTATTCCCGGATTAGGTGCAACTTTGCTGAGAAAACACGACTCGCAGAGAGTCACTTCATCATCATCAAGCGGCTTCGCGTATGATCCTGTAAGGACCTCCGGTTTCAGAACGTAAAATTGTACATAGTCAGTGAACGTCGGATCTTTCCCTGTACATTTACTGCCAAGGCTCAATGATGACATGTCAGGCAACGTTACAGAGGGTGACTGGCTGGCCTGTTGTTGGTATTGAGGAAGGTGTTGTGGCTGTGGTTGGCTTGTGAGAGGAGGTGGAGGCGGGTGCTGGAAACTCTCATGGATATTCAGATTCGGTGTTGGGAGCTGACTTTGGGTATATTCTGCATGCACTGGGTGCTCTTGGGGTGCTGGCGGGTAGTTCCCTCCTGATTGGGGGACTTCACGATAGGGAGATTGGGTTTGCTGAGAGGATCCATGCGATGGGGGTTGATGGTATGGTGATGCACCTGATGGAAACACACTTTGGCGTGGCTGATATAAGTGCTGTTGCGGCGGTTGCTGGTATTGTCCGTAATTAGCCTGCGGTGCACTTGCATACTGATAGTGACTCTGGGGCTGGCTTCCATGCAGTTGTCCGGGCGGATATTGGTTTCCATATTGTTGCTGGGGCAGCTGGCTCCCATACGGAACTTGAGGATATCCATATTGTCCCATTGCAGGATTTCCGTATTGCCCCTGCGGGAGAGACTGATTTGCGCCATTTGAGTATCGCGTCTGGTCCGCCGCCGTCTTTATGTCGTTGACGGTACTTTGCACCTTATTGCGCGCTTTCTTGAGCAAGTCCATGACGATGAAGGAAGGGCCAATAAAGCGAAAACCGAAATACTCTATGTTTGTCTCTCCCTCTCCAGCGGGGAGGTGAGGGTTGTATATAACTTCAGGAGTTGAGAGAGTTGGCGAGAGCTCAGCCGCACCTCGCTAGGCTTCTTGTAGGGGCCAAGACAGCGCCAGAACGCCTTCACGCTTCTTTCGCCTTGAATAGACTATTCAATAGTCGGACGTCTTGACCAGTGAAACACCCTTCTCTTGATTGTTGGACAATGATAGCTAACATGGCCAAGTGTAGCCACAGCTGCGCCATGCAAGAACCGGGGGAGACACCTACCAGCTACTTTCTACAATATCCAAAATAGGATCTTGGGGCTAGATTTTACTTTCGCGCAACCCTTTGCGATCTTTTGAGACTAGTCACATCCTTGTTTCTCAGCGTCTGCGCTCCGTAATAGCTGCGACTTGGACGTCTGCACCGTACTTGGTGTGATAAGTACGGGACTTGCGCACAGGAGAAAAGTTATTCAACTTCACCACACAGTTTATACGGCTTACAGAACTTTGTGTTGATCAAGATTAATGCTTCTAATGAGGGAGATTCCGCCCGAGCTCCTCCTGCAAGGCTACAGAAGAACACTTTTGCTTGGGTACGGGAAGCCATGCTTGAATTAATTTTCCGAAAACGTGCCCCCGAAAAGCTTCGGGATCGCGAGCATGTTTAGGAGCCAGGATCGCTTGGGTTATGGGGGAGCCAATGAGATCCACCGCAGTGTCGAAGGTGGTCCGAAGGGCGCCCCGAAATTCTTCGGATCGAAATACGCAGTATCGGACACCGCGTTCAGCATATATATAACATATGAGATGCAGCGAGAACGGTCTGGTGACATTTCAAAGACGATACTTTCGTATTCATTCATCTAACCAAAGATAAACTATCACGCCAATCCAAATCAATCCAGACTTCATTTCATCATGGCCACAATTCGCAAAGTCAATTTTCCCAGCAGTGGTATCAACATTGTTGGGGATCTTTACATCCCTCCAAGCTCGGCTCCGGACCGCAAGAAGGCTGCCGTTGTCGTGGGTCATCCATGGACCGGCGTGAAGGAGCAGACGGCAGGTCTGTACGCCAAGAAGTTGGCGGAGAACGGCTTTCTCGCCATCGCATTCGATGCTGCCTATCAAGGAGAAAGCGGCGGGGAGCCCAGATATCTTGAGAATCCATTCCAAAGGGCAGAAGATGTGAGGGCGGCTGTGACGTTTCTCGCAACGCTTGATAAGGAGGTTGACCCGACCCGTATCGGAGCATTGGGAATCTGTTCTTCGGGTGGCTATGTTCCCTTCGCTGCGCAGACCGATCTTCGCATCAAGGCGGTCGCAACGGTGAGCGGCGCCTGTGCTGGGCGGGTGACGAGAGAGGGCGTACTGCCCAAAGGACCAACCTCTCCAGAGGCATTCCGAGGAGCCCTTGAACAGGCGAACAAATGCCGAATTGACGAAGCCAACGGCTCGGAGCCACACATCACGGCAATGCTCCCAAAGGAGCCCCCCATCGAGCTTCCAGAAGGGGCACCTGAGGCTTATAGAGAAGCAATTGACTACTATCGAACCGATCGGGCCCGCCATCCAAGGGCACCGAGCGTGTATGCGACGCGGAGCACCGATCTTCTTGCCAATTATGACTCGTACGCTTTTAACTACTTGATCGCCCCGCGACCACTCTTAATGATTTTTGGGGGCAATGCCGACACAGCCTACTTCAGTAAAGATGCGATCGCAAAGGCTTTGGAACCAAAGGAGTTGTTTGAGATTGCGGGGAAGACACACACGGGATTGTACGACGACTTGGCCGAAAGTCTTCCGAAGTTGGTGGAGTTTTTTGTCAAGAATATCGTGTAATGGAAAAGTGGCTTCGAGCGATATCTAGATTCTGTATTCATTCATCTTCTAGGGCGGAGAAATCGAGATTAAGAGTTTCCCAATCCCAAATTTGTTCCAGTCCTCCAAGTTCCGGGGCCCAGTTATCTTCAGATGTAGTAGATTGCCATGTGTCAGTGTTAGATAATGACGGAGTTATCTCAACATCGCTCCCGGACAGTGGGTTCGTAGATGTGACATTATTGATTTGACAACTCTTTGGTGATCTTAGCACCTTTATGCGCTTCGCAGGGCGGTCACTCGAAAGAAGCACGCCCTGGAGCAGAGGAACCGCTGCAGCAATCTTGGAAAGTAAGCTGTACGACATTGAAGCAGTCTGTCCCAGAAGACTCAGCTTGCTTAACAAGCAGAGGGTCTTCTTGACTTCCTCAACCACTCTCTGGCACTGAGGAAGGCTGTATGAAGTGGCGTGGAGCATCGCTGAGCACAAGATGGCCGCAGTATCAAATAGTGGGAAGATAACATTGTGGGACTTTCCGTTGACTGGAGATTCCACATCAAGGAGCTGGTATGAAACCTCTAGCAGTTTCAAGCAGCAGTTGATACCAAGAGCAACAAGTTCATCTTCATGTTCTAAATCGAACAGCTTGACACTTTTCGTGAGGTATGGTTTGAGCAAATCAATTTCGACCAGATAAAGGATTGCGTGTAGCTGGAGACGCTGCTGGACAATGTAGGGATGCTCGTCGTCCCAACAAGTGTCGGGTTGGTTCATACTGTAGACTGGAGGAAGCTTTGCAATCCATTTCTCTACCTTGTTGTGCATTCTTATAGAATGTTCGTACGTAGTAGCACCGAGTTTGGCATCGAATTCAGTCGACAAGCTGTGCAAAAGCTCGCATAGAAAAGAAATGTGGGTGAACGGTGACGGCAACTCAGGCTGCGCATTCGATGCTTCGATATTCAAGCTGGGCATCACGAAAGAGCAGCTGCGGTGATCGATGATGAACGGCCTCGATAGGGTATGTGACATTTGCCTTATCTTCGTATAAGCACATGATCTCCGGCGACACTGACAAACGTACCAATCAAAGACATAAAGGAGGCACCATAGTCGCCTTCGCATCTCGTTCTCGAAGTCACTCAGACTTTTGGAGACTACATCTTCGTGCATACCTTATAGTTCCAAGTCAGTTCTTGCAAGATAGTCTACAGGGGGGTGGTCTTTCGTACCTATCTCTTGAGCTGCACGAATGGTAGCGCCCAAGGCATGCCACGCGTCGACAAACTTGGATTCTGATTTCAACCAGCATACACCGAGAAACAATTGTTGTATCTGTGTGCAGTCACCAGCTCCAGAAAGAGAACGAGTGAGCTTCTCTGCAGCGCTATGGTAACGCTGGGTGAGACTCTGTATGCTTTCCGCAAGTTCGAATTCTAGCTTTTCTTCCATGGCAGGCTCGAGATACTGCGTTGAGCATGCGCATACACGTAGTAGTAAGCACGTAAACTCGGGAGAGACTGATTGACCGCGAGCCCGACAAGCCCACCAGTCGGCATATGCATCCAGAAAAGACGGCGGATAAAGAGCATAGTATCGGTAGTTAAAATTTGACATGAAATTTTGCACCAGGGAATCCAGGACAGGTCAGCGTGACGTGAATAAATGAACATATCTGCAGACTTACCAGTCAAGGACCGTGTTGGAATTTCTCGTAACGTGCTCTTCAGCTCCTCGAGCCCTTGATTTTGCAGATCGTTCGGTGGTTTGTGACGGACCTCTTGGAAGATTAGCAATATTAAGAACTTATTTCAGCCGCAGAACATTACATTTTCAAGAGCTGTACCAAGATTGAAATGGTGGTGGCCGACCATGTAGCCCATAGCTTCCAATGTATCGTCGCCTGCATCATCCCATTGGCCAGCCACGACTGAAGACTCGCCCGGCGTTGATAAGGTTAGTTGAACAGTTGTGTCATGCATTCGTCCTCTTTTCAGATTGCTTTCGCTAGACGATGGAGCATCACCTACCGCTGCCTTGTTTGACTTGTATTCACAAAGATGCTGCACTCTTCGGCCACGGCAGTGATTGCAGGGCCATTCGCGACTACACTGTGAAGATGGTCAGATGATTCAAGGCTCCAGGTGCAGTGCTTGCAACCAACTTACCTTCTGTTTTCGGCGCTGGCACTCGGAGCATGAAGGGGCTGCACGGCGGGGCTCTCGGCCATCGACCAGGTCCTTGGTTCCGGCCTCCTGAGCCATCGGGAATTAAAAGAGCAGGCTGATGGCCAATGATGAAGAGGGGAGAGTAACGTCTATGAGGATTGAGCTATGGTATCAGCAGAAACGACAACGCGCTGGCACGGGAAGAGCTCACCGCCTTCAGCTCCACCGCACAGGCGAGGCACCCCGAAACCAGCATAGATATCTCCACGAGCAAGAAGAGTTAAAACACTACAATATATACGGATACCTGTACCGTAATTAAATCTATGTTTAGGGCCCAAACAATAGCCTCCGACGAGCACGCAACCCGGAGAATGGAAATGACATTTCCGAGAGTGGCAGTGCAACCGGCGGGAGAACGCTGTCTTTGTACGTCAAACTGTCAGGGCCTTCTCCCGCAATGTGCTTCCTCCTGTTTCACCCTACCAACAGGGACCTCCTATGCACCCCCTGGCAAGTTTGAATACCGTTGCAAACCATCGACGAATGGCACACCAAGCCCTACGTATTTTGAGCAACGTAGAGGATGGTCATTGAATCGTTGGTGCCCAGATCTGGTCCTACTGATGGCGATGCCCCAAAGTACTCCCTCTCGATGTTTACTTGGATGGCATCGTTTGTCCGCTGTACAAGTCTCGGCCCTTTTTTGCCGCAGTGAGAGGTCAATATGTCTCCTCTGTAAACAAATGCTCCTCTGCCGATAGCTTTGTTGGGAGTGGAAATCTCGACACGGTACGAAGCCGTGGCTTCAGGATTTCTGTCACCAAAGGCTTGTGTTCGATCAATAATCACAGGCAAGAACTATTGGATTATCAAAGCTGCACAAGTTGGAATTCTCAAAGTTTATGAATAGAAATGGTAACGTTACAAATGTTTTATAAACAAGACTGCAACTTTCAGCCTAAGCCATGGTATATATGAACTTCCTCGCCTATACCATCATCTACAGGTTACCGCCCTCGCTTTGCTACACAGTTCAAAAAAATTGAGAGAAGAATAAATCTGCATATAAGTAGCCACTTCTATATTAAAATTCACGCGCTGCTGCGGAGGCTGAAGTTAACAGCTTGGCCTCGCCGTAGGAAAACTAGTGGGTTTATTCTGCTGTCCTGCCCAGCAGCCCGATGGAAACCCTGCACCACCCGGACCACCTGGACCACCAAATCCACCCGGGCCATTGGGACCATTTGGACCATTAGGACCATTAGGGCCATACGGTCCATAGGGACCGTTGGGACCATTGGGACCATTGGGACCGTTTGGACCTCCAAATCCTGGTTGACCAGGAGTACCAGATGGTGCATTTGGGGAATCCGATTTTGGCTTAGCTGGACTAGATGTTGGCTTTGCTCTAGCAGATGTTGCCTTGGCTGGAGGACCTGTTGGCTTTCCTGGTGGACCTGTTGGCTTTCCTGGAGCATCTGTTGGCTTTCCTGGAGCATCTGTTGGCTTTCCTGGAGCAGCTGGCGGGTTTGGTGCATCAACTGGCTCGTTTGCACCAGGGAAGCTATCGGTGGGCGGTGGGAGAGCAGCCGTGCAGTCGACGAGGTTATCTGTTGGAACACCAAGTAGCATCATTCTGGAGAACGTGTCGGCAAAGGCTTGATTCCATTTCCTATTAATTCACTGATTAGCGACCTTCTAGTCAAGGCGTCATCGAAATCTTACGCTTGCTGTCCTATGAATGATTTGAATGCTGGTCCAGATCGGGGATCTTGGCTAAGCGCCATATCGGATTGGAAGACGAATACTCCAGGGGGCTTGTTCGTCGTGTCATTGTAAAAGTCGACGTCCCAAATTCCAGGGGTTCTATCCTGAGCTGCTCCAGCTTTGCTCGGATCGACAAAGAACTGTTTGGATGAGCTGTGGGCACCAACAAGCGCGGCGACGTCAGGGGCACTGAATCCCTTATCGCCGAATAGTGTAATGATCGTATCTGCGCTCAAGGATGCATTTCCTGGCAGTAGACTTTCGTCTGGCGCAGCCTTCGAAGAGTCGGTTCTACCAATCATGGTCTTGACAGTAGGACCAAGGGGACATGACACTGTTGCATGAGCACCTGCAAAAGCAATCATATCCGCAACACCGACTCCGCGCTGCTTTGCCAAGTCCACCAACTTCGTAGATATAGATTGAAGGCCTCTGTTCTCGCTTCGAGCGTTCTCCTCGGCAGAAAGAAACAGGGAGCCATCACAGCCGCCAGTGTTGCCTTGAGCCTTGGACCACGTAGCGCAATCATGGAAGACGGCACGAATGGCGGATCTTGCGTCGTCATTACATTGTTTGTCGGCCTGGACAAACATACTGGTGAGATCCTGAGAGACTTGTGTCCATACAGCTGGACATGCTCCGCCGGCGCGGGGCACAACCGACCCTTCAGCGAAGGTAGTGGCTAAAGCCACGGCTATGGTGGAAGGGATTCTCATGTCGAAAGAAGAAAAATATTAAGAGAGGGATTAAGCAGTAGAATAGCGATTGAAAATCTTGAGGAAAGACGGTAACGATAGTGATTCAAGAAAACAACAAGAACAATAAACAAGATCTCAGATCTGTCGCGAAAGTTGGTGCTCTGAACAAGAATCGGTGAAAGCCATGCTCTCTTATATATCTATGACCGCTACTCATGGAACCTTTCGTATCTTGACTTCAGCAGTAGGTCTGAGGTCGGATCCGTACTGTGCTCAAGTTTGACTTTGCAAGCCTGGCATGTCTGCATGCATGAGGCTTGGACACTTTGGGAGAGAGGTCGGATAGATCTGCTCCGTATCATCGAGCTTTCTTCAGACCATGGAGTTGTCACTACAGGAGTACACGTGCTAAGATGTTTCGCAAAGTTCGTCTGATACCCAGATTATATATTGAAATAGGGACGTGGTCAAGAGGCTTTGATAGGGGCGTGCGTTAATCAGACGACCAAGAGTTTCGTCTTGTTTTTTGCTAAGGAGCAAATGGTCAGGGCTAACAGATACGAGGCGGCAAAGTCAGGAAACAAAGGCGCTAGAATTGCGCCACCTGGGCACTGATTGTTGATCCAATCTAGATCCAGGTTTCGCCTTGGAATATGCATATGTTATGAAACCCGGACGACAGAGCAAGAAAGAGGCAGTGCAATATGTCGCTCTGACCTGAGATGGTTTCGTTGATCTCAAGTCTACAGAGTTGTTACCACGGACTAATCCGTGCCCTGGCGTCGGCAGTGCACCAAGCGAGAGGATAAGGTAGTGTATCGTAATCGCAAGGCTTCAGTATATCCGGTACCGGTTCTCTATCTCAAGAATACCAACGGAAACTGAAAGACCGACCGATGTAATCTATAGGAATATTTCCCTTAATCATCTCACAATGTTTATAGCAAACGCTCTACGAAAAGAAACTACAAAACAATAAATATCCGTTGCTAAGGAAATCACTACTTACGTACTTATATGAATCCTTTTTCTCCTTAGTATTGATATTTCATGCTTATTCATTCAATATTTCAATCTTTGCAATAGATATTTCGTGATTGGGTAATTGGTATGGTACCTTTTCTATATTTTGTGTTATCCATAGCTCGCCTCATTAGCACAGACCCGGTTGTACTTGCCATGGTGCCGTTGAAAAGCCAACGGAGGGGCTTAGTAGATCAGCCACAAAACTTAGCGCTGAATAGGCTGCAGAGTTTGTATGAGAATCACCAGGTCCATAATCTGAGACAACGAGTAGCGCTCAGCTCATAGATGTTGACATAAATATGAATCCGGAGATGAGGATATTCTTTATACCCGCCTTGTTTGTATACGGATCTGCGACAAGAATGATGGGCCGTGAGTCGGAACGCCCCATATCCCCAAACTTGTATCTCTCGATAGGAAAAATCAACAATAGACCAAAAGCCTGAAGGTCGTAATACTTGCTATACCTTTGATACACTTCATATATCCAAAGCCCATTATACTTGAAGATCTAACCGGTTTTGGAATACGAACATTAGCTGGATGCATATTTCGTGAATTTGACGGAACTTTTGACCATATGAAGTGATTATGCCCGAGACTATTCTAGGGATTAAATATTTCTATCAAGGGACTATGCAAAACTATTGTTCGGTATCCATAGAGCTTGGAGCCTCTGGTTTTTGACCGTAAACAACCCGACTTAAACAATGAGTCAACGGAGTTTCCAATGTGAAGGAAGGTAAATTGAGAGACTTACAGGGGCCAATAGGCATGAATCTTAGTGTCGTTCAATTCTTTCCGGCAATCATCCATGAAAGCCTCCGTTTCCTCGAGCGACATACCGCATAGCCTAGTGCAAGCTGCGGTGCTCAATCCTGCAATGCCTCCAACAAGGTTTGAATTATTCCACATGCCTACTATCTCAGCTCGCTGCCGCTTTTGAGTCTGTATGATTGAAAAACTCACCAAACTCTTTCAGCTTCTTGTCCTTGGGCCATCTATTTGTGGGCCACTTGTAATCTAGTACAACGATGTTCTTAAATCCTGCCGCCGCAAGCTGTGACTCGTAGTGCAGAGCGCTATCCAGAGGCCGCCCAAACTTCGACTCTGACATTGCATCAACCATTAAATCCCCCCAACGTTTCAGTGCGGAGTTCTCTGGGAAGGAGTTGTCATCAGTGCGCATAGGCAGAATGCCGTCACAACATTCAATCCAGCCGCCAGGATTCAGGTTCCTGACTTGAATGAGTAATTGAAAGTATACCATGTGGCCAATTAATACCCAAAGGTGGTATTAAGAAGTCAAAAGGCAAAAGAAAGAAAGAAAAACACTGATAGAGCCTTGGGGTATCTTACGCAAAAGCCTGCCCGAAAAATCTGGGCCAGCTCTTAATTGAGCCATGCATCCTTCGAGAATAAATGAAGTCGAATTTGTAAGAGAAAGTCCAGGGCTCCTCAATGTCATCAACTTGAAAGGCGACATTTGGAGGTACAAACTGTGGCTGAATGGGACTAAGGTCGACTCCTATCACCTGAGCTTGAGGATTTTCATCGCCGAAATCAATGGCCCAGATACCTGTCCCAGTTCCGGAATCGAGAACACGATGCACTTTCTTTGTATCGATTGGACAAAGAAACAACTTATTATCAAATGTGAGGCCGCATAGATGATGCAGTAGGTCTAGCCTGTCCATCTCACTCTCGTCGTTTGGCAGCATATATTTACCCTCCTTATAAGAATGATAGGTCCGTCCATTTTCGTGTCTATACTTCAAAATAGATGATGCTAGTGAGGATGTAGAGCCTTCTAGAGTAGAATATCCGATTGCAGAGTCATCTTCAGCCCAGTCGTCATCCTCGGGCGCGATGATCGCATCTGCTGCTGGTGAAGCTGTAGCCATGGACTTTATTCCTGAAATGGTAATAGAAGCTAATGAAAGTTGGACGTTAAGGCTCTAACATAGCAAAGCGGTGGGCATTGGAACTGAGGGGTAACACATAAATATACGATCTTGGTCAGTTGTGGCGTGTGGGCAAGAAACAGCGAGAATACACACTCATAGGTGGACTTCCAATATACAGGGGTAACTATCTTGCATGTATCTTCAGATGTCCACCAATAGTACAGAGCAGCGTCGGTACTGCATGGACGTTTACGAAGTCATGGAAAGAAGGATCATGGAGAGTCGACCCGTTTGTGGTATGAAAAGGCGCCGAACGCCAACCCCCTGCATCAACCCTAGCCGAAATAATGGCTTTAACCTATGACTTGACGACAATTTCGGAGGTTGATAACCGTTCGAGAACGAGCTGCAGAATATAGTGTACAGCGGTTTTGATTTGTGAACACACAGCATTATCGAGCCTTTCATGGCGACATAAACAGATAGGTTGTAGCCTTAGGTAAGAACTTGTCAAGTCGCCTGCTAGCTCATTTGGATTGTACAATTACCTTTATATCCTGTATCAACGGTTCAGCCACTAGAAACTTGTTTCATTGTCTGCGGAACCAAAATCCCTCCTTGCTTTAAGCAGGTTTATCTGCTTTCTTAGCCCAGACCAACTTCAATCTGGGGTAGACTAACAACACTCTTGCAACGGTAGCCAGAGCGACCAAATCGTGCACGTGAGCCATTTCAATATGCCAGAAATTACCTATATAATTTGAGGTTTAAATGGTGGCATATTTGAGATAAGGTACTTTTAAGCAATAAAAAACTCCAGCCTGCTTTCAATTAAGCACTAATAGGAGACATAGTCTTCAATCGTTTTGAATTACTGGTTAGAAACAAAATGTCATGTGATCTTACAGCAGAAGCTTTCACTTTTCATTTGACACCCCCCCCCCCCCTTTTATTGCAACAATTTTATGAGCCTGGTAACTACTTCGTATTATCAATAGAAACAATATTGACTTCCTTTTGTCAGCTCCAAAACTATTTCTTTTCGATGCCACGAGTAAAGAACTCCTCCAATAGCCCTCGTGATGACGTTACCTTTACGAGAATTACCTCAGATCGTGGACACCTTTTCAAGCCCTCAGATGCACCGACGCCTCGAGCTCTAGAGGCAGAAGACATTAAGCCATAATCACAAACAGCTACCAACACCATACTACATAAATGCATAGATTAAAACAAAATAGTCGTTCATCTAAACACAACGAGAATTTGTAGGATGTTCAGGCTATATGCACGCACCTAGACTTATAACGATTGAGATGCTACCTTGTTGGTGAAATACTCTGCGGTTGTCCAAAACTACTGTAAGCTTGTGTATTACAAATACGCTAGATCAAAGACGTTTCTCTGAGCAAAAAGAAAAGAAGAAAAAAAACCTCGATTGGGATTAAGCAGGGAAGCTTCAATTGTGGTGGCAAACTTCTTGGGGTTGTTTCGGGTTTGGTCGGTCATGTGATCAATAGGGGTTCACTCGGTCCAGTACAGTATTTTATCAAGATCTTGTTGAATACCTTTCAAGAGACCAAGACAGCACGAACGAATACAAGAATTTAGATACAAAGGAAATTTGTTCAAAGTTGCAGAGGCATAGTTCATTAGGCACTTTCTGAGTTCCTGGCCACTCTTCGATATTTATAGCAACGCTGACTGATTCAGCATAGAAACCGGCATTGGTAATATAGACTCCCGAAATGGCCGTGAAAGAACAGTCAAGGTCCAGCTATGTCATGGACCCTGTTTTTTAAGATCATGTGATCACTAGCATTTCTGAGACCGTTGTTGCAAATCGACTATTATAACCCCTTCTCAAAGGGTCATAAAAGGCGCTCACATCTTAACTGTTCGGCCCAAATCTATGCATGTCCGTGTCAGTTTGAAGCTAGGTCACATTGAAGTCATCGAACTGTGTAACACGTCACGTGCAGGTCTGACGTATTTGTGTAGCAACGCCAGTCCAAGCGTGGAAGCGACAGTTAGACTTTCAGACCCACTTAGACCCATAACAAAAGAATCCCGTAACTACGTAACTACCATGGCAGATGTAAGCGGTGAACAGAAGTATCTAGATATATTTCACTGACTGCTTTTCCCAGTCTTCTCTCCAGCTTCTCTTCTCATCCCTAAATCCCAATCCCATACAATGGCGCCCAGTACCGCCGTCAAGCTCAACAACCAGAACATCGCACTGCTGCGGAAGGCGGAGCAGAGCCAGAATGCGGTCAAAATCCCAAGCTTCGATCGCAATGGCGTCAAGGAAGGCATCGTGCACGTCGGTGTCGGTGGCTTCCACAGGGCACATTTGGCTGTGTATGTCGACGAGCTGATGGGCCAGTTCGGCTTGCGCGACTGGGCCATCTGCGGCGTGGGCCTTCAGCCCTTTGACGCGGGAATGCGCGACGCTCTGGTCCCCCAGGACTGCCTATACACCGTCATTGAGCGTGCCGCCACGGGGAGCAGTGCCCGCGTGATTGGAAGCATCAATTCGTTTCTGTATGCCCTCGACAACCCGGAGGCCGTCATCGCTAAGATGGCCCACCCGGACACGCACATCGTGTCCATGACGATCACGGAGAGCGGTTACTACTACAACGAGAACACGCATGAGCTGGAGTTGGAGCATCCCGATATCGTGGCCGATCTAGCTAGTGATCTGGCCAAACCACGCACTACCTTCGGATATCTCTTTGCTGCATTGGCCAGGCGTCATGAAGCCGGACTACGACCATTCACCGTCCTGTCGTGCGACAACATGCAGAAGAACGGCACCATCACACGAAATATGCTTCTGACGTTTGCCCGTCATCGTGATCCTAAGATCGCCGAATGGATCGAGAAACTAGGCGGATTCCCCAACAGCATGGTTGACCGCATCACGCCGCGAACCGGAGAAATTGACAAGACCAACCTGGCCGAGACATTTGGCATCCAAGACGCGTGGCCAGTGGTTACGGAGCCGTTCATGCAGTGGGTCGTGGAGGACAGGTTCGCTGACGGGCGCCCGCCTTTCGAAAAGGTTGGCGTGCAGGTCGTGAGCGACGTCTCGGATGTCGAAAAGTTCGAGTGCCATAAATTGCGCCTTCTGAACGCAAGCCACACTGCCATGTCGTACGCCGCCTTTCTTGGCGGGTTCGAGTATGTGCACCAGGTATTGGAAAACCCATTGTTCCATAATTACATTTACAATATGATGCACAAGGAGGTCAAGCCTCTCCTCCCCGCCATTCCCGGCGTCGACATCGACGAATACTGTAACACGCTGCTCGAGCGGTTCGCCAACCCCACCATCATGGACCAGATTACCCGCCTTACCCTCAATGGCTCCGGCAAGCTGCCACAGTTCATCATGCCTTCTATTGCCGAGCAGATTATGCATGGGGATCGCAACTTCCGCCGCCTGACCTTCTGCGTGGCTAGTTGGTTCCGTTACCTCAACGGTGTCGACGAACAGGGCAAGCCTTTCTTCATCGACGATCCAATGGCTGAGGATTTAAAGGCTAGGGCAATCAAGGGCGGTGAAAAACCGTTCCCCTTGCTCGATGTTAAAAGTCTGTTTGGTGATGATTTGCGTGGTGACAAGGTCTTTGTTGACGAGCTTACCAATGCCATGGAGAGTCTCCATCGTGATGGGGCGCTTGCGACGTTGGCTAAGTATGTAGACTAGATAGCAGACTTACTCTTGTAGAGGCGTGCAAAAGTTAGAAGGGAATAATGAAATAGATCTATGTATACTAAGTCTTCGCAGTGGTGTAATGCTTTGCTAATCACTACTAGTGTATATTTAAGTATGAGGAAGCGTGGAACTTAAGTAGTCTGAATGCATCCTATGACCTTTTCCGAATTTCTTTACCATTCACTGCGCCTGGCTCTGTGAGGAAATAGGCATCCTATAGATGTTGAATGAGTTTACCCACGGCTCAATTTCCTTGTAACACTACGTATAAAGCCCAAACCAGCTTGAGACATTTATCCCGGTAGAATTGAAGAGTTGAAAGGATCGATACCAAAAACTTCATTGTGGCTTGTACCTAATCAGTTCAAGAGTTATGCTAATACCCACAGCATCTTTTATAGTGATACGGCAATGGTTAATGTTAGTACTACCACTAGGTAATATATACCAGTCCTACATGTCCTGAAAGTTATTAAGTGTTTACTCTTGATTGCTTATTTAACACAGCTTTTATTAAGCTTATAATTAAGACTGGCGACGATCATAGTGAATAAGGTTTGGTTCACAAGACTGGCCTACAAGTCTAGTTAGGATGTTATTAACAGGCTTGAAACTAGACGGTAAAAGAGCAAGGAAAGTCTTTCTAGAACAACCTAACCTTAGAAGAAAAAGGCTATATAGAAGGAAATTTAGTTGCTGGTTCACGTTTTATATGATATTGGATTTAATTTACGAAAACTAGTATTTCTATTGCTTGGAGTGATTCGTGGATGATCACATGGCCTTGGCAAACTTATTCCATAACGGCTCGTTAACCAACAGGTCGAGGCAGTTCTCCTCGATACCAACAAGCACCTCCAGTCCCCCGTTCAGAAGAGTGGGAAAGATGACTTGTAGCCCGTTGATGACACCGTTGCTAGGGGAGCGCACCGCCTGGATCTTGTTGCCCAGCGCGTGTCCCTAGTCGAGGTCATACAGCGCAAAGTTGACCCAGGATTACTGAACGCAATTAAACCCGGGGACGTCGAGAAACGCCGTAGGGACGAGGCGGTCGACGTCCCCAACGTGCTTATCAATAAGCGTCGTGATATCGTGCGTCCACTCCTTGTCAGCACGTAGCACCGCCCGCCGTACCTCTGAAGCAACATCCGTCAGCGACAGTGATGAGAGCATCTCGCGAATGGGCAGAGACGGTGCAACATACTCGAGGAAACAGCCTAACGTCTGCGGATGTACAGGTGGGTTGGTACACGATCGCCCACCGATGGCAATATTAAAGGTCGACACCGGATCGCCTTACGAGTGTTTCGAGTGGAAACTGGACGGCCATAACAGTGCGCCATAGTAGCGCCGACAAAGCGTCGTTGGTTGAGATCCATTTGTGGGTCGTCGAGGCACTTGCTTTGTCCGGCCACGCTTCATTTTTGAGCGCCTGGAGCATGTCGGACGAACAGTAATACACCTGTCCACGGTGGTTCTGGGATGCCATCTTAGGCGGCGCTCCTGTGGGCGTGAACGGTAGCAAGGTATATTCGTTATGGTCTTCTAGGTGCGGACGGCGTCATCAAAAGCTCACGGTCCTTAAAGATGACCTCGGGCAACTGGATAGGGTTCGGGATGTCCAGATTCTGTGCACGCCGACATTCCTCGGCCCAGATCTGTGTCCAGACAGCAAACGTGGTGCCGTCGCCGAACATATGCAGGATAGACCAGCCGAGGATCAAGCCGCCCGGGATGAAATTGGCCTGAATCTGACAGACCCGGAAACGCTCTCCTGGACTAGGCCAGTCTTGTCGTCGCATGATGGTGTCGGTATCAAAGGCGGAGACAGGAAAGGCCTTGGCCTTGAGCTCCGCGAACGTTAATGGGAACGCACCTGGGGCGCGTCAGTCCCCGAGGGTTATGGCTTCGAATTCTTGGTCATCGATGGGCTTTAACTTCCAAATCCCAGCTTGCTTGGCTTCGGCGTCAGTGACAGCCTCGCAGGCGAGAGGTGCAAATCTCTGGCTGGTAGCATAATAGCCAGCCTTGAGGATGCGAAAGATTTCTTCTGGGTTGTAGGGCTCAGAGAGCTCAAAGGTAAATACGTATTGAAGATAACCCTTCGAGCCAATTTTCTCCAAAGGCGTTAATGCGTAAATATCTGGGATGGTGCTTGAGGCCATGTTGCTATATATGCTTGGAAAGGGGCCTCTATTATGATTGTATATGCAGACGCAAACTTCTGTCTCTCCTGCTTTACTCCTGCCTCCCAAAGGCAACGAAGGACGAGGGTTTCCCAAAGTATATAACTTATAGGTAAGGCATCATTAATCTGAATCTCGAGGAGCTCTGGCTTACACCTGTCTCATCGGTACCGCCTGCCCCCACTGAACACCCATCCAGAAAACTCAAGGTAGAATCCTTTGAGTCAAGCGCCGTGTCGGCTTTTCATGCGGCTTACACCGTGTAGGAAGTGTATACAACATAGTTGGGATAAATAAACCCATGCCTTGTAGTCCTGCCGAGGACGATGCTCATTAACCTATTGGCCAAACTCCCTTAAAGAGAATGCCCAGGCAGGGGTCTGTTTGTCTTGAGAGTACTGTAGGAGGAAGGATCTTGTGTCTGCAGACCAGATCGTATTCAGCGTATCCTCCATTTGCCAGGATCATTTCAATACCCCTACGCCATACCCCATCTATTAGCTCACGTATTATAGCCTTTACAATTGAATTCTAAGTTCCTTGAACAGCAGCTTGCAGGTGTATATGATGGGACTGATGAGTTACGAAATACAAATACTGAATGTAGTCTTGTATTTTGCCCGAGACAGTCTTCACTGAATCCGAGGCCGGAGCATTTAGCTGGTACCTTGATTGGTATTATTCCAGGAGTATCCATGATGCCAGTGTAAGCCGAGAGCCATTGCGTCTTGTATGATCTTCTTGATAGTCTAAGCACAGACAAGGGCAACGAAAGCGACAGTGTCATTGGCCGAAAATGAACGACGTGAGCTCGATCGACATTCGTTCGTGGAGCCGTGTCGCGTGTCCAACGGCATTCGATTGTCCGCAAATCAAGACGCTTGAGGATGAACATTGGGAATGGAGACGGGTCTACTACTGAGATCCGCCCGGACCACATCAGGAATCTCACGACGGCCGATGCTTGAGCCGAACACACCAGACAAATTCGTATAGGCCTACGGATTCCATCTCGACCAACTCCCACTGCCTTCGCGATCATGCTTCCTTTGTGCTCAGGGGTGTTATGCCGGCAAGATTGCTGCCCTTCATCAGCTCCGATCAATCTTTTCCGCTTCCCGCTGTCAGCACCGGCATATGGAAGTATCGAAAGCACATCCATGGATACGTGGAGTGGGATGGAGTCGAAAAACTAGAGTGCTCTACTCCGGAACCGCCAATACGGCTGACCACCCAGCCCGTCTTTGTATCCTCCGTGGCCCTCGTTGTTGTGTTGACTACGCGTTCTCCTGTATACTTTCTACCTGTTCGTTTCCCAAGCCCTCATCCCCGTATCTGATGTAATCTTCCGCGTTGAGAACCCACAGAAATGCTTACCAACGGGTTTCTTCATCAGACCCACACCCGGTATTAGAATGTGCTCCTTCCGGGGGTTTAGCCTTGAATGAGACATGAAATCCATGAATCGCTAGCAAACGATGTAATCTATACTCACTCCGCCAAAGCCCTCCCATGTACTGCCAAGGATGCTCTGCTGGCGCGCACCTCATCCAAGACGGCATCGCTTCCTGTTGCCAACGCAAAACTGTGTCTCCGTCAAAACACCGCTGGCAAGCTTTTCTATATAAGAATGATGTCTGTTATTGTAGCTCCATGAAATAGCCAGTCCGTTGCGAGATTCATCAGTTTATGGTCCTTTGTCTTGCCCACACCAACGCGAATCCAATAGTCTTCAATATCTGGCCGAGACGCATTGTTGGCCTTCATAATCAATAGAAAGTGTGCTTCTTGTTTTGAAATTTGGCTCCCTATCCAAATAGCGCCAAGATCCTGAGGTTCATGTATAGGCCAGTCTAGTGTATATTTGGAAGAGTAATAGTTTAGTCTCTCTAGAGTCAGACTCACAAATATCGCTCGAATAGTGATCCGACTACCAGGCAGCACTTGTCCTAGAGGGAAGGAGGAATATTTTTCGGTTGCTGATGGAATGATTTTGGTATCAATGATTTCGGAATAGCTCATGCCGATCGTTTCAAGCAGTACCCTGCCAGGAAAACTGGCCCATGACCAGGTGGGTGCGACGTAAATGTTGAGTTTTGTGGTTAACTTGACCTGTGGGACCCATAGTAAACTGGATGTGTCTTCCATCCATAGCCCAGCTATATAGCGATTGTTTCCGGTCTGTTGGAACGCAGCCGCAATGCCAGATAGAGCGACGAGTCGATCCGAGACATGTGTTAGACTGCGCTGTGTATATAGGGCGACAATTGCTTTCCACATTCTTAGCACATTTTGTTCATCGGCATTGGCGAACCATATTTTCAGCATCGTATCTTCACGACCCAGTTCCCCGGAAAATTGTGCGTTGTCGATTATCTCGGACACGGAACGGCTAGAGGAGAAGGAGTTTGCCGTTTTCTCCCTCCTCGAACCAGTGCAACATTCCCAGAGTATCTCATGTCGGGAGTAGTAGAGAATTCGATTGGAGAGCATTCGCTCCTGGAATGTCCATGCTCGAGAAGTAAGTGGAGCTTGGCGAATGATCTGGTTCCAAGGCCGACGAGGAGCAAACAAGAGCCTACAAGCTTCGAGCTCGACCACTGGGTCCGGCTTCCTTTCCTTCAGCATTTTGTCGTGGCTGTTCCTGCAATCGAGTGCTGATATGGTTACATACGCATTGCCGTAGTAGGCCTTCATAAACAGAGATTCTCGGTCCCAATCACCCTTATACTGATCATGCTGACATAAAGAGTCATCTGAATTGTCATCCTCGGTATCAGACCCCTGGATAAGGCATAGCGCATCAATCCAAATGAACTGGACTCCGAGACTCCTCGTTATCAAAATTGCATCTATCATTGTCTGCGGCAAATCCATAAGCGTTATCATCTTCAGATGAGACGAGATGTTTTGAGAGGTTGTCTTAAATGGTTGCAAACTAGTATCTTCGCCCCAGCAATAACTCAGAGCAGTGTACGGAGCAAGTACGGGATAATGCTCTACAAGGAATGGCTCTGGTCGCGATAGGACGTCGACCAATCTTGTCGGCATCGGGAGGTTTGGTTTCCTCCTGCAGTCTTTATGTCCATTGATGCATGTGTCGATCCAGCCGGTTATCGTTGATACGCAGGTATCAGATATGGGATCTTTCGGGATAGCTGTGTATTCTCCAAACCCAAACTTACTGAAGGTACTAGTCCACTCATCGCCCAGGTAGTCTAAATCTGATTATTTGTTAGACTTGCTGTCGACCTTCAATAATTAAACAGGAGCTATACTTGACTGGATATAAGTGTTGATACCAATGCCCGTACATGGCTCACCGCCAAGGTACATAATCCATGCCTGCCCGTTCCTATTCCGTAACTGCATTTTAGGCTGGGCACCCTTTGGTGACAGTGCGTGCTTTTGCATCCTAAAATGACGGTCTGCCATCACGTCTCCTGCCGACGTGAAAAACAGCCGACATAGTTCACAGTAGACAGCATAGAATTGCTGCTCATCAATGCTATGACAAGATTGACCTTCGATGAAAGACTCAAGGACGATGTCTTCACTACCATTGTTCAAAACTATTCTCTTCAATCTGAGGCTTTTACAAAGGGCGCACAGTCCTTGAGGGCTAGCAATCTTGTTAGAACAGTGATGGCCGACGCTGGAACAAAAGTTACTAGGCTAAAACCTCAATCTCCTTACGTCTCTCCTCAATGACTGTCCATATATCCCCACCTCGATCGGCATTAGCTTTAACTGCCTCAAGAAAGCCCTGTGAGGAGTTCAGTAGGTCATAGTCGTTGAACTCCATGGTTCGAGACGTTGTGAATTGCTAACATTCACAGCGCGCATGTAGATTGATTGTAAGATTAGTGGGATCAGCATGAAGCTGAAGCAGCAGTAAGATAGAGGTGTCCTTGAAAGCTGACGGATAAAAAGCGCTCTCAAGGCTGAATTCCTCGTCAGGTGGTACCACTATAAACACTAACGACTTACAATCCACAAACGAAGTCGCCACTTTCGGGGTTGCATATGTGGATAAAACTGGAGATAAGAGCGAGAGCAAATCAAACCCCTGGTCACTGTGATGTAAGCTGCAGCATTATTACCCATTGAGGCGGGGTGAAAGATAAGCTTACCCCGTATATAACCGGCTACCTACAGCCTTGGGTCTCTGTTTCTAGGACAGGACTATGCCTTTTCAACCACAAAACGAGAGTACAAGTATAGCGTAGTTCATCTGCCTCTAGTGAGAGGAATATACAGAACAAAACACAGATAAACGAGAACAAAGTATATCCATGCGACTGAGATACAATGGAGAATTGATCCACCAATGTGGCCAAAGCTGACTAATATGGCTCTATGAAATTTCTCCGGCGGGCTGAAAATATGACCTGTGGGACTTGTCTATTTGGTTGAGGCATTTCCTCAGCTATGTACATTACACAGTCAAAGTCGTTCTTAGTTTCGGCCAGTATTGTTGACAATGACGAACAAGCTGGACCCGGCGCTCTGCTTGGGTTATGTACAGACGAGAAGCGTAATCAATATAAACGAAGCTATTCCGGTCCAGAATAGACAGATACCTACTTTCACGAGGGCGGAGAGGTGTATGTGACAAAAACTGGGAGCGATATCAGTGCGTGGACTTATAGTTTGCAGTAGGGAAATAATTGCTAAGTTAGCTGAAGTCTTCGGCTACCATAGGAAACTCCGTCGAGGTTCCACGTACAATCAGGTTAACGAGTAGAGTTGACTACATCTTCAACTCCCCAACTGCTCGACGAGCTATTAGAGCATGTCTCGTGTCTCGAATTATATATACTGCAGTAATATAGTGCGCAGGGAAACTGAGTATAATAGGTAAAGAGTTAGGCTTGTCACAGTGACATACCCGCGCAAAATAAGGTTAAGGTTTTCAACAGCTTCGCTCCTTCGCTCCTTCGTTCCTTCAACTCGACCATCGCTCCGACCAAGCTGTTAGAGAATGTCTCATGTCGTGAATGGACATGAAGCAGTGCTCAAAAAGGAGATGATTAACATGAGGTGAACAAGATCGAGTACCTATTATTGCGTAGACCGTTACTATATAAGGGCCTAGTATCTCCCACCATTAATTGTATATCCACGGCCATGCTACATATACAAAGATCGCTTTCAAAGTCTCAATACCTCAATACCCCAATAACTCAACTACTCTTTGGACTTGTTCCAGTCAACGCCGTAAATCGTCACACTTGTCAAAATGCAGCTCAGAAACCTTCTTCTCGTTGCGTTCTTTTCCACCACCGCCTACTCTTGCGCCAATCGTCTATACTGTGTTGGCGGAGCCTGCGACTGCAACGCTTTTGTCTCGGTAGCTGAGTCAACTTCCTTCTGCCGTTCATTGGGAGAGGGATGGACATCTGGGGATGGCGGCCATTCGTCATGCGCGACCTTCTGCTGCTAGACAGTAGTTCTTGCATCGGCGAGGCAGCTCTATTGATTAGATAAGCGGTTCATGAGGATTATTCAACGATATTCGGATATATTTCTTCCAAATTAAAAGACTATACAACTTCATATGCTTGTACTGTCCATATCTACTGTTCTGACAGGTATTTCCCACAGGATTTGTCTTAAACAATAGAAGTAGTTCAACCCCGCCCTGAGTTCGAGTTTCTTCACTAAGCGTAGCGAGGGCTATCTTCTCTTACTGTCTATACGCCGGATTCTGGCAGATATGTATTTTCTTCTTTCCATTCCCAAGAGGATCATCCGAGATCTGCGAGGCGAAGATCCCGTAGTGTATGAAACGACTTGCGCTACAAACTGAAAAATCTCAACGCGACGTCATGTTAATTCATTTCGAAATGCTAGTATGTAGATGACTAGTGATACAATATAAATGCCTCAAATCCAAAAAAACCAAGATTCTCAACTATTACTATGTAATACTAGGACTCAGTCAAACAGGCACCTTAATTTTGGCTTGTTTCCCACTTGTCTTGTTCAATACTCGGACAAGTTGTAAATGAGGGTGCTTGTTCTTGAAGTCAACCACCCTTATTATTATTCTTTTAGAAACCCCCAGAGTCAATATCTGGAATTCCACTTTTCTGTTCCTTATCCCGAGCATTGATAATACAAGTAGCGGCTTCCTCATTCCGTGCAACTACCACAGTCACACTCGAAGCCGTAGAATTTCTTCAAGTGGCCCTTATGATGACCATAATTAATGGTGAGCTCCTGTCCCTGTGACAATTCGCAGCAATTCTTGAAAACCATTGTCCCGAGCTCTTCATTCCATGCGAAGGCACAGTTCGGGGTACACGAATGGTTTATCCGTGAGGCTAATTCAAAGACGCCAGTGGTGGTTTCTCCGACAGCGAACCCATTGGAATAAAGAATGCTACGATTGAGGGTTTCCGACGGTCTATGGCGATAGCTACAGAGGCGACGATAGGCTTTGCGGCGAGCGGGAGAAAGCGCATTGACAGCCGTGTCTAAGGGATCCACGCGTGAACCATGATCGATTAATACGACGAGAGGCGCCTCCGAGAGGATTAGACTTCCAACCGGGATATTTTTGGTGGCAAATACGCCATAGCCTTTGCCTACTGATCGTTGGACCTCGATCAGAATGCCAAGCGTCTCTGGAGACCGGAGAACTATGTCATCAACAATGTACTCGATGGGGGTCGTCATCGAACGTTGTTACAGTCCTTGGGTGATTACGAGAAGTCAAAAATATCATCAGGCAATGTTTTCATGGTAACTAGATACGGGACGGGTACCATTTGCTCCCGCTCGTGAGCCGGATACACGTTATCCCGGCATAGCCACGTGACTGCGCGACAGCTAGCGTTCCTCGGGACATAAAGACATAAGCAGTGCGTCCATCCCCGAAGTCGCCGTCTCCGTCGCCGTCAACGACACATGAAGCCATGAAGCCGTTCCGGAGCATGCTCCTCGGGCGCTTCGTGCTCAGAAGGCCCGCAGAAGGGCAGCAACGATGCAGAGGAGCACCGAGTGGTTGATGTCCTGGCGCACTAGCGAGGACGGCGACGGCCTTGCGTTGCGGCCAAACTGGGTGGCCTGACCACTCTACCTGGCACACGCGGTATCATGCCCCGATAAATGGTACGCTTCTCCTTCCATCACCATCACGTCCTATACACAACATGTCTTTCCATAGCCACTAGCACTCTGCAGCCCTCCGCAGCTTCAGCATGGCTGCCACGACGTTTCTCTCCCGGTGTTTCGTGTCGTTGCTTTTGTGGCAGACCCTGTGGGCAGGGGTGGCACATGGCTCGACTGTCACCTACGACTTCAACCTCACCTGGGTGCAGGCTGCGCCGGATGGCTTCGCTCGACCTGTCATTGGCATCAACAACCAATGGCCGCTGCCGCAAATCACGGCGTCGCTGGGCGATGTCGTCGTGGTCAACGTGGTCAACCAGCTGGGCAACCAGTCCAGCTCGCTGCATTTCCACGGCCTCTTCATGAACGGCACCTCGCGCATGGACGGGCCGTCCATGGTCAACCAATGCGCCATCCCTCCGGGCGGCTCCTTCACCTACAACTTCACCGTTGCGCAGCCCGGCACGTATTGGTACCACTCGCACACGTCGTCGCAGTACCCCGACGGCCTGCGCGGCGTGCTCGTCGTCCACGATCCGAAGTCGCCGTTGCGCGCCTCGTACGATGCAGAGCTGGTCATCACCTTGTCGGACTGGTACCACCGCCAGATGCCGGACATCATGACGACCTATCTGAGCGCTGACAACCGCATGGCCTCGGATCCACGACCAGACAGCTACCTCCTCAATGACACTCAGGACCTCCGGGTCGCGATCCAGCCCGGAAAGACATACCTGGTGCGGATGGTCAATATGGGAGCCCTCAAGGCGCAGAAGTTCTGGATCGAGGGGCATAACTTGACCGTGGTGGAGGTGGATGGCGTGTATGTGCAGCCGCTAGAGACGAGCGTGGTGTCGCTCGCGACGGGACAGCGGCTTGCTTTCTTAGTGAAGACGAAGGAGAAGAGTGAGGCGGGTAGGAATTTTGGAATGGCGGCAACGCTGGACGATGTGAGTGATTTTCCTCCGCGCGTTTGCTTCATGATGGAATTTCAAGGACCGTAGGAATGCTTCAGGATGCTGATATAGTTTCGGTAGGCCGCAAACTCGCACACCCCAAGTACATCTCCCGAGCCCCCCAAAGTATCGGGCTGGCTGGTATACGACTCGACTGCGGATTTACCTGCGGTCCCTCTTTTCCCCGCTACACTACCACTCGATGATATGTCTTTGATCCCCCTTGACGAGGAACCTCTGCTGGAAAATCCGGACGTGCAAATCTCTCTCGTTGTCAATATGAAGCGGCTCTCTGATGGCGTCATGCAGTAAGATATACTTTCTTTAATCCTTTTGGTGTCGGGCAGTCTGTCCGTCCTCCTCTCTTCCTTACTCTCCACCTATCATAATAACTGATCAGTCCCCAATCAACTAACATCTCCGTCTTCCCTCCACAGTTGGTTGTTCAACCAGACCTCCTATACCTCTCCTAATCTCCCCACCCTCTTCTCCGCCCTTTCCGGCGAAAACTCTAACCCAAACATCACTCTCCCCTTCGTCCTACCTCACAATGCCATTGTAGAGATCTCCATCGCCAACAAACACATGTCTGGTCATCCCGTCCACCTTCACGGCCACACGTTCCAAGCTGTCCACCGTTCCGGCATATCTGGAGGGGGTATGATGATGTCCCACGAAGCATATGCTACCGGAGCAGACGTTGTAGCTACACCTCGCAGCCCTATGAGGAGAGACACCTTTACGGTTCCCGGTCACGGAGATGCTACACTGAGGTTCCGGGCTGATAATCCCGGTGTGTGGTTCTTTCATTGCCATATGGAATGGCATGCGCATTCAGGGCTGGCTATGACGTTTCTGGAGGCGCCTGAAGTATTACGGGTGGAAGAGCCGTTGACATTGTTGGCGAAGGAAGGCGAGAGTAATCTGCGGGAGTGCGTGCCAACCGGGTTATGGGAGGGCTTGTTAGCAACAAACGAGTCAGAATCCAGTGGAATTTCTCAGGAAGTCAATGGCGAGAGTCAGGCTGAAAAAGGCGAAACTGGACGTGGCAGATCCTCCAGTCTCACTGTTCTTGAGAGCTTGATCATTGGTAGTATAGGAGTAGCCATTGGTATTTTGGGCTTCTGGTTCTTCAAATACGGCAGGAAAAATATACCCCGGCTGGGTCTCCCGTCGCAACGGCACAAACGGACATACAGTTTGGTTAGCTTGACGGATAAGGATGAGGTGGCAGCATTTCAGCGGAATGAGCAATTCGTAATTGGCGACGGAGATGAGGTCGACAATGACGACGTTTATGACCGCGACGAGGATGACGAACAGGAATCTTGGAGTAGCAGTAAAAGAGAAGCAAGGTCTGGACCCTACGTAAAATTGTAGATGCCGGTTTTGTTAGAACTTTCCTCTAGATCCGACGACTCGTTTATGAGTCTTAGGCTGTAAAGTATAGAAGTAGTATAGAAGTATGTAGATATAAGAGTTTGTTTGTATATTATATCTGAAATTATGTATCAAGTTTGAGAAACAATACATACACAGAAAATTTGAAGGTCATGAACGACATGGCATGGAAGTAGTACTTCAGGAACACCGATTTCGAGACATGAATACAAATGTTCTGGCATGCTTTGATATGCTATAGATATCCTTATATCTCATTTAATAATTCTCGTCTCGTTATCAACCTACCTTCCTTCCCAACTTCAATTATAACTAACCTTATACTTTACCTCTCTTAAGAAGACCTTCCTTATATAGGCTACTAATATAAAGCTATTCAGGGACTCTAGAATGACGTAGGTGAAGACACGAGATTATACGCATAGTAAGTAGGAAGAAAGATAGTGATAAGTTTACCATATAAGAGAGCAAGGAGTGAATATACAGAGTCAGGTGACCGTTTACCACGTGGCTAACAATATAGTGGTGGTGCTGGTCAGCTCCACCACGATGTGATCATTTAGACAGCTAGTCATGTGGCGAGTCTGGCAAATTCAATCATGACACACTTGATGAGGTTGAATATGACTCGAAACACTTGATGATGTTGAATACGACTCAAGGTTAGCGTAAAACACTGACAAGGTTGAAATACGACTCGAGGTTAGCGTAAAATTGTCGCTCGAAGTCCAATTGGTCGCTGTAGAGTAAAATTGGGGACCCAAAAGATCGGATATCGACCTCAAGAAACTCACGACCTTCTTACAAATCCAAGTGTTCCTGGCTACATAAGATCGAACAAAGAGTATATATAATGCTATACCATGAACTTCTGTATTTTTCTTCAACCATCATTCCTTGGTACAACTTTTCCTGCAAAAATAAGACGAGCCTTGTACAAACACTACATCTTGCCCTATAATCTATATCCAGTTGTCTTATACCTTTACTTGAAATCAACATGGCAGAGAGGCTAAACATTGTCTTTGGCGCCGCTGGGGTTGGCAATTTTCCGGATCCTGGTGACGAGGCAACTCTTCAAATCTTTCAACTCCTGAAGAAAAACGGGGTCGAGTTTCTTGACTCAAGTCGGCTATATGGGAAGTCTGAGGAAACACTTGGTCGTCTCAAAGCAGCTTCAGAGCATGGCTTCAAAATCGACACCAAATGGTGGGGGGCCTTTTTCGATCCGACAAGCACCTCCAAGGAGCGTATCATCGCCGATGCGAAGGACTCGCTAGCTAAGTTGGGGGTGTCAAAAGTGAATTGCTTCTTCTTGCATTCACCAAATTCACCGCACGAGACTGAGGATACGTTGATTGGAATTAACGAAGTGTATAAGATGGGAGCTTTTGAACACTTCGGCCTGAGCAATTTCTCTCCTGCTCAGGTCAAGCACGTATACGATACATGTAAGGCCAAAGGATTAGTCCTGCCAACCATTTATGAGGGCCTCTATAGCCCCGTGAACCGCAAGCAGGAGGAGGAACTATTACCACTCCTACGAAAGTGCGAAATTGCCTTCGTTGCTTATAGCCCTCTGGCTGGTGGCTTTCTGACCAAATCTCGCTCTCAAGTAGTGAACGGCGAAGGTCGATTCAGCAAGGGTCAGTTCCTCGGCGCGTATTTTGAAATTTACAACAACGAGCCCTACTTGGAAGCCAACGAAGAATGGGGAAGAATTGCGAATGAGGAAGGAATATCACGCGCTGCTCTTGGATATCGATGGGTGTGCTATCACAGTGCCTTGAAAGCCGAATTTGGAGATGAAATGATAATTGGTGGTAGCATCTCACAGTTAGAGGACACATTCAAGGCTCTGGATCAGGGGCCTCTGAGCCAAAAAGCAGCCCAAAGCATCGAAGATCTTTGGGTGAAACTGCAGCCTTTTGCCAAATACGCTAATAATATTGAAGCTCAGACAATGCCATCAGGACCATTGAAGTTTTGAACTAGATAGGTCGATATTTATATACTGCAATTTCAATCTGTTTCAATCAATTCCCTAGAATGATTTGGCGTTTTGTTATCACTCTCTATCTAAGGCCTTCAACATCGCGATAGGACTAAAATCCAGTACTAAAACCATAATACACAGATATTTACTGAGTTGTGACGTTGTTGGGATTGTGATAAGCGTACCCTATTGTAGACTTCCAGACTGACAGTGATATCCTCGCATAAAGGCAGCATCTAGAAATATCTAAGAGAATATATTAATAGAATTTAGCTGGTTTTACTACCATCATTATCATATTTGGTGGTTGTGGGATTTCTGGCACCACAGACACAACGACACTCACTTGGTGAGTAGAGATATTCTATAAAAACAGTACTACTTCTCCCGGGAGAGCCAAGGAAACCCATTAATTTAATTAATCGCTAACTTACCTGCTTACACTACTCGTTTAACTACTGGATCTCATCAAATCTATGTATGTATGTACACTCAGATGTAAATGTGCGCTGTTAACGATCGCATGATAATAATCAAGGCCATCTACAATATGCTTCTAGTGTACTATATCTCAAATATGTACACCATTACCAGGAAGGTTAAGTATAAAAGTAGCCTAGCCTGGCCGAGTAATAGATCTTTTATGGTTATTATCATACAATTCTCAAGCTACTTAATTATGCAAGATCTAAAGAAGAGTGATGTCTGCAACTATGGGACGATGATCACTAACAATCGTACCATCGACAATATTGCTCCAAATCTCAAACTGCTGTGCCGAGTAAAAGGTATCCGGGTTAGGCCCCAGCCAGATATAATCAATCCGGCTAATCCCCGTTGTTGTAAATCCCGTATAAGTCAACTGATTAGTTCCAAGACGCTGCGCCCCGGAGTTCCAAATCTCCGTCAAGTATCCCAAGTTCTGCAGCGTTGAATACGCATCACCGTTAGGATCCGAGTTGAAGTCGCCCGTAAGGGTGACACCCAAAGGACCATATATGGCCTGCACAGCCTCGATGCGTGCAACGACGACCTTGATACCTTCAATACGAGCTTCAGAACTAACATTGTCGAGATGAGTGTCGGCATGTATAAAGCGCTTTCCCGTAGTGATATCCTGGAACACACCGATAGTGACTACTCTTCGACTTCCTGCATTCCAGCCGTAGGAGACAACATCGGGTGTGGGAGAAAGCCATTTCATCTCACTGTACACCAAAGTGAGAACATCGGTTCGATACAAGATCGGACTGTACTCGCCACTTTCAGCTCCGTCGTCCCGTCCAAAGCCAACATGGTCCCAGTTTGAGCCCAGACCATTCTTGATGTCGCTCAGCTGATTGTGGAGGACTTCTTGTAATCCCATGATCGTGACTGCTCCGGCCGGTGCGGCGTCTGAGATTGATTGGAGTAGGCCGACGAGCCGTCGTTCTCGACAGCGACTAGACGAAATAAAACAGAACAGATCCCACCATGGCTTTTCGTTGCTCTCGAGGGAGGATGTGGCGTAGCGGATGTTAAACGTTACGATGCGCAATGGTAGACTGACAGCCGCAGCCAGGGCTGCTTGGCCCAGTACGAAGTAGGCGAGGAGGCGCCCGAGCTGCATTTTCATTTTACTTCTAAGGGTCCTGGAATATTCAACATCAGGTGCGAAGCTTGACCTCTTTATGCCAGCTGCAACCTGCGTTTACTACACGTTCTGGATGTCGCTGTGGATCATCACTGACAATGAGATTATTGAGATTGTTGACTCCTCCTCGGAAATGCGCAGGGTTCGAATCAAGCCCATCCTGTGGGATTGGATCCTAACGCGGCTGGCCCTCCGGCGTTCAAACCAATAGCGCTCTTTTAAGGGCTATACAGATAGGAAGCTATAGGCAACAATACGCGAATGAAGCATAAACAATACTCGCTTCTAAGTACAGATGGAGGCACCGTGAGAAAGCTATGTCATCATTGGTAGGAATGGAAGTATTGTTCACAACACGTGACCCCAAGACGCCCTGAGTTCATCCGGCCCCGAAATGTAGCTTGACAATGGTCATGCTTGGCTTGTACCCCTGTTCTACGTATTGGAACATCGGTATAAAGCACATGGGTGCTAAGGTATAATAGTAGTATGGTAGTCGACAAAGAGGGACTCAAGAAAACAATGACAATAGTGATTTTGTATTAGCCAGTTGCATCTAGAGCGCCAGCCTATATTGCACTACTTCTCTTACAATGACATACCGCGCCCTGACCATGAGTGATCAAGTCTCACAAACCAAACAGTGTCCTAAGAAAATTAATGCGTAGTGTAGTATTTAAGCATCAACGTTTGCATTATCAATGGCAACCAACTCATTAGCCGTGGCCCGGCTACGCTTTTATATTTTTTTGCGTTAGTGCGATTCTTTATTCAAGCATCCAAAATGCAATAGATATCGTGATACGAACCATCCAAAATATACTATCTACTAACAGCTTCCTCTTGATGAGATGGTAATCCCAATTCTGATGCAGACTTACATTCTGATCGAGGAGACCATGCTCATGAATACACCAGTTTACTTGGAATTTAGCCAATCTCAAGAAATCTGCGAGCTGCAGTGTCTCCTCTTCATCAAGTCAAAGACAGTAATAGGGGCTAATATTTCTGTATTCCTTGAGGTATTGGACGACTCGGTATAGTAAAATAGATTTGCTCACGCTGAATTGACCGTTGATCTATACTCTTGGCCGCATGAATAGACAGCCAACTCAATTATAGAAAGTGTTATTTTTAAGATAGTATTTTCGTAGCGCTTAGAGATGACATATACCAAGGTGTTCAAGCTTCCTTGCTAGCCTAGACACAGTTGATGAAGGTTGTTTGAGTTAATCCATGTTTTCCTTTCCGATAAAAGCGGATGGTGATAACAAACTCCTATGTTTGGTTTACAGCTCTTCAAGAAGAGGCTATCATTATACACAACGTCTTTTAACCTTCTTTATGTCTCTCACGGCTATCTGCTATTTCTGTTTCATCAGGTTTTCATGAGCTGTGGAGTTGCCAAGATAGCTAATTTAAACATATGTTGCGGTGAAGCGAGTAGGACGAATGAAGTGTTGGTAGACTGAGTGCGTCGGAAGGATCTTCGCTAGACTGAGGTACACTTACCAAAATAAACCCCCTATAAAACATATATCCTTGCATATAACAAATTATACTTTTAAGTCTAATTACGACCCTATCTACCTTCCCTAGTTTGTAGAGAAGCCCCGTGTCTTTCAAAGTCTGTACCGTAGCATGTCCATCCCGACTCTGTCTTAGGAAGGCTATAAGATAAGAAGATGTTGAATACGATTGATGATAATACAGCTACTATATTGGGTTAGAATAATGTGTATACTTTTCGTATTGCTTGGTCACTCACCAGAATGATCTAAGAACAGGAATACGAAGAGAATAACATATGTAGTTGACATTTCCGCTCTGTGTAAAGAGTCTTGTGATCAAGCACTGCCCCTCGTTTTGCGCCTCATTCGTGTCATTCTCTTGCATCCGGCAAATCTCGAACGGCGAACAAGTCACAAGCCAACCCGCATATCTGATGCTCTTATCGCCCGTGGCCGGCTTGATAGCCTTAGCCTCGCTAGCATGCGGGAACATCGTGGCCAACTCATCCTCGTTCTCCACACGAAGTTCGACCTTACCCAACACTTACATTGTGAGCCTCCTTGCTGGTGCTCCAAAGTCTCTCCAGGGAAGAACCCTAGACTCGGGCCACCAGGCTTTCCACAAGCGTGCAACGGCAGCATCCATCAAGTATAGCGTAAACTACCAATATGATGCTCCCGATCTCCTGTACGGGTTATCTATCAAACTCGAAAACGATGCCGATGCTGCGGCAATTCGGAATATGCCTGAAGTACAAGGTGTATGGCCTGTACGTTCCATTGCCCGTCCTCAAGCTGCTATTCCCGATGCCCATGGTCCGCAAGCAGAACAATTTGCTGCTACCCAGCCTACAAGCCGCCTTCTGAAGCGATCTGACCCTCAGCATCTAAACCCGGATGGCAATGTCAACCACAACACTCCTCATACCATGACTGGCGTTGACAAGCTACACTCCCAGGGAATTAAAGGTAAAGGGGTCAAGGTCGCGGTCTTGGATACGGGAGTCGACTACCGTCATGCGGCTCTTGGAGGATGCTTTGGACCTGGCTGCAAAGTTTCATTTGGATACGATCTTGTTGGTGACGCTTACGATGGTACCTACGGTAATCCTCCCATGCCAGACTCTGATCCTCTGGCCACCTGTGTCACTGGATTTCATGGGACACATACCCTCGGTAAGACACATATCTTCGCAAAATAATTCTTTGATTCTTTCTGATAGTTGTGCTAGGTATCATTGCCATGGAGGAATCGGTCGAGTCTACCTTCAGTGGTATGATTGGTGTTGCGCCCGAAGCCACCATGGGCATGTATCGAGTCTTTGGCTGTACGGGTGGCGCAGGTGACGATGTACTCGTCGCTGCTATGATACGGGCGGCCGACGACGGGGCCGACGTGATCAGCATGTCGATTGGAGAAGTAGTTGCCTATGCAAATATCTCATGGAGTCCTTTTGAGCAAGTCGTCACCGGTCTAACCACTCGTGGGGTTGCTGTCATCGCTGCTGCTGGTAACGATGGAGCTTACAGGCCTTTCAACACAGAGACTCCTGGTCTGGCCAACGATGCTCTATCAGTTGCCTCAGTCGAAAATGTCGGCTTCCAGACATTCGAGATGCAAGACTCGCTGGGAAAGACCATTCGTTATGGCTCTCTATATCCTTTTGCGAAAGGAACTCTTACGGCTGTTCTTGTTGGCTCAGGTACATTAGCCAGTGAATATGGATGCACAACAGCCGATCACGCAGCAGCAGCGGCAAAAGCTACCGGAGATTTATCGAAGTACGTCCTGATTGTCCGGCGCGGTTATTGTCCCGTAACTACGATCCAGGCGTATGCAGCTACTGCAGGCTTTAATAATGTTATAACTTTCCCAGACGATACTGATCCCAACGTCTTTATCCAAGGCTATATAAGTCCATCACCTTATCTAGTTGGCAATAGCAGCGCAATTGTTAACTTTGGCTCCACTACAAATCGTATAATCCTTGATGGTGTCACAAGTGGCAAGAATTACACTCTGAAGTTTGGCACCCCCAACACCCATATTTCAAAGCAAGCTTGGGGAGGACAAATGAGTAATTTTAGTAGTGTTGGTAAGTTTGGCCGTCTTCGAGGCTTGAATTTTTATAGTACTGATTATGTTTATGCAGGGCCTACCTGGGATTGGAAGTTCAAGCCACAGATGGCAGCGCCCGGAGGTAATATTTTATCGACGTATCCTTTAGATGCTGGGGGATGGGCCATTCTCAGCGGCACATCAATGGCAACACCATATTTGGCTGGAGTCTACGCTCTTGTTAAGTCACAAAATAGTGCTCTCGGCCCCAAGGAAATATTCAACGTGATGCAGAGCACTTCGAAGCCGACGATTATGCCGGGCCGAAGTGATATAACTACTGTTGCGCACCAAGGAGCAGGGCTGGTATCTGCATACGACGCTGTGACTTATACAAGCAGAGTGTCCCCTGGCCAATTGGCTCTTGGCCCCACTGAGAAGCTTCTCAACGAACAGCCCGAGATCACTATTACTAACCGAGCCAATTACCCAGTCACTTACAGACTGACGCATACCATTGCCAATGGAATGAAGTATTACCCACATGGCGAAGAGCTTCCTGGGAACGAGGGATGGCTGAACCTGTTGTTTTGTCGACTTGAAGCGTCTTTGTTCGCAGCAAGCATGTCCTTCGAACAATCTTCCATCACCATTCCAGCTGGCCAATCTCAACAAGTCCCCCTCGCTATCACACCTCCGCAAGGCCTGTCTCCCGAAGAGATCCCAATATACTCTGGCTTTGTGACCGTTTCTTCTTCACTAGGAGACGAGCAATTTTCCATCCCATACATGGGCGTCGGCTACAACTACACCGCTGCCGCCTCCTTTGGACACGACACACCAGGCCCCAGTACCAATGTAAACGATAACTACCGGGATATCTTCAGTGCTCCAACGGTCTACCACTCTGGTGGCGAAGAGGTGCAGAATTATCGACGCTTTACGCTTGAGAGCAACGATCTCGTCGGCGTCGTCTCCACTTTCCTGCAGCCCACATCATGGATGCGCTACGATCTGGTACGCGCCGATATCGAGCTGACGCCGACATGGTACGGGTTTGACCCGAATGTCACGTACACGAATCTCACCAAGACGGCGAGTCCTGACCACATGGTCGGTGGTGTCCCTATTATTGGGAATATCCTCTACTATCAGATGAATATCCCCACGTTCCAGGTGTACTATGGCTGGGCGGGCTTGCTATATGATGAGAACTACTACCAGATTGGCCTACTCAAGGGCTCGTACCGTATCTTGATACGCTCGATATTCACTGGGGTTAATGTTAATGACACGGTATATAACGATGTAACTAATTGGCAGACCTTCCTTGGCCCCATTGTGGAGATTACGAGGGATGTGCCCGCTGTATAGGAGTTTGAGAAGGAGAGGGTTAGGTAGAGATCTCCATGACAGTAACCGGGCAGAATGATACTTCTCAAAGTCATGGATTTTTCGGAATGGCTTGAAGCAGTTGTGGACGCGGTACGTAGATAAACAAAAGGAATAGAGAATTCCAGGGCAATAATGTTAAATATAAGCCAAAGATCTTTATACTTGACCAAGCTACATGACTTGGTATTGTTCTTCTAATTTGTCGTTCCCACGGTATTTTCGAGAAGACCGATCTGAGGAAAAGGTGAAGTTGGTAGAATTTGACGGGTGAGTTGAAGACAATGCAGATGGAGCCGATCCTTGGAATTTGTAAACGGGTGGCAGAACCCATCTTTTTGACATAATACAGTACGGGAGTTGATGGATGGTGATAGTTCTATTATCAGCCGCCGCAAGTTCCTCGTATCAGGGACGTGTGCAACTGTTTTGTGCGGTTTCCATCAACACGCCAAACTGTTTGAATTGAGTGGGAAATCAAGGGGAAGTGACAGGTGTACGGGGAGGAGATGCAAGATACACAGTTGGCCCAGCGGAAGTGATTGCAAGGAGTTGGCATCTATCCCGAGTGAGAGACTGTGTTGGGTGGTGAGGCATGATTCCATGGATTGCAAGAGCCCGCGTAGGATGCCATTATGAAGCACACAAGCCCCATTTGGATGTCATGTCGCCAGGGGTTTGGAAGACCTAACCCCTGTACGTGCTGCCGTTTTATGTAGCCGCTGGGGCCCGGTCAGGGATCCATCTTACACCACCAGGCAAGATCCGGTCTAGTGAGCCTCGCTTGTCGTACAGAAACCAATTGCTAGATCAGTAATTATATAAGACAAGTAGATTTATAAGTATTTTTTATGCCTAGCATTGACGAGATCATTTGGCCGTCGCACATTCATCCACGACGGTATCGCCGGACAGAGACCTTGTAAGATGGTATCTGTTGTCGTCATTAGTTACTGTACGACAAGCGACTTTGCAGATGCATAGCTTATACATAGCCGATCAGCACTGGTCCAAAGGGATTACTTCTTCACTTGTACTTGTCCCATTAAGTACTAGAGTTCATAACACCAAGCCGCAGCTTACGTCGCCACGGTAGTCTTCTTATACGAGCTTTTTCCTATGGTTTATACCTTCCTGCCCTTCAAAATCGACATGCCCAATCTAGTACTAGAGCGCCTCGGGTCTATGCCTCGATATCTGATAGACCTCTACTGGATAAAGGACCTAATATCGAAGTACCAAGTAGTTCTCATGTTCCACAGTCCTATTCGCAAATCTCCACTTATGAAAGGACTATTCTGTCCCAAATTTGATTTGTTATTGTTAAGTAATTGATTCCAACGGTCTGTTTATAAAAAACGATCCCTCTGTTATATAGCTCTAGCTGTATTACCCAACTACGGGAATATATAAAGTAAATTGTGAACCCCTTTCTACTAGTGCTGATCGAAAATATATGGGCCATCGTATGACAGATCACTAGTCACAACCAGCGGTATCATCAACTGTGCGCAGGATGAATGCCTGCAAGGTATAAAGTAAACAGGGGTCTGCGCAATACAAATATGATTGTTTATCCGGTATGTTTGCATCTCTGCTCTTCAAGTTACTCACCATCATCATCATCATCAAGTATCAAGAATTTGCAATAAACATGGACAATCCAGCAGTACCACTTCCCGAGCTAGTACTTCACGATATTGCTAGTCGAGAATCGATAGATCCTCGTAGCATTGTCAAAGGCTGGCTGGCAAACTTGGAAGAGAAAATCTCTCAAGATGATTTAGGGAATATCTCCAGTCTCTTTATCGACGATTGTTGGTGGAGAGATATTGTTGGACTCTCCTGGGACATAACGACTAAGCGTGGCATGAGTGAAGTTAGTCAATATCTTCAGGCACAAGCCAAGAAGAGCGGTTTTGGCCAGCTCAATGTCATTGATCAAGGAGCTTTGCAACCAAGATTATCGGACATGGGCGGACTCATCTGGATTGAATCTGGATTCACTTTTGTTACTAAAACAGGCACTGGCCGTGGTATTGTTCGATTGGCCAACGTAGGTCCACTACAGTGGAATGCTTGGATTGTCCACACAAACTTGGATGAGCTTAGCGGATTCCCGGAGAAGTCACCCGAGGGAACTTCGGATGAGAATGAAACCAAGGATATCCAAGCCTTGATTATTGGAGCAGGTATGCACCCAGGAGAATTATATCACACAGTAGTCACAGATACTGATACTCAATTAGGACAGTCTGGACTAGCTCTTGCGGCTCGATTAAAGGCACTGAATATCAAAACTTTGATAGTGGACAAGCTGCCTGAAATAGGAGATTCATGGAAGAGACGATACGTGGTCAGTATCTTTCGTCAACTATTGTTTTAATGCTGAACGATTTGGAAGTCCATCAGGTCACATACGCCTCGGTATACGGATCCATTCCCATATCTGGACTATCCGAGTGATTATCCGGAATTTTTGACACGAGATCATATCGTTAGCTGGATGAAGCACTACCAGAAGGCCATGGGCCTCAATGTCGAACTTGGCGTCACTGTTGGTAAAGTCAACTATAACAACTCATCTCGACAGTACACGGTGGTCATCAAATCTCAGGATGGGTCTGAACGAGTCCTAACGCCGCGCCACTTGATTCTTGCAACTGGACTTCTATGCGAAACCCCGGATTACCCAAACTTTGAAAACGAAAGTTCATTTGCCGGTCAAATCTACCACTCTGTCAATCACAAGTCTGCCTCTTTAACCCCAGGCTTAGGCGAAAAGAAAGTCGTCATCATTGGGGCGGGCACCAGTGCTTACGATATAGCGCAGGACTTTGTCAATCACGGCGCCAAGGATGTAACGATTATCCAGAGGAGTCCTCTGTTCGTATTGAGCATGGATTCACAGGACAAGTTCATCTTGGCTGGTTGGCAGCTAATGTCCGTGGAGGATGCAGATCTTGTTGGTAATAGTTTTCCATTCCCGGTAGCTTTGACAATGATCGTTGGGGCCACTTATATGATGGCACAACATGATGCCAAACTTCTATCGGGATTGGAGAAAGCTGGATTGGCTCTCAAAAGAGGAGAGGATGGTATAGGTCTTTTGCACTACCAAGCTTTGAAAGCGGGTCATTTTTATATCGATCAAGGCGCGTGTGACATGATTGTGGATGGCAGGATCAAGATCCGAAGATCTCAGGGGGGAGTCAAAGGCTTTGATGAAAGTGCCATAATTCTGGATGATGGTACTAGGGTTGAAGCCGATATTACGGTCGTAGCAACTGGATTTAAGCGGCATTCGGGCATCGCGGAGGAAATCATGGGCGATGACATTATGGCTAAGGTCGGCCAGATGGGAGAGTTGGATGCTGAAACAGAGAGAACTGCGGTAAGTTTAAGCTCTTGTAGTGTCTTGATTTGCAGCCGACTAACTTTATTTTTCAGTGGTGGCGACCTACAGGTGCCCCAGGTTTCTGGTACATGACAGGTAGTTTCCTTTGGTCTCGATCTTTTTCGAAGCCATTGGCTCTGCAGATCAAGGCGATTGAAGAAGGGTTGAACCCTGGCTATTATCCTAGTGCTATGTAACTGCAAAATTGCCGCGCTTAGATAGATATACTAGAGTATCAGGTGAAATGCTTCTTTCAAAACAATGGATCAATTTTAAAATACCCTAGCCATGGACAGTAGAATGGAATTCACGTTCTTCCATAAGTTATAAAACCAGTCGTCTACTAATCTACTGATTTCATCCTCAAAACTGCTTCCCCAAACCTCACGGCGGTCACACTATCCCATACACCCTCTCGCCTCGGCCTAATTTGCTTCAATAGCTGAAGCGCCTCTGTTTGTATGCTCACATCGAGACACGAAGCTATAACAATGGAAAGACCCGGGATGATGCCACAATCCCAAATGAATGATTTCATGAAACTTGGGTCAGCAATTACAAGTTTACTCAAATCTACGATCTCGCGAGATTTGGGGTTAAAATCACAAGACGACGTCAGTCCCGTAGCACAAACTCGTTGTGCAGCTAACTCGGTTGAGAGAGCTCGCACGCGAAGTGTAGCTATAGCGACGATGCCTTTCTTGTCATGGGGAGTGAGAGTTTGAGCACTTAATCGTGCCAACGCTACATTCCACCGATGCAGCTGAGAAGACATGGTTGTATACATCTCCCTTGATGTATCATCAATGCAAGACGAACTAATTAAATCGCGAGAAAGGCTTGGTACTGCAGGGAATTGGATATGCTCCAGAACACTTCTTGCTTCGGCTACCGTGCTGAAAGTTTTGGGGACTTCAAGGACGTCCTCCAGGAACTTCATACCCAATCTGCTGCCCGAAGATGCAGCATGACTGATTTGGTCTCGGGATAACAGCCCACTGTCAAGGCGAAAAAAGGCCCCCACAAGCTCGTCGTCTACGGATAAAGTAGGGGATCGGTTCTCTGAATGTTTGTAGCGCCGTCTAGCTTGTGCAAGCTGTTTGTGCATGAGCTGAAGGGCGCCTTCTAGGTGCCCAATTGCCGAAGGAAGCTCCCCGTAAAGATTTTCAAAGCAGTAAATCAGGAGCGACGCAATCAAGGCTATTCTTGTCACGTCTTGGTGTTGGTCAATGGAAATTCTCGCCTGGACCGCTTTTATGGCTCGTCCATATTGCTGAAATGCGTATTGCTGGTGTGGATGCGTTTCTTCTTTGGAGAGACGCAACGCTTTGGGGCCGACCGCTTTATACATGGCTCCAAGCGATGCAATAAGTTGACCCAAGGATGGCTCATTCCATGAGGCTTGGAGGATCACGCCGTGCCACAAGTGTCGATCGAACTCGCTGGCGATATCAATCACAGCTTCATCTTGAAAATACAGAAAATACGAGTACTCTTGAGGATCCTGAAAAGCTGCGACGAAGGGCAGTTTCACGGGTGAAGGCAAAATGAGCGCTCCTGGAGCGTTTGTTTTTGGGAGGATTTCCCTCAAAGAATGTGACTTGATGGTCTTCGGTCGCTCTTCGACTTCATAGCCGTCACAATCAACTCCGAATTTGAGACATCTCGCGCAAAAAGGCTTTCCATCGTCGCATTTCACCCGGCGTAATCTACGACGTTGTTAGCCCTGGCGCTTGAAGTCACGATGTCTCCCTCGCATGGGATCCAGGGGCGCTTACTTGCAGGTCTTGCAGCCCGTTCTAGTTTTTGGCTTCCGCGCTCGGAGCCGGGGCTGATTGGGAGGAGACATGTTCTTGCTCTGATGAGGAATCTGTACCCTCAGAAGTCGTACGCTGGAATGACTGCGAAGAAGTAGATCCGCAAGACGCCGTTGCCGTCTTATATCAGCAGCGGCGGGTCTTGTACCTTACTCGAGCAGGGGTCGGTGGCGGTAGATCTGCTGTTAAAGCGGCGCAGCGTGCTAGAACGTACGCGGCGCTGACTGCACCTTTGCATAGACTTCTTGTAGCCTGATGGACGGGGCGGGTTTGCTGCTCTTAACCCTTTCCTTGTCGGCGGTTTATGCATCCAGCATCACGTGCCAAACCACCAACCTCTGCCTTCACGACCTAATGACGAATAATTCACACCCATTACTACCTGTTCAAAGACTGAGCCTGGGTTTACAGAGTCGGGGGCATCCAAGAAGTTGCATTGGCCATATGTCGTCTTCGTTGACTACGCTATGCCGCCTTCAGAGCTTTATCTCGAGGTCGCGACTCTCATAATCAAGCTGGCAAAATCACTACACCTGCTTTCTGGGGTTTCTGGGGTTCTGGGGCACGGAGTAGTTCCCCAATACAGGAGAAGTGAAGCGCCGTATGGAGTATCCAGAAGTGGGTCCACCGATGAGAGCTGTCCGCAGTACGAACCCCGCTTCAAGTATGCGCGCGCATATGCCCAAGTATATATAAGCATTGTCCAAGGTCTTTATATTTATTGCAAGTTCCATCCAAGTCTACGGTTCTTTCATACCAGCCCTGGACCACGCGGTTGCTGTCTGAGTCAGTTTTGGTCTAAGAATGTCCTATGATAATATCACGCAGCGCATATCCTCTAACAATATGGCAGGTTGCTACTCACCCTACATCAACAAATATGAGACAGAAGCAGAGATGTAGCCGCCGAGGAAAGAAGCTCAGCCTGGGTGCCTTTCTTTAACTCGATCTCCAATCTCCAGCTTCCACCCTCGCTCCTCAGTCGGTGGCTTTTCCAGCAGCTCAGATCCAACGTATCCCGTCCACCGATCCCGTGTTTATGGCTGCGGATTATTTGGAGAATAATCCAACCCCAGTTGAAGTTCACGCCCGACAGTCGTTCAAAGGACTATGCCTTGAATGTCAAATGATATTTGCAACATGGAAGCAGCCGACCGGATATCTTAGCATACCGTGCCACAAACGCAAAAATGCTCACCACAATTTGAAAGACCTCAAACATTGCTGGTGTCCTCTTTATAAGATGTTATTGCACAGTGTGATCCAAACTCATGAGGAAAGCCTCCAGGTCCTCCGGTCTCCCGCATATTACACTTTAAGCAGCGATGGCAGAGTATATGAACATAGACGTTATACTCCTTGTTATTACATCGAACTAATTTTCAAATTTGGCGACCGGTTCATTGCGCCATACTTCATGATGTTTGTCGCTGGTAAGCTATATGCGATTATCCCTAGTGTCATCAGTGTGCGAGTTCTAATAAGATACAGGGCGAGACAGCAGTTCTACGGTAGGGACTTTACAACCATCCACAGACTGTAGGCCAGTCTGGGACCTTGCCGCCAAATGGCTTCAAGTGTGCAGAGATTTGCATAAGCCATGTGCGACAACCCTTTGGCCCGACATATTACCAACGCGATTGCTTGATGTTGGCACAAATAATAATGAACTCCGTCTGGTATCATCTAATTTGCTACCAGTGCACACACAATACGCGACATTGTCACATTGCTGGGGTTCAAAACCCTTCATGAAGCTTACTCGGGAGAATCTCAATGCTTTTATGGCCAGAATTCAGTTCAGTTGCCTCACGAAAACGTTTAGGGATGCTATAACGGCGGCACGAACTTGGGCTTTCGATTTCTTTGGGTATTTCTTCAACAAGTGTCTCTTCGTTTTTCTCCCTCAGGAATACGAAGACGGCTTCTGATACGCCAGCGCTGACTTCAAGGCTATATGTCAGATCGATAGCATGTGTGTGATTCAAGACAACAAAGAAGACTGGCAGATTGAGTCAAGTAAAATGAGCTACGTCTACTCGAATTCCAGCTTGAATTTTGCAGCCGCAGATTCTCCAGACGGGGACACCGGATGCTTCTTTGACAACAGGCCAGATTCTCCCAATGCTTGGAAAGTAAAGTTTCCATCTGCGGGACCAGTCCCTCTAGTTCGGCATACATCGAATCGTGTGCAGTCAAAATGTTACAAATGGAACTGCATTGCCAATGGGATCAGAGCAGTAATTGATGAAAGTCAACTTACTTCTCGGGCTTGAACACTCCAAGTACGTTTACTCCCTCCAAGAACACTATATTTTGGCCGTAACCAGATCGCCTGGAAATGCCGGGTCTGTAATGCCTATGAAGCACTTCCCGATCTATTCGATGAAGGTATTATGAAGATGTCGCCAGGGAATTTCTTCACACTCCTACAAGAAATTAGCCAATTAACCAATAAGCAAAGTGTTCGGCAGTGGTCTGAAATAGTGCAGAGTTACAGCAGAAGAAGTCTGACATTTAGGAAAGACAAGCTAGTAGCTATCTCTGGTTTGGCTCGGATACTTGCTCATGTTTATGGTACAAATTACGTTGCTGGACTGTGGGTGAAGGACTTGCTTAGATTACTGGCATGGCACGTACACACCTCAGACCCATCGGTCGCGAAGAATTATGCAACGACGTATCGGGCGCCATCTTGGTCTTGGGCCTCCGTGGATGATGCGATAGTGTATCCTGATGGCTTTGCAGTGCCATTAGAGGGTGATTATGCTGATCATATTGACGACTTAAAGTGGCCACCTATAGCAAAGGTACTAGGTACGTTTTCAGTGCCGAAAGGACCGGCAATCTTCTACTGCCTAGCTCCCACTACCTTGCAGGATCGCCTACCTGCTGGGATTACATGATTAATTCTCGTCACAGAAGCCGTCACAACGTACCCAGAGGATCAGTTTGGTGAAGTCACTAGTGGATTTATTCGCCTTCGCGTTCAAACTTTATTTCGAGCCACTATTAATATCAAAGAATGGCTGCGAAACCGACACTTCCCGGTCCATATCCTCGGCCTAGGGACCATAAAGCAATTCACTGCATACCCGGATAATGGGCTGAAGAGTATTGAGGGCTAATCGCTCTTGATGCCGCTTGTCAACGGCCAAAGAGAGCATCCATACGACTACCCGGAAATACGAGGTCTCTTAAACATGTTGAGGACGGTGTTTATCAAAGAAAGGGTGCTTGGCGCATAGGCGGAGAGTACTCAAGCGCTGACGACTATAACAAGGTAGCGGGCATGTGGCACGTAGAAGGAGCAGATAGAGTAGCCGCTAGAACTATAGCTGGTCTTGATAAGGGGGAATTTGAGCGCTTGTGGGACGGTAAAGCGTATGTTCCTAAGATCATATAGTGGCAAAATTCCTCCCACTGGCTGTTCCAACGATAACACAGTTAAAACTAAAACTTTATTTGCTTGTTAGCCAACTGCACCTCGAAAAACCGTGTCAGTGTATCGCGCAGTGCAGAAAATGATCCAATAGTATCTAACGTTTGCGATAAACTGTTAAATTAGATGGAAGCGACCACCTGTTGAGAGAAAGGCTGCAGAACATCAATCTAAACGATTGCGTTAAGTTCGTCAAGTGATATGATGACAGACAAGGCCCCCACAAAATAATTGACGATCTTTGGGCGGCGACAAAGTGTTCGGCCGACAGGAGCTGTGTAGGGCATCCCTTCTATCCTAACTCAGACTGGATCTCAGTGTGCATTCAGAAAAACCCCAACTACGATCTTAAAAGTATTACTTATGCGGAGTTCGAAGAGATGATACATGCCTCTGTGCATGAATTGGGGTCAATTCTGGGTACCAACGATCCAGATCTCTCGGCGTTCCGTCGCCGTGGAGGAAAGATGTTAACATGGCATGGACTTGCCGATGCAAAGATACCCCCCAACGGGATATCCAAATACTACCAGCGAGTGCTAGAGCTTGATCCTAATGCTCGCGATTTCTATCGCTTCTTCGAGGCACCCGGAGTTGCACACTGCGGACGAGGGCCAGGAGCAACTCCTCATGACACGCTGGGAGCAAGGTTTGGCGCCAGAAGAGCTCGAGGCAAGCCAAATCAATGCTCAAGATGGATCCAGAATGCAAAGAAATGTTTGTCAGTATCCGTTGGCATCGAGGTTCAAGGCTGGAGTAGCAGGAGCAGCTGGCTCATTTATTTGCGAATAATTATATTTATTCAAAATAAGATATTGTATGTATGTAAACGACTGAGTATGGTGCGTCTTGTTACATTAAATACCGAATTCTACGTGTTGGTTGGTCGGTCATAGTACCACTTGCCAGCAAGCTTTGAGCCAAGTTCGATACGCCGCCGACAATCGCGCGATAAGCATCAGATGCCTCAAAAAAGGCTTGATCAGCCCATCAAACGGTGGTAGTGGCATATGACTTTCAGAACTTCTTACTGCCATTAGATGGAGAATAGACAAGAATCGTAAGGTTGTGGGTATCCTACTGTAGACCTATCACCGCAGCTCCTAGTTGCTTTCGCTATTGCAGCTGTTCTGGAAAAGCCCCGACCGAGCTCATAAAATACTTGTGGGGCATTTACGTACGATTCTGGACCGACGAGAGCTTGCCGTAGCTGATCTACTGTCCATCACATACATTCCATCGCACAAAAGTAATGCCGACGACCAACGGAGCCACCCCTTTGCCTAGGGTTGTCGACGAAAACCCAAATCAGCAGAAGGCTGAAGGACTAGGGGATTTACTAGAGCTTCTGTTCCTCCGAGGACCCCTTAAAGGCTTAGATTGTTCCAAAAGACGGCCAATATCCGACCGCTCTAACTACAGCGGTTCTAGTCTAAATCAGACGGCGGAAGGAGATTAAATATCCGAGACGGGATGGCTACATAGAAGACTTGCTTTTATAGCGGTTATTTTACCATGAGAATTCCCCCCACTTAGTCTTCAAAAAACCTCCCTTAACCGTAATATTTTGGCACCAGTGACCGATACGAGCATCAGCCAGCCACTTCCGGTTTTTTCGGGACTATCGAAACTCGACATCGCAAATTCCCAGAGCTCTCATGGACTTCAGAATCTTCAACAGCCAGCCACCATGGACGATTTTCTCATATCGAGACTCGTCATCTGTTTCCCATAACTCTCATGGCTCCTCTCAATAGCTCGCGCCACCAAAGAGCTGAATACCTTTTGATCTCTTTCAGCCATAAGGTAAATTTGGATGATACTATGAATGTATATAATGTCGCTTTCAACGTTCGAAAATTTCCGTCTTAAACTTCTATCTTCAGCTTACATCTCTTGTGTCTTTTGTCTTGCATTCACACGCTCATTTGTCCGACTCTCATTTGAAAGGCTACGGTCTTGAATCAGCACAAGCATGTTCAAAACCTTCGCTATCGCTGCTCTGGCAGCTGTGGCCTCTGCCCAGGAGCTTGATTGGGATGTCGTTCTTGCCGCCGCACCAGTTGCCAACGTGACAATTCCGGTTGTCTATGTTACTACCCCCGGAGTGACTGCTACTGCCTCAACCATTTCCTATGCCCAGTCAACTGCAACCGCTGCCGTGTACTCTTCAATCATTGCTGCTCAGCCTGCTGAAGAATCGTCTGCTGCATCAAGCTCCGCTGCTCTGGAGAAGCGTGCGATCTCAAGTACGTCGACAACTTCCTGTATCGCACAGCCAACGGGTTATGGCCCCGTCCCATCACCGGATAGTGCGTCGGCTTTCCTTGCATATGAACCATTTGCCAGCAGCGCCAGCGCAGCCGCAACTCCGTTAGGATATGTCAACACTTTTACCAATCTTCAAGCATCCAACAAGTATGTTCTCACTCGCCCTTTGATCCCAGTGGGACATTGCTAATTTACAAAAGTGCATATGGCTATCTAGGCTACACGACTCTCACCTCCTATGATAGTCAGATTTGTGCTGCTAAGTGCAGTAAAATCAATGGTTGCCAAGCATTCAATCTTTGTAGGTTTGGCCTTAGGCTCATAAACCCAAGTCGCCTAACTAAGAGTCCCCAGATTTCGAACGTGATCCCTCGGTCAATCCCCAGGCTAGCTGTCCCGACCCTTCGAGCACTACTCAGATCAAATGTGTATTTTGGTCCGGGCCGGTTGATACTGACAACGCGAAGAATGCTGGTCAGTATCGGAACAACTTCCAGGTCGTGATTGCTGGAAGTAATGGCTACGTCAACACTTCCATTGCGGAACCTGCAGGTTATTCTGAAGCGACTTACCTTGGATCTTCAAGTATAAACGCACCGCTCGACTGTGCTGGGGCTGACACCTATCTTCAATCCACCATGTTCACCACGGGACAGTTTGATGCTGGATTATGTGCCGCTGCCTGCTCAGCCCAGAACTCTTACGCCTATGATCATCCACCATCATCTGGCAAGCCCAGAACCTGTCAATTTTATAACACCTACCTTCTATACAAGAATGGTGTTAATGCTGGTCAATATTGTGCTATGTACTCGGAAGCTTGGTCGACCACTTACGCCACCAACACTGGTTACTACTATGGATCTGACCACTATACCATTGGATTTTCTTACACCTTTACCAATTCCACTTCTGCTGGCACTCCCGCAATCCCCTGCGCCGTGGCATCTGCCACTTCGGTCATCCAGAGCTCATCTCTGCAAGGCTTCTGCACGTCGCTCCTGGGCAGTGTCCCCGTCAGCACCACCACACTCATTAGCACACCGGTTGTTACTCTCTCCACAACCGTTATAAACACAGCTACGGTTACTGGGACACCTGCGGCTGTGAAACGTCACCAGGACTTGGACCGAAGAGCTCTTACTACCCCCGTCGCTCTTACCAAGTTCGCTGCCTCGGTCATCTCGTCCGCCTGCTCAATAGAGGTTCTACCTTACACAAACACGCTCGTTTCCACAACCACTACCGTAGCTCCAACTTCCACAAATGTAGTCACATTTACCACTGTTACTACAGCAAGTGCTACGCCTACTGGTCCCTGTGGCCAGCCCCAGAATCTTGTCGTCAATGGCGGCTGGGAGGATGGAGAGAATGGATGGGCTCTCTCTGATCAAGGCCAAGCCATTACAAGTTGGAGCGTGGTTTCAAACGCTCAGAGTGCTCATGCTGGCAGCAGTTTCCTGTAAGTCTTGTTTTCTTTCGATAAACTTGTCCGTGAAATGATAACTGACTTGGGTACGACGTGTAGTGAGGTTACTATCGATGTTGATGGCAACGGTGGCTACGTGAATGAGGGCGTCTTCATTGAACAGTACCTCTCGACGTGTCCTGGCACGGAGTATACGCTTACTGCCTACATTGCGAATAACTACGACGGGCTTAATTTCGCGTTTTTCTTCGATGGCTATTTCTACGACTATTCCACTGTGCAGGTTTCCGGCACTAACTACATAAAGTACACCATCACAGCGACAGCCACTGACTCTAATGCAAGATTCCAAATCTACTACGCAGTCAGCTCTAATCAGGGCGGAACAGCAGTAGTCTATCTGGATAGTATCTCGGTAGTAGCAACTATAAGTTAGGAGGAGTAACAGAACAAAATCAATGTGCATATTGAAATCTAGAAGAAAATCATAGAGGATAGCTGAATTTCTATCTAAAAATAGTAGAATAATAATTAATCACCGAAAAGACCGTCTTGTTATTCTAGATCTAGGATTTGTAGTGAGCGGTTTACAGCGAGCAAAGCTTATACTTGACCGCTAGCCGCCCTAAATAAGGTGGTCAAGGTAGTAAGCCAGATACCGACAGCGGAAGTCCTATACACCCTTTATACTTTTTAAATCCCTGGCTTTTCTTTCCCACAACCTTTAGCCTTGTAATATGGTTAGTAAATAAATGAGACAAGACGGGCCTAACACTATTCCTACGCTTTTGAAATTTCAAAAGGCTTTTTAGCGAATCTGATAAGTTACCCAAGATGGCACTCTATAAGTTTTTTACCGGCTAATGCTAACTCCATCTATGTAGTAGATAAAGAACTCAAAGGCCGTTGGCCTAAGCTTCACGGTCCCGTCCTAATTCTGGGTATTGACGAGCTATGACAAACAAGATTATCCTTGTGAAAAAAATGAGATGCTTCAAGATTACATACATCCGAGGAGACCAGCATATCACATCAAGAACGGTACAGGGAGAGCAACAAAATTGGATTCTAACCCTAACCGATATGACGAAGTTATCGTGATACCAGCTGCCGTAAGTAGAAGAGTATTCCCGAAGCAGAGGAAAAACACCGAAATAGGAAGGTGGTAATCAATCCAGAAAACCAACCCACTCTCTAACTTATGACAGTCTTTAAAACAGAACTCCTTTCCTCAACCGATCTTAATCATTGATAGCATTAAACAAGTTGCAGAAACCCATTTTCATCTGGTTAATATGGACATGTGGAAAGGGACTGACGAGGCTGCTCGACCTCAGAAGCGCCCCAGTAAAGCCGTCAGAACATTCTTCAGGGGCATTATCACCCTTGCTTTTCTCTACTGGATTGCTCGTGACTTTATGTCGTCTTGGAACTACTATGTTTCATTGACAACCCATCCATTCGCCACTGCTGAAGAGAAATTCAGCTGGAGCAGTGTATGTGAATCCGTCCTCCCAGGCTCTGCTAGACATTGATCGTGACAGATTGAACCTACGACATATCTCAACTACACACCATGCTTTGGAAAATTCCAGTGCGCCCGTCTAGATGTCCCCAAGAATTACAACTCGACAGACCCCGATGGATCTCGCACGCAGATTGCCGTCATACGTTTACCCGCGGTGGTTCCGGTAACTGATCCCCGGTACGGAGGAGCAATGCTGACTAACCCTGGTAAGTCTTCTTCCAGGCTTGAATATTACCTCTAACAACGTTCAGGCGGCCCTGGTGGTTCAGGTGTGGAATTGGTAACAAATTCCGGAGCATTGCTCCAGCAAATCATCGATTCTGAATTGAACATTACTCTTGAGGCTACAGACTCGGAGGCCAAGTACTTCGATATCATATCATGGGACCCTCGTGGTACGGGTGATACCACACCCTATTTGAATTGCTTTCCAGACTCACTTTCCTATAACATTTGGAGTTCGCAAACCACTGAAGATGGATTTCCTGGTAGTTCCAGTGGCGCTACATCCAATCTATGGGCCAGAGTCAAAGCACGATCAGTCGCGTGTTCCCAGACTGACGAGATTGTAAATCATATGAATACCCCCGTTCTGGTTGGGGACATGGTTCAGATTCTTGAGAAACATGGCGAATGGAGAAGCAAGCAGGCGGAAACATGGTTGGCCAGTGCGGAGGGAAAAGTTGCTACGGCAGGGAAGGCCAGATCCGATAATCTCTCCCATGGAGCAATTGTTGAGAGAACACGATGGATAAAAGGAGAAGAGAAATTACTGTACTGGGGCTTTTCATACGGTACCGTTGTTGGCTCAACCTTTTCCGCCATGCAGCCCCACCGCGTTGATCGTGTTATTATCGATGGAGTTGTTGACACCAACGATTATTATGTAGCCGGATGGCTAAAGAATCTGCAAGATGCGGACACTATCGTGGACAGGTTCTACGGATACTGTCAAGCAGCTGGCCCCGAGAAATGTGAGTGGAGCTTCTCAGAGTAAATTATCCAACTGGTAGCTTTTTAATGAATTCACGACCCGTGAGAAACCTAGTTACTTTGACTAGTCTGGAAGTTTCCAGAAAGTAAAAGTCTCAACTTCTTGTAAAACTAGTTACTCTCCAGGCCGTCTAGATCAAGCATACTGACTCCGAGATTGCTCAGGTGCACTGAACAGGGGAACATCTACTGCTACTGATATCAAAACATCCTTAGAGTCTACTGTCTCTGTACTAAAGGAAGATCCGATTGCAGTCCCAGCTTCGTCGACCCGAGGCCCCGAAATCATTACTTATTCTGATGTGCGCAATCTCGTGGGGAAAGCCATATACTCGCCATTAGCACAATTCCCAAAAATGGCTAATTTGCTTGCCGACATCATTTACGGCAATGGATCTGCTTTCGCAGACTACAAACAGAAAGGCAACACAAAGTTTTGTCCTCTTGAGTCCTGCAAGAGCGAGTCCGACGACTGCCAGCGGATAAGCTTGAACTTCGAGGTTACCCATGCAATTCTTTGCTCTGATGCTGTAGACGTAACTTATCATACCAAACAGGATTACGTCGATTATGTGGCAGCACTGTTCAATCAAAGCCAGTGGCTAGGCCAGTACTGGTCTCAAATTGCTCTGGGTTGCTACCATTGGAAAGCGAAGCCAACTTGGCAGATCACTGGGGGTAAGTGTTCGCCCATCGACTTTCATATCTTAGACAGGTACTTACAGGAATCAGAGGAGATCCAGGCAGATACAGCATATCCCGTGCTGATACTCTCTAATACATTTGACCCTGTCACTCCGATCTATAAGTTTGTGCCCTAATCCCTGCATCTTTCACCCAATTTCAAAGTTTTAGGGTTACAGAGAATTGACGAAGTACAGTGGTCATACCCAAGCTGGTAAATTCCCTGGCGCCGTGGTTCTTGAACAGAACTCAGAAGGCGTAAGCATCCCACCCCGCTCCCCCTTACCTAACCACCAACCTAAGCTCAAAAACTACAAAGTACTAATGATTCTATAGCATTGTTCTCTCTCCTCACCTTCCCTTTGTACGGCCAAGCACGTACGCGCCTATTTCCAGACTGGCAAACTACCAGATGTTGGCACAGTGTGCCAGCCCGAGGCAGTGCCTCTTGTGGGCAAGGTGTCTAATGGGGTTGTAACTCTGTCGACTGAGGACGAGAAGCTACTGGCTGCGTTGGAGGACCTTTCTCGTGGTGTGTTATTTCCATCCATCTTGTAGGCTTCTCAAGTGGAAGTTTATTGCATGTACGAAGAGTTTGGAGAAGGTGGGGAAGGTAGGGTTTGTATAGTAACAGTCGTGCCTGTCTGGCCTCGTGAGTAATACTGGTAGAGTGAAACATAGTGGGCGTCAAGTAAACTGGTCCCTGGCCTTTGTCTAAGTCTGAAATATACATCTATAGCCATGAATACAAAATCTTCTCTTTTGACCGAGCCCTTCGTGTGGAAATTAATGGGTGATATCCTGCATTGTGCTGATTTAAAGCGGGCATTGGTATATGAGAATGATGTCGCAATCGTGTTGCTGTAATATATCCATGCTCCAGCCCATATCACAGCTGTGGCTCAAGGTCAGGCACGCACAACGTTCGAAACGAAGCAGGTGGTCCTTTATAGTCATTCGCAGTCAGCATCCGCCGTCATTTCGATTCGCAGCGGGGCGCCGGATCAACGACACAATGTCACCCTCCATCCATGAAGCAGAATCCTAATCTCCTGCTTCGTCAAACCTCGTATATCTTACTGTCGACCTTCTCGCACTGGTGGTTTCTAACCTACACAATCATGACATCAAGCAGCTTCGGCTGACATGTCAACACATGCGTGGAGAAAGCCCCCTTCGTCAGTCCAGAATGTTCTAATCTCTAACCCCGCGCAATATGGGCTTCATTTGCAAATTTGTGGACCACGAAATTTCCGCTGTGGCTTTACTCCTACCACCATCTCTGTGCATATCATTATGACAAAATGAAGCTCAGACGCGTAACAGAGTTACTACCTGTCGGAGTAGCAGAGTTGGAGATAGAAGAAGCCGTGAAACCAACTAGTTCGCAGTAGTACTGCGACGCATGCTTTGAGCGAGTTCTTGAGCTTTCTGATTATCAATATGGTAAACATAGCTCTGGTCTGAGAGTTTCTCCACTAAGCCACTATGCGTGAAATGTGTTGCTGATATGAATCAAGTGCTAGTATGGAAGTATCGGTCAACTAGGCAGCTCAGCAACACCACCTATGGTAGGAAGCTCAATGGGGCCATAGCCACTACGTAATTTGTAATGCTCTGATTTTGAACGCTTAATGGGATACTCAGAGTTGTCTATGAGGGTGTGCTTATCCGGATGTAGTACTACCGTGGTTGCTCCTGAGGTGTTACTCCGGTTATGCCTACGTAAGATGACTGCTACTGCAATGGCAGCGAAACAGATAATGGCGATTCCACCGATGACGGCGCCAACAATAGCGCCAACATAGCCATTATTGTTATTGTTCCCATGAGCGCTCGAGGCTGCGTTAGCCAGGGACGATGAGGCTGACGCTGATGTAGAGGAAGACAAGGGGGATGAGGATAGTTGGAATGATGGTATCGAAGAAGACATTGATGTTGTTACTTGTGATTTGTTTAGCGGGTCTAATGTTGTAGAGGACGAAGTAGTCCGCGACGGGAACGTCGATGAGGAGCGTGAGATTTGAGATGTGGTTGATGTGCTGGTAGGTTCAGCAAATAGATGGTCAGTTGCGGCTGCTGCAGCGCAAGCAATATATGCGTAGGTTTGATCAGGACCCGCAGTCAAAAGGGCAGTGGAGCAGAAATCATTTCCAGAGTCGGTACTATAAGCAGGCAAATTAGTCATTGATTAAGTCAACGATTTCTTTGGCTCTCCGGTGATAAGTAGCGGTGTTCATATAAATCTCTCTACTCACCAAGTAAACGTTGTTATGCCTGTAATACCAGACAATCCACAGCCACCAGAACATGAGTGGGAATCGATACAGCTGCCAGCTAATCCGCAGTCGGTAGCAGAAATGACTGTCACAGGGCAAAACCCCCACAATGTGTTGTGGGTGTCTACTCTGCAGTCAAAGCCCGGGTCTGCGGTGCGCGGCTCACTTACATTTCCGTTCAAGAATCCACACGTCGATACATCTGTCTCTATCTGCCGACGCTGACGCTCTACGACAAGAGTGGGACTAATGGTTGCATTGGGAAGAGATTGTTTCCAAGGAAACAAGCCTTGCCATGTATCCTGCTGAGGCATCTGGGATAGTTCTCTTGATCTTGCAAAGACAAATTGTGAGTGATGGCATATAAAAGAAAAGGGACAGAAAGACTCGATGATTGTAACTTATCTTGGCGCTGATTTGGAGTTTAATAGTGCAAGAACATCAAGGCATAAGGAGCAAGATAACGTCGCAAGATAGCCCAACAGGAAAACGCACAAAGTAGATTAGAGGGGCTAGGAGTTTCATTTATATCTAGGAGAAATGTCTCAAGTTAGGCCAGCGACCATACTGGCGCCTAGCTGGCCTGTGAAACAATATCCTTATATTTGGCTTCACAACCAAATTTTCGCATACCAAGTAACGAGAATGGATATGTTGCGTTTGCGCCACATCTGCTCATTGCTGCAGGCTTAAGCGGTTTCATACATGAAAAAGGCAGGTGAGGTGAGGCTACACTTGTTGGTGGCAGAGAGCGCTTAGTCTTGAACTCATTATTGGCTACATGTACGATGCCCCTATCCACCAGGCCTGCTGCCTCGGTACGTAATCTCACCCAGATAATTCGACCTGCATGCTCAGTCGGACTTTTTTCTCTCCTTCTCTTTCATTGCACTTGCCTCGTCTTTTGTCTAAGAACAAGTTACACGACCGCTTTGCTATAAGGCATTTCCACTAGTTATCAGGCATGTGTCTACCGCATCGCCTTCCACAAATATATCTCTACAGATGATGAGGCGGAATTCCGCTATACTGGTTCGAACGGTCTGTCTGATCCTTGTTGTCTTATCTCTATATATCGGCTCCGATTTAATTACTCGCCATCTCGTCAACGGAGACATTGCTCTGGTTTTATCGCTTCCTCTGGGATTATCCCCCGAAAACAGCACAGGTGAGCTTGATTATGATCATGAATTGGAATAAGAGACAAGCGCTAACGCGACAGCATCTCCAGAGCCTAAGACAGAAGGGACATTGAGTTCGACAGCTTCCACAGGATTACCTTCTCCAACTTCGGCTTCCTTTCTCGGAGATGGAAACGATACTTTGCTCCGAATGGCGCCAGCTTACATTACTGCAATCATGAATCCCAAAGACACTTCTTTTCCACGACTTGATTGCCCAGTTCCAAATAGTGAAAGATATACATATCTTCGTCTTAACTCAACCGTAGAAACGCCATCTACGCGACGACCAAAATACTTTTTTGCGCTGGATCTGCATCAATGCGTGAATATATTACCGCGATTACTAGGCTCAATTGTGGAGACCATGCAAGTTCTAGGACCTGAGAACTGCGTTTTGTCGATTGTAGAGGGACGATCGACGGATGGAACATATGAGGTGCTCAAGCTGCTACGTGTAGAGATTGACAAGATCGGCGCTACATATATCTTGACGGGGAGCGAATTGAACCCTTCGGTCGGTGATCGAATAAAATCCTTGGCCCAGCTGCGAAACCAAGCTGTCAAGCCTCTGATGGAGCATCCGGAGCAATTCTCACCAGAAACAACGGTGGTTTTCCTGAACGACGTCTCCATTTGCATGGAGGATATCCTAGAGCTAGTCCACGAACGCGTCTATCAAAATGCAGATATGACATGCGGATTGGACTGGACGTTTGTCGGGCAAGACCCAACTTTTTACGATGTATGGATCGCACGAGGTATGACGGGAGACACGTTTTTTGACATCCCCGAAGACGGCAATTGGAATTCAGCCTGGAACCTGTTCTGGAATGATGCACAAGCCGCGCAGAAAGTACGCGCGCATAGGCCCTTCCAAGTTTTCGCGTGCTGGAATGGTGCCGTAGCGTTTACAGCGAAGCCGTTGCTTGAACACAAAGTGCGTTTCCGCCACCCGTCAGAGCAAGAGTGCTTCCAGGGTGAGCCGCAGTTGTTCTGTAAGGATATGTGGTATACGGGGTTTGGCAAGATTGCGGTGATTCCTGCAATCAATGTGGAATATACCGATGCGGGGGCAAAAAGGATCAAAGATCTGAAGGGCTATACCTCGAATTGGGTCGGCCATGAGACCGATGGAGAGACTGAGGAGAGAATCGAGTGGGAGAACAACCCACCGGCGCTCGTAAAATGCATGCCATCGTATTCAAGCCAGTCTTGGTTACCCTGGAATGAGACTCTATAGATGTATAATACAAATCTAGTTCACGCTTTTGTTACAAGTATTCTTAGAAGCGCTCGAACCCTAGTACATATAGTAGACGTTGATTCAGAAACGTTGTTCACTTTGTCGATAAGTTATTGTGGCGGTGAATCCATAGTAAATAGAGCTCGGGGCATTGCTTTGGGCCTGAGGTCTGCCTGAATTAGCAGGACTCCGCCCCACTCATCTCGGGGCTTGTTGCCTACCTAACAAGCCAGATTTTACTCTTCTTGCTTTATTTTCAATAGTGCCTTGCCCACCCCCCAACAAATAAACCATTGACATGGTCAATTCAGGCGAACGAGAAGTACAAGCAGGAGAATACGTCGAATCTAACGAAGCCACCGAAGTTCTCAAGTTTGTTCTTGATGCGCTTCCGCCAATCCAGCATTGGTCGAGCTCGACCATTGAACGCCTTAAGGCTGCCATCAGTGAAAAAGATCGCACAGCAGAGTGGCAAGAGGAAGGCAAATGGACCCGAAGAGTTATCAATGTCATCCTTGCCCGTAATGAAGGTTGGGACTGGCAGCGATTGAAAGCCTGTTCGAACGCCGATTATTTCTCATTGCCTACCCACGTAAGTCGAACCCTCACTCAATCTAGAGCGTCGCGCCAATTCTAGTTGTACAACTGTTTTATTCCTTTCTCTCATAACGTTTATAAGTTAATATGATCGTAGACAATCGCACTACTAAATGCTATCTTCTATGCTAATAATCACGACACGGTCAATGCACGCTGCGAAGCAGGTGATTTCAGCAGCGCTCTCGATCTATATCCTGGTATGGGTACAAGTGTAGGTTACCCTATCTTTCGCATAGATTATAGCAGCGATGAGCGCTTCGAGCTCTACAAAACATGCTGGAATCAATTCATGGAAATAGAGTTCCATATGCTGGAAGCTGTGGACCGAGACGATGTAATGTGGTATTGGGTTGATGACAAGACCAAACTTGACGGAAAAGGCCCGTGTGAGGTCCGAAAGTAAGAAAACCCTCGCCGTTGCATTTGAAAAACTGACCGCTGTCAGGCTCTTCCACAGTCTTTGTGGTACTTCTGCCCTTCCATATCACTTAAATCATCTCTGGCTATGCCTGATGGTGGATCAAAAAGCAATAGAATCTATGCTTCGAGTTTATGGTCCACCAGTAACAGAGATCTTCACGCTTATACCATCTCAACGGAGAAAAGATATACCGTTCCTACCTTACGTTAGTGCCGTGGATACTCGTTACAATGGAGATTTCAACGAGCCCAATGCCGTGTATCAAGGGCATTTCGAATGTGCTTTGCAGAGCATCTTCAGCCTTTGGCAAAACGAGCAGCTTATCACTCCAGACGAGTATTGTCCGACGGATGGAGGTATCTGGGGCGACATTGGCATTGTGTTCGAGGTACCAGTTTCTCTTCATTAATGGAGCATCGACTAGAAACTTACGAACTAGAGGGTTTCGCTCGTTAGTTTCATTAAATGCAAGGGCGTACTATAAACGGCATTCAACGGGGTAAATGTGCAATTACTCTCTCTTAGACATGTGTACAACTGTCCTACTATAGTTATTATACAGTTATCATACTTGAAATCTTGATATGTCTCTCGAGTGAAGCTTTATTATATATATATTATATGAGATCACCTCATCATCTAATACGATTTATCGAAGGTTGGAAGCACGATTATGTACAGGTAACATAAATACATAACAGCTTAACTTACAGGCTAACATTATTCTTATCCTACCTTTTTTCACTTCTTGACACGTAGGAATTATTCAATCTCAGGATTTATAACTACCTATGCATTATATAGCCTGTATAATCAGTAGAAGGTTAGTATAACGAAGATCTAAAACTCTTCGCCGTCTATCAGTTATTGTATACCTTAGAAATACGATGTGACCAACACTATGTCCTCTCCATATCACGTGGTTAGTTACCTGTAGCCGCGGAAAGGTGTCACGGTGTCATCTCAGCTGCAGTAACATTGTTGATTAGTAAGCACCAAGAAAATCAATCTCCAAGTTTGGTATTCCTAAGTTATATGAAGTAGAGATATGTTCTCTGAAACCGTCCAGACAGCATTTTGCCTTGTCATAAGTCCAGTCAGGCAAAGCGTCTTAAAATCTCCGATTTACAACCTTTTCCCGTCTTATCGCTCGTTTCACGTTTGTTTGAAACCTCAACTTCTCGAATAGTTGCTGCAAGAAATCTGCTCCTCATTCAACTGTTCAGACCATGGGTTCATAAGTCACTTTGCTCAAACACAAAAGAAGATTTCTATTGAGCCGGCTTCGCTGCCAGTATATTATCATGATTCCCGGACCCTTTCTCAGCCATGTTGAGACATCTCAAACACATTGGGATAGTGAACCAGCCCCGGTCCCCTTCAAGGAGAACACAATTCCGCGATATGAGGAAGCCAATATCTTGGACCGCGCTGGTAGCCCCGCTGATTTCACAATCCGAAGAAAACCTGTGAACCAAAGCCAGCCAAAGCTTACTGCACAGCCTGTAATCTGCAATGATGCTGCCTCACTAGCCCAAAGAGCCGGGTCATCGCCAACGATTGATCCATCGTTACAAGAACCATCTGGATTACATGAAATGTCGACAGTATCCAATACATCTTCATTTGCATCTCAACTGTCTACAGCTTCCTCCCATCTTCGGTCCACTTATAGAGAAGCTCGCCATTTTGCTGGTGGGCTAATTCACCATCCGTCAGAGAGTACAAAGCATTTTTCCATACTACGACACTCGTATGGTTTAGTCTTCTATCAAGGGACCAGCACATCGGTAGTCATATCTATCTTCTCCGATGCACCGCTTCAGTCTGATCGCACTATATGGCTCCAGAACAAAGGCTGGTCCGGTAAAACTGGCATGGGACTCCGCTCTCTTGTCGGTTTCAATGGCAGCTGGTTAAATGTCACGCCGACAACACGAGCAACAGCTGAGCAGCTCAAACCGACAGACGAGAGGGCCTGGCAACGCGACATTGCCAATTTCCTCAGAAAAGCTCCCAAAAATATTCGAGAATACCACAGGCTCCGGGAAACCATAATAGTACGTATTCCCGTCGAAGCCGAGGACGGATATTTCCGACTAGTACTCTGCGCAGATGGAACAAAAAGGGTGTTATGTCCGAGTCCCGTATTCCGGATACTCTCAGCCTCGACCAATCCCAGCTCCATCAGGGGTGCGAGCTTGAGTACGCTCCCATTGGAAGTAGGTGCAAAAGTGGTTACGACAATTGCTAATGCCGCTATACAATCACGCGTTGGACCGATTGCCACAGCTGTGCAGAACCAAGCCCAACAGCGTATGCCCGCTTGGGTAGGCAAGGCCACCACCGTCTACGATGCAAGCGTCGCCGATAGAGTCAACTCCGCGGTTAATAGTGTCAATGATCAATATAACTCGATCCGCGATACATCATTCAACCATATAGGAGGTGAATACGGGGTATACGACCAAGGTCCAAGGAACCCATATCCCGTGCAATTCGTAGGACGAGCAGAGCCAATCCCGGGCAGTTTGAATATCCCAACTGCAATCTTAACAAGAGTGCCTGAAATGGTGTTACATCGCTTGCATGGGTTCTATTTTGGATGGGCACGCTTTTCGGACACTAAATCTACTGAACAGGCGTTTGAGAAGCAGTGGAATCAAGCCGTCATCTCTGTTCTGCCAGTTAAGATCTCAGAATTGGCCCGTGTACGCCTCTCTGATTCTGGAAAGAGGACAGTGAAAATATCATTGGTTGAGGACAACCCTGATGTGCCGCCATTATTTGACGGCTCGCAGTTCGAAGTACGGGTTTTGGGTTTTCTTCGGCCTCACCTGCCACCTGATATGAATATAGAATTACAGCCAGAGATTGAAGCTGAAGCCGAAATGCTTGAAATGATCAATGATATAATGGTTACGCAGGCTTTACTCGGCCGGCCTGCTTGGGGGCCTGATGCCACTTCCCAAGCTGAAGGGGTGGGTGAGCCCCTGCAGAGAGTTAAGAGTCGTGCTGTTGAGGGAAGAATATATGGACAGCGATTAGTTGACTCTATTCCATTGCATAGAGCAGGGATAAGAGTTCCTGTTGATGAAATTAGGGATAAATCTCTTGGCGCTGGGGGCTTTTATATTGTCAGATGAGAGATATGACAAAACACCACGTCAAGATAGTGTTCGCCAAACTACGCATTCTTCCTATCGGCACAATATCAGGATAATATTATCTAACGCCAAATTCGAAAACCACTTTACATATCGCCCAAATATACAGACTTGTTTGTCAGAGTACAAGTTTTTAGGCTGGTGAGGTAAGACCAGTCGCTGTAGCTAACTGATGGTAATAAAAGGGTGAAATTCATTCCTACGCAAGTACAGACCTTGAAAGTGACTAAATAGACTTCTGTGAACAGATCTGCAAATAGAACAGAATTCCCGCAAGTGAAGATCCTAGCTTCTGTTGATGTGATCGACTCTCCATCTACGAATTCCCGGTAAGATCTAATAGCCAGAATTGAAAGAGTTGACGGTATGCTACCTGAAACAGGATGCAGGAAATGGATGGGAATGGTGTCGCGTATGTTGGGACAGCTATCAAAGTTTAGGGCCGCATCCAACGGAGTACAATTGCGGTGACTACTGAACACTGCTATTTTCAGACAACACCAAGAGAGACTAGAGAATTATCTAATAAGCCGCTTAAATGATGCAAATTCACTGCATATCTTGCATTGTCTTGAATCAATGCTTCAATGACCACATGATGTCGAAAGCAATGATTCGTCTTTTGCACTCCAAAGCACTGAGAGGTTCTGATATAAGTTCAATGATTTGAAATCCCAATAGCATTGGAAGTAAAACCATAATCTTCTTCGTTGCTAGACAAGTTATTAATTGGTGAGCGATAACCCTAGTCCAACGAAATATTGAAGTCCAGATTTTCCAGTTAGATGCGAAGTCGACGTGCTTATCTAGTTTTACGAGGGAGTAGCAACAGCCTTCTGACAAGACGAGAATATGAGTCGGTTTCTTATCGAAGCTTACTGTGTGGTAGTAGTTATCGTGAGTCCCAGAATCTTGAGGGTCTAAAACATTCCCGTGGCAGCTGGTATAGAAAATGCATCGAAATACATATACACTCATTAACGTTACAAGAAGGAATGAAGTAAGAAGAATTTGCAATAAACCATGTTAAATCATCAATTGAGATAGCTATGTAAATGAAAGAGCGAGAATTGTCTGGGACGCCTATATGTATGTGTCTGCCTTTCGCGTGTTTATATAGCCCCTGTTTCCAACGGGACATCCTTTCCATATAACACAACAAGTAAAATATATTTCAATAATAACAGCTAACGTTAACCCCATGAGATAATCGGTTTGATGACCTGGTGAGAGTGGTTGTCAATATTCATATCATTCTCAATTTTGTCTGGGTAAGTAAACATACCTTCCCAGCGTGCATGTCGTGTATGGCATCTTGAAGATTTTCTACCAAGTACGTCTTACATAGTCGCTCAATAGGGAATTTACCCTTCTGATGCATTTCTATCAATTGCGGAATAAACTGAAAAGAAGGAGTTAACGGAGAAAGCAGTAAATGGGAGAAAATCGATCTTACATCAACAGGGTTTGAATCACCTTCGATGACTCCAATATACTTCTTGTTCTGAAGCAAGAAGGTCAAAGGATCGATGCTGATTTTAGCTCCTGCCGGAGGAACTCCAACTGTTGCAGCGACCCCCATAGGCCCAATGCTCTCGATCATGCTCTCGATGACGGAAAGCAAACCCGTGCAATCGACCGCTTGCGTGGCGCCGCCATTAGTTATCTTCTTTATTTCCGCCACCACATCTGGAACATCCTTTGAGTTGATGAGGTGTGTTGCACCAAGTTCCTTGGCTATCTGTAGTTTCTCCTCTACTATGTCAATCGCAATAATCTGGCCAGCTCCAATATAATGCGCTGCCATGAGACATGTTAAGCCAACACTACCAAGGCCGAAAACAACGATCGAGTCTTCTTTCGTGGGCTTCAAGACATTGAGCACTGTGCCTGCCCCTGTTTGAAATCCACAGCCCATAGGGGCATAGATATCGAGTTGTTCAGGGTAGGCACATTTAACAACACACTTCTCATTTACAATGGACTTTTTTGCAAAAGAAGATTGTCCAAAGTACTGAGAACGGACCGAGCGGCCGTCATGGAGCTTTCCAGGAGTACTGCGATCCCCAAGGCGTACTGCGTTATGATTGACCTCTGGATGGATATGGCAGTATGCAGGGTGACCGGTAACGCACGGCTTGCAGTTACCACATGTGTTGAAAGAAAGCAAAACTGCGTCGCCCACTTTCAAATCTTTATTTTTGACATCCTTGCCTATGGAGAGGATGAAGCCGGAGCCTTCGTGACCGAAGATTGCAGGGAATTCTACCATGGGAAGTAGACCTTGCTGGAGGACAATATCCTACATCTAATTAGTCTACTATATTAAACTCAGGGTAGAAGATTATACAGTATGACAAATACCGGAATATTTCATATCTATGAGTAGTTCATCTCCCCGAACCTCATCCAAAAAGACTGTTTCCAATTTGAAATCAGCCTTAGGTTTATCGACGACCAGCGCAACAGTCTCTATATTAGTGATTGGCTCCGGCAGATTCTTAGACAATGACAGGATGGAACTGTTGGTTATAGTAGCAGATTCTATATGATCAAAGTGAAGACCCTTGAAGTCTAGAGTTGGGTGCGAGACGGAGGTATTCGTTGTCATATTGCTGGTGGAAGATAGAACAAAATCTGATAGCAACAATAGAGACTAGTATTGAAGTACTAGCAATTTTAGACGGGCTGAGCGGCGATTTGAAGGTGTTCAGTGGGATAGAATGTGACATAAAAGCTGGGGAGTGAGGGGAAAGCAAAGAAGATACGTAATACCATACCCCGCAGAGCCTACTATGGTGCACAGCTGTAAGCTACAACATGCCGTCTCGATGCTGTAGGCTTACACTACTCATCTCCACCCATAACATCACGCGGGCATGTAATTTTGAGGAGCCCCCAAACACAGCACGAGACAGCCATAAGTGTTTGTGGTGGCGTCCGCGTCATCTGCAACCGAACAGCAACCAAAACGCCAGTGCCTTCACTCACCTTATAACCGAGGGGGCTGAGACCCGGTTGTATGCTCAGGAGCCTCCCGTAGTAGAGCCTAGCGCGGGGTTCTCCAAGATCATGGCTGTCTGGGCATATAGCCTGTGTCTCTGGAACACCTTGGGGCGCGGGGTTTTGTGGGGATGGGGAAGGCATTGACAATGAGGACATGCAAACAGTCACTGGGCAGCGCCAAAGACAGACGAGTGAGACCAAGCAGTTTTATTAGCCTACTAAGTCCCTCCACTCTTCATTGATACGGAGTTTTTAGAACTTGGTCTAGAGACGCAGCATTATTACTCATTCTAAATCATCATTACTCTAAATCATCCAGATCTATATATTATCAGAACCCTGGAAAGAACCTTGTTCCTTTTTTCACCACGCTGATCTGCCAGAACCTAAAGCTTCAAGAGCCTATCAATTACGTGTTTTCAGCCCTCCTCCGATACAATGTCAGAGAAACGCGAGCAGATCCTCTCCAAAGACATGGAGAGCAATCACATTGAATCCACAATTACGTCCGAAGAGTTGCGTATTCTCCGCCGCCTTCGAACCCTTGAGTCTGCGGACTACGAAGTACAGTACTTTGACAACAAACATGCTCCTCGAGGGGATATGTTCAGCAAGATGGGCAATCCAAGCGCACTGTAAGTCATACATCCTTATCTCGTTCATACGTTGTTCAGAAGTCGAATCGCTGATAGAAATATAGTGGTATCTCCGTGTTTGCCGTAGCCAACACTATGATCGCTCTCTTCCTGATGCAGGTTCGAGGCATCCAACACAGCAATGCCCTAGTTGGCGTGCTTTGGTTCACCGGGGGTATCGCCTCTTGGTTGACCGCAATCCTTGAGCTGTTCATAGGCAACACGTTTGGGTGGTGCGTCTTCGGCTCTTTCGCTGGTTACTACTTCGCCTTTGCCTCAGTTCTCACGCCTTCTTTTGGCATTGCGGCGGCGTACACTGACCCTGCAGAGCTCAACAATGCTCTCGGCGTCTTTTTCTGTGTCTGGGCTTCGCTTTTCCTCATTTTCCTCATAGCCAGCGTGAAAACGAACCTGATCTTCGTCTGGATCTTTACCCTCGTGGATTTCACCGCGTGGCTCCTGGCAGCTAGCTACTTCCAGGCCGCCGATGGCAATACTGCTGTTGCTTTGAAACTACAGAAGGTACATCTGCCTGCCCCCTTTCCGTTTGCTAGATATTGAAAATCTTTACTAATACCTTCTCAGGCGGGCGGTGCTTTCCTCTTTGCCTGTGCCATGGGCGGTTGGTACCTCCTGTTCATCCAACTGACCGAGTCTCTGAATTTCGGTTTCAAACTTCCAACTGGTTCTCTTGCACCACGAGAGAAGGAAGAGGTACGACTTCCACTGACTATCTCACCAGACGCTTATCTGACCCTTGGTGCTTCAGTAACGAAATCAAGATCGCCCAATGAATGTGGCCTAGTATACGATACAGACAGACACATTATGAAAAAGGGCGGTGGGCTATTTGTAGCTATCGGTCTTGTGATAATTGGCTCTGAGCAGATTTGATTTGACTATCGTTTAAATGTCGCACAAATTGTAACGTAAATTGTAACGTAAATTGAAACGCAAGTTGTAACATAAATCATGAGATCACATTGAGTTTCAGATATTCATTCTCGTGTAGTTCATTTCAATGATCGTCATTGCTGTATGAAATGTCCGGCCAAGCTCTTATTATAAGACATATTTTCAGACAGTGACTCACTAGGTTCAAGGAAGGGTCGTGGACTAAATGATAGCTACTGCTGCCAAGTATGTACTCTAGATATTGCAGCCCTTGCCAAACAGAAAGCATCACAAATTTTGTGAAGGCAATATTGTACGCGCTGTTTCATGTATCCTCCTTCAAATTGAACGTGTTCATAAACTTTATGCCTGGAGTCCTAATCATTGTATGTATAGTAATCAACGCGGTGCTGGTAATCCCATGTTGAAATATACAGCCTTGGTCTCGGTGTAATTTTCCAACGCAGCCTCACCACACTCACGCCCAATGCCGCTTTCTTTGTAGCCTCCAAATGGAATGCTCCAGTGCACAAAGTTATACATATTTACCCAAGCCGTGCCGGCCTTTAAGCCATTCGTCATACGTAGGGCACGCTCATAGTCCTTTGTGTGTACAGCGGCTGCCAGTCCGTATGTCGTATCGTTAGCAAGGGCAAGGACCTCAGCTTCATCGGAAAATTTTGAAATGGCCACAACGGGGCCGAAGATTTCTTCCTTCATGATCTGTTCACAAATAAAGTCAGTAAACTTTAGTGAATATGGAAGCATGGGTTGTTGAGGATCGAAAGTACGGACCTTCATTTCGGGTTTCACATCGGTGAATATGGTTGGCTCAATATAATATCCTCCTTCCTTCCCAGTTTTAGCTACCTTCCCACCCAAGTGCACCGTTGCACCCTCTTTCTTGCCAATTTCAATGTATCCGAGGATTTTGTCAAATTGCATGCGACTATTCTGCGGTCCCTGTTGGGTGTCTGCCGCAAAATTGTCACCTACTTTGATGGAAGCCATACGTTTTGTGTAGGCTGCGAGGAACTCGTCGTAAATATCCTCGTGCACGTAGATACGAGTTCCTGCGTGGCAAGTCTGTCCAAAGTTCATGTTAATACCCCACGCGGACCACTCAACTGCCTTCTCAATGTCGGCATCGGGAAAGATGATGTTCTACGCTATGATTAGAAAAGTGCTCATGTTGAGAAGCTTGCAGAGAATGCTTACGGGACTTTTTCCGCCAAGCTCCAGTGTGACTTTCTTCAAATTTGATTGAGCAGAAGATTTGAGAATCATCCGGCCAGTTGTGGTGGAGCCGGTGAATGCAACTTTATCAACATCCATATGGTTTGCAATGGCATTTCCAACAGTTTTGCCATATCCCGAGACAAGATTGACCGTTCCTGCTGGGAACCCAGCTTCTTTAATGAGCTCGCAAACCTTGAGAGCAGAGAGTGGTGTTGCTTCTGCAGATTTGATTACAACTGTATTGCCGGTGGCAAGAGCTGGAGCAATCTTCCAGATGAACATCATGAGTGGGAAGCTATCGCGTTTGTCTTTTTAGTTTGCTTTCTTTCTAAAATAGGACAATCGAGTTTCAGATTGACTTACTTCCAAGGAATGATTTGACCACAAACCCCAATGGGCTCTCGCCGTGTGTAAGCAAAAGTCTTCGGAATGTTGAAGCTCGTCAATCCGAGAACCTTGTCCGCCCATCCTCCATAATACCTCAAGGTTCCAATTGAGCCAGGGACATCCAAAGTTGAAGCCTGTGCATACGTCTTGCCGGTGTCCAACATCTCAATGGCGACCAACTCCTCCGAATCTCGCTGCATTAGATCTGCCAACTTGTTCAAGAGCTCGCCGCGCCATGCGGGGTTGGAGTTTGCCCACACCTCGCTCTCAAATGTCTTGCGGGCAACCTTGACAGCTACGTCGACGTCTTCTTCACGGCCCTCCTGGATCTGGATTACTTCCTTCCCAGTTGCAGGGTCTTCGACTGCAAAAGTATTACCGCCAATAGCCGGAACGAACTCATTATTTATGAAAAGACCAGTGGGAATAGAGACTTCGCGGCCATTGATATCAATAACATGGTTGGCCACCGTGCTCACACATCGCGCTCTGAAAAGTGGCTGGGGGAAACGAACACTGGTGGGAAGTGAGCGGCGGGCTGGTTTCGACAGGATGGTACGCAACATTGTTGCAGAAAGTTCGTTTAGTTCTGGTCGAGATATCGGAGCTAGAAATGCATTTGCGAGTGGCGAGGATATATTCTGCTCTGTAGAGGAGCGAGCTGGGCGCGGGGTGGGTCAATATTTCAATTGGTTGGACTGGCTGATGCAGATCGTAACATGTGCTATGATGAAACCACGAATGTCAAATTGCCTTGATTGACAAGAACTGGCGCCACCATAGGGAGCCAACTAGACTCGACGGAAGAGGCTACAACCGGCTGTATAGCCCCAGCTTTCGGCTACATGGCATGCGGGTGAGCGAACCCCTCGGCTCACATGAGTCAGCACACATCTAATCGAGCCTTGCTGGCGCCTTCTAGTCACTCGAATTGATCATCTGGATATGGAGAAACGAAGAATCAATTTGGATCTAAATACTGCTAAGCTTGCTCTCCGGTATCCCTAACCCCCCAATCGTGATTGTCTGGATTGGCTCGTTAGCTGCTGCTAGCCGTAGTATGCGAGGGATCAATATTACCTTCATGATCTGAAATTCGTCTAGTCCAACCCGGCCTTGAACAGATCGTGTCAGCAATGGTACTCAAGAACTGGGTGCTGCAGTCAACTCACCCCCCTCTCTCCCAAATCCAGAATGTTTGATTCCCCCGAAAGGAGCGACGGCATCGGAGATGACACCGATGTTAATCCCCGTCATTCCAGCTGAAGTTGTGGAAATTAGCCCTGCCATTCTTTTGGAAATACCATAAAGCGTTCTTGACTTACTTTGTAAGGCTTCAGCCATTCTCCAGGCCACAGGAAGGTTTTCGGTGTAAACATATGAGGCTAATCCAACGTCTGCGTTATTGGCCAGGGCAAGGACTTCATCCTCTGTCTCGAATTTGAAGAAGCTAACAACGGGGCCGAATATTTCTTCGGAAAAGGCTTGCATGGTCGGCTTCATGTTCTTGAGAATTGTTGGTGGATAAAACGTGTCCATTTCGTGTCCTGCTTTCTTCCCCCCGATGACCACTTCTGCGCCGTGTTCTGTAGCGTCCTTGACTAAACGCTCGACTTTCTGAACTGCTTTGGCATTGATCAAGCATCCAAGGCTGGTTCTAGGGTCCTCAGAAGCACCAGAAATCATTGATCTCTCAACCTCAGCTGCAAAAGCGGCTATGAAAGAATCGTAGATTTTAGATTGGACGTAGATGCGGTTCGCACACACGCAAGTCTGCCCCGAAGCTCGGAACTTCGCAGCCATGAGACCAGCGACTGCACTCTCGATTTGCGCATCATTAAAGACTTTGTAGAAAATTAGTTCTATCACTGTCCCAAAGAACGGAAAAGGGTGTTCTCTCACTGATGAAAGGCGCGTTTCCACCAAGCTCCAACGACAGTTTTTTCAGAGAGGAACTGGACTGTGCCATTAATGTTTTCCCCACTCCAGTTGAGCCGGTGAAAGATATCTTTTTTACTACATTGTTCTCGCACAACTCTTTCCCAACTTCGGAAACATTTTCATGTGTAGTGACAATATTGAAGACACCTTTTGGGAGACCAGCTCGCTCTCCAAGTTCCGCCAGCGCGAGCGCTGAGTATGGAGTTTCAGCAGCTGGTTTAAGAACGACTGTACAACCAGCTGCAACAGCCTAGATACCACAAAGTTAATATGAACTCGTCTCTGGGGGTCATTGCTACGTACAGCACCAACTTTCCGGGTAATCATAGCACAAGGGAAGTTCCATGGGGTGAGAATCCCGACAACACCAATTGGTAACTTGAGAGTAAGTACACGGTTCCCTGCAGCACTTCCTTGAATGGTATCTCCATAGTTTCGCACAGCTTCTCCCTGGAACCACTCGAAAAAGCTCGCTGCGTATGTAATTTCTGCGCCGGCTGCACTAGCTGGTCTTCCGTTCTCAAACATCAAGATCTTAGCAAGATCATTCTTATGCTTGTTCATAAGCTCAAACCATCGCTTGAGTATATCCATTCTTTGACGGGCTGTGGTATGTTGGAAGTCATGGAACGCCCTTTGCGCTACGTTGATAGCTGTTGCTGTCTCGTTTCCAGTCCTAGTCATTGATTAGAAAATGCAGGACATGTGACAATAGCACCACACGCACATCTCTGGACAAGTTCCAATTATTTTTCCCGTCGCAGGATCGACTACATCAAAAGTCCTGCCGGATTTACTGGCAATCCATTTCCCATCGATATATGCATTCTCCTTGAACAAACTTGGGTCTGAAAGGCTTTCTCGCAGTTTCTAGGCTTCGGTCAGCTCGGTGGGCCCTGTTCAGGAGGGTTTTATCTGTTACAGAAGCATTGGCCTGCGATGCGAAAGCTCTTTGGGAGGTCCTCCAACTGTATGCTCGATAGGCGGAGGCTGGTGCCCTTGACGAAATTTTCACCAATGCTCGAACAATACTCATAATGACGGCGTGCAGTTTGCGATAGAGATTAGGCACAGAAAGGAAATGTGACGAGTCTAAGGCGTGTCGTTCTCCCCGCCGCACTCAGAAGGAACGTGACGCATACAAAGGGGCTTTGCGGTGTTTTGCTTTGCAGTGTTTAGAGGCTTGCAAGTCGGTTAGCTCGAATTGAACGGCTTCTCAAGGTATATTCCCGAAATCTAAGAGATCTGAACGTGATCCAGCATGGACTGGCAACGCCCGGTGGAAGCGGAGTCCTCCACCCAGCCCCGCAAGTTTCGGTCTCGGTTGTATGATGGTTCTGTGTCTCCCCGGCTCGGCAGCATTGTTTGGAATCGACAATGCGAGGCGACTAGAGCCCTCTAATTGCGGGGCTAAAGGGATCATACTGCCACTTTCCTGCGGCGAAAGCAAGGCCTGTGGAACGTGCTATATGGATTGCTGAACGTTCAAAATTCCAGCCTTTCTCTGTGAACTTGGAGGCCAGACACCTCCCCTCGCTAAATCTGTTCAATTCAACCTCGTAGGAAAAATCACTCGCCTTGGTCATGCCGACGCTCTCTAAAGCTGGGTCCCGTCTGCTGGGTCAGGTAGCCATCGTAACAGGTATTATTTCAGACCCTACGCGTGCCGTGGGTAGTGGTCCTTCAATGTTCTTTTCTAACGAGGCACATTTCAAGGTGGTGGATCAGGATATGGTCGAGGTATCGCCGAGCGATTCGCACGGGAGGGGGCCAAAGTAGTCATCGCCGACATTGATGAAGCGGGTGGCCGACAAGCTGCAAGCATCCTGCCCCATCAAATGTTCTTCCAGAAAACCAACGTGGCGCGGGAGGAAGATTGGCACGCACTGATCAAGGCAACGACGGCCAAGTTTGGCCCGGTTCACTGCCTTGTTAACAATGCCGGAACGACTTACCGAAATAAAGTAGGTATTCAAGTTCTACTCCCGAGACTGGGGTTTTGGTGCTATCCTTTGATTGCTGACTTGACCTTCCAAGCCGACGTTGCAGGTAACAGAGGCAGATTTCGACCGCTGTTTTGATGTGAATGTGAAGAGTATTTTCTATGGAACCTCAGCGATCATTCCACGATTCATGGAACATAAACAAGGCGGTTGTATTATTAATATTGCATCGGTGGGAGCAACTCGGCCACGGCCTGGCCTGGTATGGTATAATGCATCGAAAGGTGCAATATGGAACGTGAGTCTTTCTTCCTTGCTTGCCGTTATCACCAAACAAGCACCCTGTGGTGTCCTCTATTCGACTAAAACGCATCTCCTTTAGGTAACCAAAGGCCTTGCCGCTGAGTTTGGCTCGGAAGGGATTCGAGTCAACTCTGTCTGTCCGTTATTGGGAGGAACGGGATTGTGAGTTTCTGCTCCGAAGCTCGCCGCCAGCCTTGTTTGCTAATTTACATTGTCCTATAGGTTTGAGGGATTCTCAGGGGTTCCCGACACACCGGAGAATAGAGCTAAGTTCATCAGCAATGTACCCCTTGGCCGTCTCTGCGAAGCCGAGGATGTTGCTGGAGCCTGCTTGTTTTTGGCGAGCGACGATGCCAAGTTCATAACGGGGATAAATATGGAGGTCGATGGCGGTCGGGCAATATGAATCATCCGGCTGTCGATGTAATCCGCAATAGAGCATATATTTGTCGCTTGCTGCGAGTAGTGAGAGGCATGCTGCATGATAAACCACCGGTAGTGCCCCGAGCACGGTGAACTTTGAAATTTGACTTGACGTAGAATATAAATATTTATACATACATATATACAGCCATATCTAACCTGGCAAGCCTCAAGCCATGATTACGTCAACAAGATAATTGAACTGCTACCCACGGCATATTTGTCGACAGGGGAGGCCGTTCATCCCCCGCATTATTATGGCGGGGTTTGGCAGAACGCGAAACGCTTGGTTTGGCCCCGCTACACCGCACTCCGCGTCCGGCCATGTCGTCGCGAACCCGTCCCGACTTCTCCTTCACGTCCTCTCTTCTTTCTAGCCAGCTCTTCTTGTGGCTGACATGCCCTGGGAAAGCCAGGCATCATGTCCGGACCCTTCAGACCAGATGTGCGGTCGCATCGAACTCGAAGTCGAGCCAAGAAGGCCTGCAAAACCTGCAACATGCGCCGCGTACGTTGCGATGTTGTTCAGTGCCAACCATGCAGCAATTGCACACGAGCCGGTGTGATATGCGAGATCATGGAGTCTCGACGTGGCAAGTTGGTAGCCCTCTCTGCAGCTGCGTCAATGGCGGTTGCTATCTCATGAATAGATGGCTGACGGCCAAGCACTTAGGTACGATCGAAATCCCCATGCTGTGTCTTTGACGCCTCGAAATCCTTCTCGACCTTCTGCAGACAGCACTGCGACATTGCCTACTACCAACGAGACTGCTCGCCAAAGCTCAATGGAGGATGTAGTCGAGGTTACCAACAGCTATACGCAGACATTCGTAGACGTCGCCGATGCATTGTCCGAAAATAGCACCTCTCCAGCCTTTTCGAATATTGCCCATGATATGACTGCATCATCAACGGCATCCACGAGTGGCCCTAAGAGCACCGTCTTTCTCGGCGAATCAAATTCTATAACCACTTTATCGAACTCGAATGGCCTGGTACGTAGCGACAAGAGAGAATTGCAATATTCCATCCCCGACGCTGTAAGCGCAAAGACTGTCACAACACCCCTCGAAACCCAGCGAAATGCAGCAAAGCTTGACACTCTATCTAAACTGGGTGCATTTTCGTTCCCCACAGAGGAATGCTGTGACACGCTCTTTCGAGCATACTTTGCTTGGTTTCATCCTTGCTTTCCCATCATAAGGCGTGTCGGGTTCTACGAATCATACATCTCGAAAACGACATCGCCACTTCTTCTTCAATCTGTATTATTCGTGGGGGCAAGTTATTGCGATGAGAAGACATTACATGATATAGGACTTGCAGATCGACACGATGCTCGAAGCACCTTCTATAACCATGCCAAAGATATATATGATGCTGATTACGAGACGGATAAAATCATTGTTTCGCAGGCGTTATTCCTTATGAGCTTTTGGCGTGCAGGTCCTCTGCTCGAAAAAGATACGCGTCACTGGCTTGGTGCTGCCATCTCCCTGGCTCAGACGAAAGGAATGCATAGATCGTAAGTATATAACTCTGTTTTATAAGTTGAGTATTGAAAGCCTTCCACAGATCCTCAACCACCAGTCTTAGTGACGTCAAATTACGAAAAAGGATCTGGTGGTCATTATATGTACGTTCTATGCTTTACGTGAGTCAACATAAAAGCCCAAAAGCTCATTCGAACAGGTTAGAGATCGTCAATGCTCTGCGGCCTTAGGGCTCCCTATCCGCATTCGCGACGAAGACTGCGATATTGAGATTCTCGAGGCATCAGATTTCGAGGACGACGAAACTGCATGCCATGCAGATGTACTGGGGTCCCAGACCCACGAGCATGTATCCTACGCTATACAGATGGCCAAGTTGGCGCAGCTGCGTGAGTAATTTGCGAAATGTTTGAGCAGGCTCACTAATGCATCCACAGTGGGTAAGATCATTATCAGAGAGTTTGCCCCGAGCAGCAACAGAAGCGTAGAGTTCGAGCGCTCCAAACTAAGGCATGAACTAGTGAAGTGGGAAGAGGCTTTGTCACCAGCCATGAGAGTGAACGCCACTGCGAAATCTTTCTGGGCAGCGATGCTGCACTTAGCATACAAGTATAGTTCGAACGTACTCTCAGGGGCATTCTGCTGACATTCATAGTAATTTGTACATTCTTTTGGGACGTGTTGCGTATATCGGCTCGTCGGATGATAATGGCCAAAATGGTGGACAAATTGCCCTGGAGGCTGCATGTCGAAACACACGAATTTTAGAAGATCTTCTGGAGCAGGAACTGATTCGATATGGCAACGTGCATATGTACGTATTCTGTGTCTCGGTGTTTCGATAAGAACCTAATCCTGCAGTAGTATAACCAGTCTTTTCAATTCTCTATGTATTCACACTGTCCACCTCCGCCGCTCGCACTCTAGCACCATTAAAAAACTCGCTGAGTACCGCGCTCAACTATGCCTTCTCGGGCTCCGTGAATTGCAAAGCACTTGGGACGTTACAAATTGGGTCCTACAGCTTTATTTTGAGTTTCTCGATCAGTCTATCATCAAGAGACTGCAGCTCGTTGACAACGACGAGGTCTCTGCAGGATCGGGGGAAAACGCTGTCGCATCTCAGCAATATCCTACGAATGTCCAGAATGCAGATGCCGGACCAATTGGCATATCATCGTCAAGACCCATTGAACAGATGTCTAACTCTGAAGTGAATAGTGACCGTCAGACAATGCAATGGAGACATCTGGTTGACAACTTGGATTTTGCGTCGTATCTTTTTAGTAGCCGCGAGGCAGAGGACTTCTCGATGTTTCAACTACAACCGGATCTGTTCGCTGGTGATACGTTTGGTGGCGGTTTGGATCACTACTACAACTCCATGATACCTCGCGAAGAAAGCTCTGCTAATCACTAATTTTGACCGGGTTAACCTTCTTTTCGAGGATTCCAGATGTGAACAGCATATGCACGGTTTTCTTGTCGCGGCTATTTGGAGACGCTTTGTGGCGCTATAGGCGACGCTGTGCCGACTGGAATCGGTAATCACCAATGTGTTTGGCGAGCGCCGAGCCGAAAGCAATGATATAACAGGCCACTCTTCTTATCCTATTGATTTCGGGAGACAGATTCTTGGGAGTAAGCAAGCAGCCTTGTTCGATGTCGTTTCAAATCCGCAGACTTCTATCCGCTTCAACCCGGAACATCGGGAATACAAGCAGCCAGATTGCTTCTGAATTTCTTACTCGAGTCCAGTATAATGGACCGTTAAGCTCTTCACAGCTTCTTGATGGAAATCAACTCCAACGCCTGAGTCAGACTCTGAACAGAGCGAATTTGTCCCCAGACCAGCCTTTCCTGACTCAGGCCCCGCCCAACGGCACGCCTGTTCCGGCTGGATACCACCTTGCGTATTTTACACCATCTGCTTTGGAAAGTGGTTTGGGTTCTGATGGTTCTGATCGACTTGTAAATCCAAAGGCGCCCTTTACGAGACGAATGTGGGCAGGCGGCGAGATCACCTGGATGCCGGGAAATCTATTGAAGGTCGGCGATATTGTGACCGAGAGTACAAAATTTCTGAGTGCAGTGCCTAAAAAGACTAGATTGGGGGAGGAAATGATCATTGTTGGCTTGGAAAAGAGCTTTGAGAATGATCAAGGGTTGGCACTGGTTGATCGAAGGTTTGAGAACACAGCATAACAATAAACAAGAGTGAGGCTGAGAATTGTAGGGATTGGGTTTTTCGTCCCGAAATCACAGACACTGTATCTCTATCGCATGCCGGAGCAGCAGTACCCTTTCCTGAAGGTCAGAGTGCTAGTTGTTCAAAATCGCCGAGCATATTATATACTAATATGAAAGTGCTCTAGGTTCTCATATCCGTGATTTCATACACACGCCAGTCTCGCTTTTCCGCTTTTCCGCTCTAACGTTCAATGCGCACAAAATCCACTATTCGCTTCCTTGGTGTCGCGAAGTTGAAGGTCATAGGAATCTGGTTGTTCATGGGCCCCTGAACTTGATCCAGATTCTTGATCTATGGCGAGATACCAGGCCCAAAGGCAGTTTTGCATTCCCCAAAAGCATCAAATACCGAGCTTCTTCGCCAGTGTATGCCGAAGAGCCTTACCGTATCGTTCTGAAGGATAACGGGGACGGACAACATGACGTCAAAATTTGGACACGCGAGGGCAAGGTGGGCATGACAGCAACTATCCAAGCTTTTTAATAGTGTCTTATAGGGCTTTAGTCTAAATTATGTCATGAAAAACCTAATAATCTGCGCATGGTCGTTCCCATCAACCCAGGATGCTCTACCACGATTGCTCCTGCAGCTGCCAAAGCTTGTGCTTTGGCTTCGGCGCCAAAGTCTCCTGGAGACAGTAATGCGCCAGCATGTCCCATTGTTTTTCCTGTTGGAGCCGTTCGACCCGCAACCATGGCAACTATCGGTTTCGGATTTGGGGTTGATGAAATATACTCTTTGATGAGATCTGCAGCGTCAAACTCAGCTCTGCCCCCTATTTCTCCAATGACAATGATTCCTTCGGTCTGCTCGTGCGTGAAAAACAGTCGTAAGCCATCCACGAGACTTGTTCCTATACTCATCTGTTAATCAACTCTCGTACAAAATTCCTCGGCGTCTACCCACCTGGCAACATATCTCCACCCATACCAACCACAATACTCTGACCCAAACTGGCCTTTGATGTTGCTCCAACGGCTTCATAACTTAGCGTGCCACTCTTGCTCACAATGCCAATATTGCCTTTCAGGTACTGCTTGTATGGCATAATGCCAATCCTACATTGCCCGGGTGCAATTATTCCAGGGCAGTTGGGACCAACGAGTCTCGTTTTGGACTGAGTACGTAGTATGTCGTGCACTCTGAGCATATCTTGCACTGGAATGTGCTCGGCGACAGAAACCACAAGAGGTATCTCGGCCTCAATAGACTCTTCAATGGCCTTCGCCGCAAATGCAGCTGGTACAAAGACTGCACTGGCATGGGGATTGATTTTCTCCATAGCCTGGACGTGATAACAGAAGTCAGCGCATATACATGGATCAATAGTAGAAGAATCCCAATCATACTTCTCGCACTGTATTGAAGACAGGCAGTCCAAGGTGGGTACCCCCTCCCTTGCCCGGCGAAACCCCTCCTACCACCTTGGTTCCATATTCAATGGTGTCTTTTGCATTGCTGGTTGCCTGTCCTCTCGTCAGAAAAACATACAGTGTTATGTCATGGTGTTCGTCGTACTGCTTTACCAGTGAATCCTTGGTAGATAACACGAGTGTCCTTGCCAATGCAAAGATTTGAAATCGTGTCCAGGTCATATGATTGTGAATGACGCAACGGCGCCGTTGAAAATTGGCGCACACCAGAATGACATGAGTGTACCAGTGAGCTCAAACGGAGGGTCCTCATCACAGACATATTGCATGCCAGGAATTACACCAAACGTGACGGTTAGAATACAGTCTTGCGGCATTCAAAGTTCAAGCAACCCATTTGATTTAATAGATAAGAGAGTCATAGAAAGAAACAGATAGGTTGTGTCATGCTTGCGGCTACAAGCCATTAGATTCTGAAGTCTCGCCGCCAGGGGTCGGTTCGGGTCGAAATAGCTCCCCGCGCCGAGAGTTTCGCCTGCTTATTACTTCTCGGCTATATGAAAAAGAGGCGCTCCCTCTTCCACGCACCCATACCATATAGCAGAGGCGAGTAGCCTTTCTGGAACAAGCCGACCCGGTATTCCCAATGACTGAAACTGGTTGGTGTAGTGGCAGAGGTTGTCTGGCGGATACACTGTTGTATCGCCGCACGTAGGAAAGAGAAGTTTGTCAAACCATCCTGCATAACTACATAGTGCTTTCCAGATATCCGCTTTTGATTTGGATGAAACAGACAAGTGAAATTAAAAGTCAAATCAGTTGTAAACATGCTCCGTGTCCCAGTCAAAGGCACCATCCGGGCTACCAGAAGAGTACCGATCTATTCCTCCAAAGAATGTGGAAGACCATATTTACTGATTTCATCATCCAGGGCTGGTATATGCGACAATGCAAGCACCAGATTCGAGCATTAAGTATTCAGGAGCACCATTCCCATGATTTGCTCCGGGAGGTCAGTCAGTCGCATAAAATATCGAGCAATACTTTATACACAAGCAGCTCACACCTAGGCAGTATGATATACCAGTTCCCCGAGGCTTTGTAGCTTCGGAGTCTGCCCAGATTCCTAGCATAGCTAGTAAGCTCAGTGAGTAACTTTCCACCACTCTTCCATAAAGTAAGCTAAGGGATCTCTATGAGCAGATGGCCCTTGGGTATTGAAAAGCCAGATACTTTCTGGTGGTCGGGGGAAAGGTTATTTGGATAATAACAAAGGCAGCGGTATACAGTCCGCAACAACGTAAGTGCAAAGGCAAAATGGCCACGGTTGATTGAGTTATTCGCTGTTATCTGTTCTAAATTTAAATCAGGGTCGACGAAGCAGTCAAAGCTGCGGAGAATATACTGGGGAATCATCTGATTACTAAGCAAACTGGGCCAGGTGGCACTTTAGTGAAGAAAGTCTACATGGCCGAGACTGTTAAATTCGAACAGGAGTACTATCTCGCCATGACAATAGATCGAGAAAGGTTCTCCCCTGTCGTCATTTTGTCTAAGCAAGGCGGAGTAAACATTGAATCCAGTGTCAAGGATGGCAGCAATGAGCTGCAAAAGTTCTGGTTCAGTATTCGCGATGGTATCGACGAAAAGTTAATTTCCGACATCAAGGAAAAATTGGGTTTCAATAATTTCGAAACAGACGAAATCGCGGATATACTAAAGAAAATGTTCCAAATATTTTTGCAGAAGGACGCCACGCTCCTCGAGATCAACCCTCTAGTGCGCACCGAGGAAGGAAAGTTTGTGTGCCTGGATGCCAAGCTCACGTTTGATGATGCGGCACAGCGACGTCAAAAAGAACTCTTTGCTCTCCGAGAAAAGGAGGACGTGGGTTCGGACGAGCTCGAGGCTGAGAAGTACGGCCTTGTATACGTGAGGCTCGATGGCAACATCGGAAATGTGGTCAATGGTGCTGGCTTGGCAATGGCTACAAACGACGCCGTGGAACTCTATGGTGGGAAAAGTGCCAATTTTTTGGATGCAGGAGGACAGGCCACGAAAGAAACTATGTTAGGTGCATTCAAGATCATCATCGGTGACCCTAGAGTAAAGGTTATTTTGGTGAATATTTATGGGGGTGAGTGTGGGCTACCGCCAATCCGATCCCATTTGAATGTGTTGGTTCGCTGACGTTATTAGGCATTATTCGATGTGACATGATTGCTGAGTCTATAATCGCTGCTGCCGCAGAGATTGGGCCGTTGAAAGTGCCCATGGTTGTCCGACTTCAAGGAACCAACTCTGAAGCGGGCTTGAAATTGGTGGGCTTCCTCTTTGAGTGGTTTTCTACGGCTTATATGCTAACACAACATACAGTTGGCTGATTCAGGCCTTGGGATTCATACGGAGAGTGAGTTTGGGGCCGCAGCCAAGGCAGCTGTCGATTATGCTGCTATTGCTACGTAGTCTAAATCTAAATACCCTTAGATGCATTCTAATTCTCTGTTCTTGGAACTCAAACACAACTTGCAGAGAATCACCAATGGAATAAATTACATGATATTGCGGAATTTGATGGTTTGTAATATAATCTATTTAGACCTTCGCTTTTCATACCATGACCACAATCTGCCAACTGGGATGCTGTCCAATATGGAAGGCGAAGTTTTCTGACAAACCCTCTCTTCATCGAGACGATTCCGATATACACTCCTTTTCGTCGTCTAATCTGTTACGACAATGGCACGGTAACCCAGCTTGATATCTCGCATCCTTCACTCTATGATGATAAACTATGTTCCGTCCACTCGCAACATTCCTCTCTGGGCAGTCCTCACAGCCATAACTCCCATGGCATTCTTTTCTTGCTAATCTACTGTTTCCTATTTGTATAGCACTAAGTTATTTCTTTCAAACTTATACAAATAAGATATATATATATATATATATTGGAAACATCAAATGATCAGATACTTTTCAGCCAAGATCTATACTGAAAGGTACATATACATGTGACTAGTGTCATAATGCTACAGATAGAGAGACCACAGTAAACTGAGCCTTGGACGACAACGACATCAGCATATTTCTTTTGATGGAACAAGAAACACCTCACAGTACATGTTGGCCCAGTTGGTGTAACCAAACACAGCCCATAACTCGGGTAGACGGACGTGGCTTTCCAAAAACTGTGAAAGAGCTCACTTGCAATAAAGGAATCCGCTGGCTATTTCATGAGTGGATTCCAAGCTTCGTGTACGCTGGATCATATACCATTATGGCATTCCTGTCTCCTAAGCAGCATAGGAAGCTTCTATAAGAAGTATCGAAGCAAAAGTTGTCTTTACAAGTTGTATCGAGCTATGTTTTGACATAAAATACATCTTAGAGACAATATATACTATTCAGGTTGCTGAGTTTGCCAGGCGTCTTGAACTGCTGAGATATCTATCTTGCATAATATGGCCTTGTTTATCATAGCTCGTGCTGCCATTACGACAGGCACATCGATCATTTTGCCATCAAGCGTCCATGCCCCTCTCCCTGCCATTTCAGCCTTCTCGTTGGCTATAACCACTCGCACGGCCCACTCGACCTCTCTCGAATTAGGACCAAAGGCGTTTTGTGCTATTCGCACCTGGGAAGGGTGTATACACTGTTTACCATTAAATCCTAGACCTCTGCCTCCTATACACTCTTCTTGTAATTCGTTCATGGCATCTTCGCCCTTGATCTTCGTAGACACAAGATCAATGGAGGAGGGAAGGTCATGTGCTCGGCAAGCCGTAACGATAGCTGAACGCGCGTAAAGAAATTCGGACAGAGATGGTGTACGTGTGATAGAAAGATCTGCAGCAAAGTCCTCTGCAGCAAAAGCAAGACCGGTCAGATAAGGACTAGCAGAACAGATCTCGTTTAAAGAAGAAAGGGCTTTAGCGGACTCTATAAGTGCCAAAATACGGACAGGTGGCTTGTTCTCCGGTGACAATTCTTTAGAAGGCCTCAAATGGCGAACGACATCTGTGACGAAATGAAGATCCGCAGCCGAGTTTACCTTGGGTACCACGATTGTGTCTAGATTTGGTGCTTTGAGCTACAAGAGAATTAGGTTGGCACATATCACCCCTCGAATATATGTTGAGACTTACAACTTCCGTAAGGTCCTCTAAAGCGAGACCAGTCTCTGGCGCATTGATTCTGACAGCCAGCTCTCCTACGCCGCTTGGCCGAGGGAGGTGCAAAATTTCGCGAGCTGCAATTCGAGCCTCAGGTTTGAGGGAAAGTGTTACCGAATCTTCCAAATCAAAGGCAACCATATCAACATCGAGATTTAGAGCCTTTTCCATCATTTTTCTGGAAGAAGTAGGCACTTTCATGGTCAGAATAGTTTCAGAGGAGCTCAATTTTGGCGTCAATAGCTGGATATGAACATCTTCATCACATACCATAGAGCATTGCCCGTCGTAATATTTGTTTACCAGGAGCCATTTTGCGTTCTTGTATCCCATCCAAACATTTATATTACAACCCGTTTCCATCCTTGCAGATATATATACTTGGTCTTGGACAGAGATCGGACCTTGTGCTTGTGGTCATTCCTTTCTTCTTGCCTTCAGGTCGTATAATTCACTAAACAGCTTGGTATAGCCGAGTAAGTTTCGGCTATATGGATACCACCATAGGCTGCTTATCACATGATGCTCGTACCAGCCCCCCGCCCCCCTTTTCTCTTTGAGCAGTTGATATTTTGTAGACAGACATAGAGAGCGTACTTTGAGTGGTTAGATACCCTGGACTACCTTGTTGCACACGCTAAAAGATGGTCTATCGATTGACTTTTAATAGGAGGATTTCCTACAAGATAAAGATTTTGACAGTCCATTTTAGCTTCTAGAGTTTTGATCTATCTAATAGAATGGTTCAACTAAGACCGATTGTATTCTGTTCTATTTAATTATCTTCCCACTACAATCTCCAAAACCCACATATGCACCCTTACTTCCACAAAAACCTCTGATGTTAATCATATCGCCATCCTCAAGAAACATCCTCTCCTCTCCCCCATTCAACTTTACCGGGACTTTTCCATTTTCATTCATCTCCAAAAGAGCTCCGCGTTCTGTAACTTCGAGTCCAGAAATCGTTCCACTACCGAGTAGATCTCCAGTCCTCATGGCACAACCTCCAATAGTATGATGGGCTATCATTTGAGGATAGCTATATAGCAGATTTGTCGCGTTGGTCTTGGCTATAGTTTGACAACCTCCATTTGGCGTGGTGAGATCTACCTCCAATTTGATATCATAAATATTCTCTCGCTTCCCCTCTTGCAAATACTCCAGCAGATTATCTCTGTCCCCAGGTTCTAGTCCTTGTGCCAAGAATGGCTCCAAGGCATCAATTAGGACAACCCATGGAGATATAGTGGTTCCGAAATTCTTGGACAGAAACGGACCTAAAGGAACATACTCCCATGCCTGGATATCACGAGCACTCCAGTCATTCATCAATACTAGCCCAAAGATATGTTGATCGGCCTCTTTCACATTGATCGGCTGACCCATTTCGTTAGGCGTGCAGATGAAGGCAGCAAGTTCCAACTCAATATCCAGCTTTTTACTTGGTGAGAATATTGGTTCCTTCGTGCCGGGTAACAGGATCTGGCCCGAAGGGCGTTTGATTGGTGTTCCAGAGACCACAACGGAAGATGCACGTCCATGATAAGCGACTGGAAGATGAGTATAATTTGGCTGGAGAGCATTTGCTGGGCCTCGGAACATGACTCCAATCTAGCAAGAAATAGTGTTAATAGTGAGCACATCAAAGCAAGAGCGGCATTCTCACGTTGTAGGCATGGTTCTTGCCAGCATAAAAGTCCGTATAGTCGCCAATAAACATTGGAAGATGGGTCTGCACATGTTTGAGCGGCAGCAGGACCTTTCCATGCAATTCTATATTTCTTTCCAGCACAGCAGAGTATTTTCCATCCTTGGTGAGTATTTCTTGCAAATACAATCGCACAACACGGTGAACTGGCCGCCCAAGTCCTGCGAATGCATTCAACGTCGGCTCTGAAAAAACATTTATCTGTGAAAAATGAGGCGAAAGATCCTTGAAGCCCTCTGCTGACGCGAATGCCATCAGATCGAAGGCGTGGTCACCGATTGCCACGGCTGGTCGTAGCTTGGGATTCTGGGTTGTGCTAATTATACCAAATGGGATGTTTTGAAGAGAAAATTGACTCTTGGGATCAATTGGGAGCCATGACTGCGCAGACATAGTGACAAACTGAGAGAGGCAACCAACTGTCAATGTGATTGTCAAGAAAACCGTTGCAGACAAGGGGGAAACTTCAGAGTATCTATCTCAACAAGCTTCTTCGAATATTACCCCCCAATTATTCAAGCTGATGGAGCAATTCCATCTCCTCCAAGGGTGTTAACCGTTAATGGTTGGGCTCGGCTTAAATTCTTGTGCCGATTTCATGCTTACGTGACTTCCGTGCACTTTCGCCACTGAAGGCCCCAGCCGATGCGGATATCTCCGGATAGATGATAAGGACTCTCTGATTCAGTTATATCGTTCTTTATCGCATTCCGCTTCCTGGGCATGGGGAGACATGGGGCGGCTTAATATCGATACTCGTGAAGTAATTATGATCTGACTGCTATCTGTACTTGAAGGAGTATATACAATAGAGTTGAAACCAATCTATCTTCGAAACCAGAGACCTTTTTTTGAACTATCACCTTGTTACGACCTCAATCTGAGGCATTCGAGGAGTAATCATGCCGTCAACGAAATTCAGCTTCAAGGATTCTTATACTTATCTCAATGGCTTCCAATCGTACCATGAGTAGGCAGAATGAACCTCCATTAGTGATTGGTGATTCTGATTACTGATAAACAATAATTCTACAGGACAGAAGCTATCCCAGATACTTTACCCATAGGCCAAAACTCTCCCCAGAAGCCTGCTCATGGACTATATGCCGAGAAGTTCTCCGGCACAGCATTCACAGCTCCACGACATGAAAATCAACAGTCATGGCTGTACCGAATCCTCCCAGCTGCTGCACACCGAAGTTTCCAGCCAATCTCAAGTGACATTCACCAACCACAAAAAATCCACCAGATTCCAAACCAGCTACGTTGGAATCCATTCAGCTTTGATTATGAAGTTTCCTGGGTGGAGTCAATTCATCGAGTTTCTGAGGCCGGAGACCCGACAATGAAAAGTGGACTGGCGATCTATGTGTATGCCGTCGGAAAAGATATGCCAGCGAATGAATCATTCTATTCAGCAGACGGTGATTTCTTGATTGTCCCACAGCATGGAGTTTTGGACATTCAAACGGAAATGGGGAAGATTCTAGTCCGCGCAAATGAAATTTGCGTCATTCCTCGCGGCGTGAGGTATCGCGTTACAGTTCCTGATGGACCTGCTAGGGGATATATCTGCGAATTATACCAGGGCCATTTCCAACTACCAGAATTGGGCCCCATTGGAAGCAATGGGCTGGCGAACGCAAGAGATTTCCAAGCTCCTGTAGCATACTTCGATGAGGATACAGAGACAGAATGGCGCGTTATTTCAAAGTTCAACAATGGTCTCTTCTCAGCGACACAATTTCATACTCCATTTGATGTGGTGGGGTGGCATGGAAATTATTATCCATATAAATATGATTTGGGACGATTCAACACTATTGGTTCTATTTCATATGACCACCCTGACCCGTCAATCTTCACGGTTCTCACTGGTCCATCGGATATTGCTGGAACCGCCATTGCAGACTTCGTCATATTTCCACCTCGATGGCTAGTTCAAGAGGATACATTTCGTCCACCGTGGTACCACCGCAATACCATGTCCGAGTGTAAGTTCTGTCATTTATTATTTAGATGTTCAACAGGTACTAACCTTAAAAAGTCATGGGTCTCATCTCAGGGGATTATGACGCGAAAACATCTGGGGGTTTCCATCCAGCTGGTGCATCACTGCATAATATTATGTCCGCACATGGACCAGATGCTGGTGCTCATCGTGGTGCCAGTGAGGCAGAACTTAAACCAACCAAGGTAGGAGAGCAAAGTATGGCGTTTATGTTTGAGTCATGCTTGATGTTGGGGGTGACGGAATGGGGACTGAAAACATGCGAGAAGTTACAAAAGGAATACAGTGAACACAGCTGGGAGCCGTTGAAATCCCATTTTAAGCGGCCTATTGCGTACTCGAATGGAAGTAGATAGACAAAGTCACTCATACATGAGATTGAATGGTGAATAGTAATTGCTTTGATGAATCTTCCAAAATGTCAATTTATGTCAGAAAGCTTCAATTACGTAGTTCTTTCGGCGTATCTGCTTGGTTCTTCCAGTGACTGTTTTTGACCTCTTCCAACTCACTCAGCCGTTCAAAAACAGCCCACAACGTCGGCATGGCTGAGAAGTCAACCTTTACCCTTTGCGCCCCCCAAACTGCAGGGACTAAACAACAGTCTGCTATCGTCACTGAGTCTCCCACACTGTATTTTCCAGCCACTTTCTTGCAAATACTCTCATATGCTTTGAGGCCATCAGTGATAAGTTCATGATTCCAGGTCTCCGGATCGCCACCTAGACATTTTACTCGCTTCATAATCCGGAGATTGGTCACTGGTTGTACATCTGAATTGATAATTTGCACCAGCGTGCGAACCGTGGCTCTACTCTCAGGATCAGCGGGTAGGAGTTGTGCAGATTCAGGATAAGCTTCATCGAGAAATTCCAAGGCTGCGGTGGACTGGCATATTCTGACTTTGACAATTTGGTCAGGGGAAATCAGTTCAAGAGTTGGAACTGAGCCTGATGGATTTGTATCCTGAACATATGAAGGCGATTTCTGGGCCGAGGAAAGGAGGTTAACATAGGTGTATTTTACTGGGAGTCCTTTCAAGGCTGTGGCGATACGAAGGCGGCCAGAGCAGGAAGAGCGGAAGTAGCTGTACATATGCAGTGTATCTGCCGAATAACTATTCACAGACGATGTCATGGTGAACAGATATAATCTACCAACTTTTCTTTGTTATAAGAATTAGGCTTGCTTACTTTTATATCTTTCCGGCAACGGAAGCTAAGATTTGGAAAGGCGGGGTAAATGGCTCATGTTACCTAATTTGTAAGATAAAGAATACTTAGTTACGGCATAAATTTGACTGCGGAAACTTCTCCACAGAGCGGAATATAGCTACAGGCCCAAAAGTAACAAAGCCGATATGCTGAAAGTATCCCTGGGCAGTATTGGGACATGGCGTTAGAATATCCCAGTGTTTATCCGATTGACTAGCTTATTTTCCGCTCACAATAATTTCCAGATCTTCCAAAACAATGTATAACTTAGTTAAGATGAATATTTAATGAAAGCAATCATATATACGAATCTATATGTCTGCCTATGGAATATGTAGGATGGTTACAATAGCGTTATCTCTCAAGTTCAAAATCAAAAGGCCCAATCAAGCGGTAGTCGTCAGATTCCCGCGAGCTTCTTGATCTCTCTCCAAGGCTTCAAATAGCGACTTGAAGTTTCCTGCGCCGAAACCAGAGAAGTTATTTCGCTGGATGATCTCAATAAAGACCGTTGGCCGGTCGAGTAGATGCTGATGAATTGTTAGATTGGGGATATATTTCTCACGGGATATAAATGTTACTGACCTTGGTAAACAGTTGCAGGAGGTACCCGCCTTCGTCAAAATCAATCAGTATACCTAGACGTTGCAAAGTCTCAAAATCCTCATTCAAAATCTTTCCCGCAGCCTTCAGTTTCAACCTCATTGCAGCATAATACGTATCTGGGATCGTGATGAACTCGATGCCTCGTTTTCGTAAGTTTGTCACTGCAGTAATGATATCGGCTGTTCGCAGTGCAATGTGCTGGACTCCAGCCCCATTGTAGAAATCAATATACTCTTCAATCTGAGACTTGCGTTTGCCGATGGCAGGTTCGTTAATAGGCATTTTAATCTTCTCGTCGGGAGAAGCCATAACTATTGATTTCAAGGCGGAGAATTCAGTGCATATGTCTTTGTCATCCACTGACCAAAAGCGATGGAAACCAAGAACGTTTTCATAACTGTATCATGTCAGTATGACGTGTATTTTAAAACGTTAAAAAGAGAATTTTGTTGAAAGGGATTCTTACTATTTGCAAACGGCCTCCATGGCATCCCAATCTTGGTTCCCCACGCAGTGATCCACAGCTTCAAGAGAGATTGCCGGCAAGTATTCGTTAATTGGATCTACCGCATCCTTTACAGCCTTAAAACCTGGCATGAAAACACCACTATAATTCTTTCTCTCAATGAGAGTATGACTCGTTTCCCCATATGTCTTGATTGTGGCTTGCTTGATATAGCCATACTCGTCGCTTGATATCGTAGGCCCAGAGATTGACACAGCGCCATTAGCTACAGCTTGGCTATGGACTGCATCTACATTATCCACCTCGAAAGCAACATCTTTCACAGCATCGCCGTGTTTGACGCAGTGGTTCGCAATTTCAGCAAGAAGTTCCTGGTCTTCTGGCTTCTCGGCTTGCTCTGGAGTTCGTAGTGCTGATGTGAGAAGAAATGTGACATCTCCATTTCGAATCACATAAGTAGCAACAGACCTCGAGCCAGTGTCGAGTGCTTTGTAGGCCACTAGCTTGAAACCCATGCGAGAGACATAGTATGTTACTGCCTGTTTTGCATTGCCAACATACCAGTGTACGTGGTCATAACCTCTGTACTCTGTATCTAGTTGAACGGCTGACGAGTGAACGTGGCTATCAAGGTTCGAAGCCACTGTTTGGGGAGATGTGCTTAGATCTGCGTGTGGTGCCATTGTGAAGACAGGTAACGTGGTAATGATTCCGTTTGACCCTTATAGACGTAACTGAGATGTTACTTAAAAATCGGAAGGTAACGTCTTATCGGTTTTTGTATATGTCCAAGAATTAGTTATATAAGTATCGAATTTGGATATTAGACTCTAGTACAATAATGTAAATGTCCTAACTTCTAATTAGACCAGCCGCCAGAAGCCGAACCCTTGTGAGAAGCAAGGGTAGTTGTCATCGAGTGTGGAAGCATTCCACATCTCGGGCTAGAGAGCTTTAGTAGGAAACGCTTCAAGATTAGATATTTCCAGGTTCAGGCCCAGCGGTAATCTCAGGATAGGTACGCAGGGAAATATCGTTCTCGGATATTGATGGGAGGGTTAGCAAAAAAGTCCGGATACAGCCGGAAATCACAGGAAGAAGAATTCATAACTTGAAACAAGTTAGTCATACAGTACTAATAGGTTTATTAGTCATTCAGACGCAGTTATTAGAGGCTTCCAACCTAATGCTTTTCGCGCCATGGTAAGTTTTAATAAACCAGACTACAAAGCCGAGCAGTCGTGTTTTGCATTCCGCAGTCCAATCTTACTTAAGCCGTGGGGCACAAAATAATCAGTGAGTAGATGTTTATGAATAAATGCCTATCTAACTAACGAAGAAGTATCAGCTCAAGTTATAACAACCCTTCCTTACTGTATCGAAATCCGCATACATCAAAACACTGCAACGCCCCAGGCTCTGAATACCTACAACCAGCAACGAAATGGCAGCAGCAACCCTTCTAAGCTGTAACGACAAGAATGTTCTTTCGGCTCTGTTTGACTCGGAAGGAATTCCTTCGAAAATTACTTCTTCAATCACAGAGGAGCTTCCAGCGCTCCCAGGAATATTGCCGAGCACATTGCGAGAGCTGCAAGATCGCGAAACGAAAGCCATCAAATCTTTGAATGCCGAATCACCAGCGCGGCAACAGATAGAAGATACTATACAAGAATTATCAGCTATCATTCAATCGATACCAGAGTACTCGTCGGCGTGGAATAATCGTGCACAGGCCATTCGGATGATCGTGGGAGATGATTTGACCGCACCAGTGGCAGCCTCCAGCACTATTTACTTAGATTTATGCCAGGCTATTCAGTTAGCAGCAGTCACGTCCAACTCCAGTCCAAGAAGTAGTGTATCACCTTTGCAAAGAAGGATTTTGGCGTCTGCTTTTACACACCGGGCTCATCTATTATACAAAGCTTCAAAATCGATTGCTCAAGATCCCTCAAAAAGGATATCCCTGCAGGCAGAACTTCAGGGGGTAGATAGTGACATGCTAGAGAAGATGGCAACTTCGGATTTCAGGCAAGGTGGGAATTATGGGAATGAAATAGCCAAACAAATGGCTGTCAAACTCAATCCATACGCAAAGCTATGCGGAGAGATAGTACGGGAGGCGATGATAAATGATATGAAAGAGTCAGGTGTGATGCCTTCCCATATTTCACTGTAGTTGTTTGTATATATAAGCACTGGCAAACATGGACACAATCGAGCTACATCATATACAAAGGAGTTTATAACTTACATGAAAATTCAATTCCAATCATTACTAATACTATACCTTGCCGTGTAAATATTTAAATCTTTATTGCTTACAGCAAGCAAGAGTCGAAGTGATTGGCTTTCCCACACGTTCTCTAATATTAAGCTGTGACTTACGTGAAAATTTAGTTACACTGTGGAGATAATAAGTAACCAAACCTTCAATATCTAAGTCTAGCTGCTAGAAAGATTTAGTCTTCTTAATTGCTCCGTTTTAAGCCGGGGATAGGTTATTGTTTGAGGACATCTGAGAACAAGTCATAACAAACCCTGGATTGATTGGTAACTAAATATATTTCTTAACTCTCACTTTTGATCTATTCCAAACAATAAAGATATATACATTATATACAAAGATGACTCGACTAGATTTACCTTCGGCATACTCCTCACTGCTTTAGGTCTAGGAATTATTTATATGAGTTATAAAAGCTATGATAAACATATCATCTATACTCATTCATTTTATAGACTGCTTTTACTATTTTCTTAAATCCAACTTTCCATGCTCTAGCGGAATACCTAGGCCCATTCCCCTCAAAGGTTACCGATTAGTATAATGTCTACCACGCGTGGAAGGGCGACCGACACCTTGAATTCTAGAGAACTTATGAAAACTATAGTATATCTATATAAAATAATATAATAAATTGCATTGATCTTATTTATAGAAATCTTAGTTCGATTCAGGTCTAACAGTCTTTCCTTCAACGGCAACACTGCACCGAAGAAGATTTATAGTCACGACGACAATGTCCAAAAGTCATAATTCTATTCTGTCTTTTCCCCTACTAAGGACCCTTAGAGCACACATAGCATTCTTGATAAGACTGCTCATACACGCATGCGACGTGTGTTATCCCAGGGTTTTCCCGACAACGCAGTCAAGAGCATAGAGCGACGTATTCTTAGAAATATCCGGTAATCCTATGATAGATTGCGCGCTGGTTTATCTTAAGAGTTAGAAAAGAAGAATCGGGGTACTCCGTAGAAAATCGCTAGATGGTGCAACTATTCAACCTTGATACAATGCGGAGCCTCTGCTTTGGTAAGGTATTTGGAATGCTCTAGAGACTAGATAACCGATTTCCTATTGACCTTATATGCAATGCCGCTCATACGCACTTGATTGTAAGTCTCTTCTCTTCTCAACTCTGCATCAATCCTGAAAGTGAAAACAATTGATTAGTTAAATGTGATAGTGTGGTACCCTCCCCATCATTCACAAACTCCACCTTGATAAAGTTGTCTTACGCAAATCTCTTCGGGATGAGAGCGTAATATGAATTATGGCAAAGGACAGGTTCTTGAGCGTACTAAAATGAGCCATAATGCAGACCGCAAGGCCTACTTGTACTACCTTCTTAAAGCCACAGACCCCGAAACTGGCAAGTGCGTTACTTTGCCTGAGCTCTGGGGTGAACGTAATTTACTTATCATCGCCGGATCAGACACGACATTCACCGCCTTGATATTGAACTTTTTCTACTTCATCTATAATCTGGATGCCCTAGATAAGGTAACCCACGACGTTCGCCTCACTTTCATTGATTTTGAGAACATAGTTGGTGGGTCAACTCTCGGGTCTTGAACCCACCTCCGGGCGTGCTTCGATGAACAATGAGACTCTGTTGGCGGTATCCTCCTCGAAAAAATCTCACTGGGGCCACTGTGATAGATGGCATGTGCATTCCTGGAGTTGAGGTGTTAGGTACGCCTGCATACAGTATTCATAGTAATAACTACTTCCCTGAGCCGTATGTACACTTTTGAGCGCTGGGTTGCTGGATCCGTTACGAATATAACTGTGGACAGTGTCTATACTACACACTCAGCCTTTTGTTCTTTTAGTGTCGGGTCAAGAAGAGGTATTGGCAAGGGATACAGAACTGACGACTACCCTCGCCAGAATGTAGTTTCTATACGGGATGAGGATTATACCCGGGCCACGGGTCGGAGAAGGTACTTGTCTAGAGTATGGGAGACACAGGGAGGCTGAGTACCAACAGAAGAATTGCTTTATCAGTCAGAAATATGGACCGGTAGTTGAATTCAGAACACGTGGTTGACGATCCAAAGGTCTCTCAAGAGAATTTAAGTCCTATAAACTGAGCACTTTTATCTTTTATTTATATAGCATATAAGCAGATAAATTGTGACACAGTGAGTTTAGTACAAATTCGTACTCATACAGATGGCAAATTCCATAAAAAGTCCAAGCTCCCCAATTCTAGCCCACTCAACTGCTGGCTGTCACCTAAACCAAATGGCGCAATACCAGGGTCGAAGGGCTGAGCTAACCAGTCTTCAATAGTGCCCACTCCATCTAATCCCTGAAGTTCAGGCATATCTCCCATTCCTCCAAGTAGCCCCTGTGGAGCCTGTTGTGGATCATGTTCCCTGCTCCTTAAGGAGCCCATATGATCTTGATCAAAGATACCCGGCATTTGGTTTACTTGGGTAGAACTAACGATAGGTTGTGGTAAATGTGTCGCAGATGCACCACCTGACTGAAATGATCCCACAAAGTTTCTTCTAAAGCGAGCTACATGCCGTTCAAGCAGGGTACCATACCGAGAACACAAGTGCATTTCATCAACAGTATTCATCTGTAAAGCCTGAATGCACTCATCAAGTACTCCTAGACTAATCTGCAGATCATTATGTCGCGCACCAAGACTAATGGCTTTGAGGAGGAAGATGGATGCAGATACGACACGGAGGTAGACGCGGACTGGCGCGAATTTCAAGGTTCCCGATTGGGCGAGTGACACTGTCTTCTTTAGTATTTGTACGCTTGCATCTATGACTTCGGCGGTCAAGTTGTAGTCTGTTGGTGTTATGCTGGTAGTGACTAGATCGTCACGAGATGGTGGAAAGTTTGTAGAACCGTCAGAGCTCATCGAATTAGCAGTTAGATGTTGGGCAAGGGAGCGTTCTACAACGGCTTGTATCGACAGAGAATTGATATACATTCGAATATAATGATATTCGAGAAACATGATGTCACGGAATGCTTTGGGTTGACCTAATATAATTAGCAGAATGTAGGCGTGACATTGAGGTGCAAATATTATAGTCACCTTCTAGTTTTGTTGCTTTCATGTTCCACTGTTCCAGGAGAGGCTGAAAATGCTTCAGTAGTCCTTTATATCTGCCACTAAGTAATAAGTTCTTGGTAAACGCAGGCGATGAGAAGAACATATCATTGACTGTCTCCATTAACTTGGTGATTTCAATCCATGATGTCATAAATGAATACCACTGTTGGTCGGCCAAAGTCATGTGTGGCAGAGACGACCGATCAAGTAGCGAGGAGGAAACGTTCTCCGGAATCAGTGTTGTACAGCCAATACGTGCCGCCAATTGATTCACATAGACATAAAGCAACATTCGTACCCGAAGCTTTCGTAAACTGCCATGTTTCTGAAGTTCTTCTTGAGAGTTCTCAGTACTGAATATTCCCAATTCATGCGCAAGAGTTGTTGCTGCACCAAGAATCATCCATGACATTCGATCAGATCGTTTAGCTGGCTCAAACACATCCTCACGCCATCGATAAATGGCAGAGCCATCTTCAGAAACTTCTGGTCCCTCCCCATCAGGTGCAAGCAGATCAAAGTCCCAGCCATCGCTATGGGGAGGAAAATGAAGGGATCTAGGGTGCCATTCTGTTATTAGGAGGAAGCTCTCAATGGTTCCCAATGTTCTTGTCCTTGCTGTTGAGACTTTCTCTTGGCCAAAGATAACGCGTGATATGAGATGTTCGGCATGACCCCACAGTCGACAATGAATGAAGTGCGCTCTAGAAGATCCTCCCATACCAGGCAGGGTATGAACTCTCGATGATATCATTAATATCACACACGTGAGAAGAGGCTCCTCCGTGACAAGAGTAACATGTCGGGAGTGGTCAGCGTAGTCGTCAGTCAGAATTGGTGAGAGACTATTGCAGTTTTTGAAGAATCTACGCATTTTGATTTAGCTAGCATTCAGACGACATATGACAGGTCAAACACACAAATCAACGTAAGTCACAGCTTCCCTGGCACTGAACCACCCCTGCTTAACAAACCGACATCGATTCCACAGCCTTAGGACTTCAAGACTGGCATCGGACAAGGTTTCCGGAATAATTGGACTAGCAACAGCCCCAATGGAAACAGCCGAGTGAGGAGTATGATGCTGCATTGAGATGGTGTTTTTATGTATTCCACTTGTACTGGATTCACTTTGGCCAGTTCCGATGGCTTGGTTTGGCTGTTCTGCGGCTTGGAAGAGCAGCCCAAGCGCATCGTTTGATGATGTGATCATGGTACGCATGACACTGTTATTGAGAACAGATCTCTGTGTCATGCTTTGCGATCTTGGTCGTGGAAAACTTGCTGTATCAGTAGAGTTTGTATCGTCGTTGTCTATGACACCTGTCTGGACATTGTTACTTTCGCTAGGGAACTGGACCTTAGGTATGGCTACATGGTCGCCGTCATCAAAGGATGCCTGCTGCTGTTGGTAACCCTGATGGCTGAATCCATGTGTATTTCCTCCATGGCCGTTGTTGACATTTTGGCCACTACGGTTCATGAAGTTTTCCGTTTGCCGCTGGTTGCTGGACCATCCTTCTTGTACATGACCTGGTGTCTCTATCACAACTCCGGTATCAGTTAAACTACGTAGCATATATATATTCTTCCTGGAAAGGATTTGGGAAGGCTTACCTCCACCTTGCTCTGAATTCATAGTCTCATCTTGCTGGAACTCTTCCCTTGAACGCTTGGTTGCTCTGGTAGCGGGAAATTGACATTCTCTCCTCTCACGACGACACTTGACACAAGGGCCAGATGACACAGACCCATCGGGATTGAGAGGGACATCACACTTAGCCTTACTTTTGCGACACAGCACGCAGGCTTTGTACGTTCGTTTGAACTCCCTAACACCTTGAGCTGTCACCCGTTTCCGAGACTGATGTTCATCTTCGACCCTAACTCTCGCCTCGACATCTCCATTCGGCATTCTGAGTTACTAGATCCAGGGCCAATCAAGCATCCAATACCCCCAAATAGATGATTTCGCCAAGTGGTCTGACTATTTTGCCGCCATCATGCAAGGGAATATGACGATGGGGGTGGTTGATTTTCGGATGATGCAGGAAAGAAGCGGAGATTTCCCAAAAGCGGGGGAAGTCTTCTGTTTTATAAATTGCCGGCTTCGTTGTGGGGGAGGTGGGGAAGTGCATGCACCAAGCTAGCCGAGAAAGTGGGCAGTGACCTTGACGGGTACGGGCAGCAATGTATAGGGAAGAATAATCACTTTCGCTATACAAAATAGAAGGAAGAGAAGGAAATCGAAGGTGGAGTTCACTGTCGCATACTAAACGTCATCCTGTGAATGTGTACACGTTCCGTATCATCGTTTGAATCATATTAGATTCACCAGCATTCGAACAGAATTAGAAACAGTACGAGGTGATAACATATCATTCTCTGAATATATTCATATCACTTTACTGCTGTATTTACAAAAATGATAAAACAAAACGTGCGGTTATTGAAATCTTCCTGTCGCACCCATAGAATAACGTAGTCCCGCATACTCACCTCTAGTCTGATGATGGACATGTATTTATGTCAAATACCTGAATTTTGGATGTTTATCACTGAGCAGGGTAATATCAATCTGCTCATGGTCTTCCACTGGACCGTGAAGCCTGTCTCGTTTGTTGTTCTCGTGTGTAAGTTTGAAATGCAAACCAACTGACAGAAGAGTAATAAGGAACGTAAACGCGCATCCTACTGCACAACCTCGGACAAAGTATGGTCTGTGAGCTGTTAGCACATTCGAAGAAATGCAATTTGGAGAATACTCACGCATCCTTCGTCGGGAATAACGCGCTACTAGCAAAGGAGCTGCATTGACCTAGGATGGCAAGAATAGCAAGTCCAGTTCCACGCTTGGAATCCCCGCCTTGATTATTCAGGAGCCAAGTGAGATTGATAGCCAAAGCTGGAAAGATGCCACAGACAGAGAGCCAGATTCCAAAGTATCGGACACTACTAAGATGAGGCTTCTCAATAGTAGCAAGGAGGAGGTAACCAACTCCACCAATGAATGAGAATCCAGCGACTACAAAGCCGCGATGTCCAAATCTGTCCGAATATATGGCGGCACATACGCAGAGAATGAATGACAGAAGATACGGTGGTGCAGTTAAGCCTTGCGCTTGGATGCTGGAATAACCGAGATTTTGCACTATGGTTGGCAAGAAGTTGGAGAGCCCTGCAAAGGAGTAATTGCAGCAAAAGTGAATGAGAGCATGGGTATAGTTCTTGTAGTCCCCCATCCCGGACAAGACCTGGTGCCAATTCAGCTTCCGGGTTGCCGTGGTATCTACCGTCGTCAATCGCGTTAGGGATGCCTTTTGTTCCTCCTCTGTTAAAAATCGCGCGGTGTCTGGAGAGTCAGGAAGAAGGAAGAATACAAATGGCGCTGCCAAAACTGTTGGGGCTCCCTCTGTGGAGAAAGTAGTCAGTGAATAGCAACCCAGTTAACATAAACCGCATACCAATAATAAAAAGTAATCTCCATGGCTGGATTGAGCCTTTGATATGAGTGATACCATATGCGAGAGCAGCTGCAAAGCAACTGGCCAGTGGAGACATCCCAAGGAGGAGAGAAACTCTGAATCCTAGCTCGCGACGTTGATAGAATAATGACAGGTAATATGGAGCTCCAGCACCAAATCCAGCCTCCAGGATACCAAGAATAACTCGAACAACAATCATAGAAGCCATGTTATGGACGGCACCAGATGCCATAGCGGCAGCTCCCCATCTTCGAGTACATTAGATCGACTACTCCTCATATTACAGGCTGTACTTACACGACACATAGGGCTGCAACATAGATATGCGCAGGAAAGATCTTCCAGAACACTACAGACCATTCACAGAGCGTATAGCAGATATAGAACGCATTAAGAACCCAGGTCCACTGTATCAATAAAGTCAGTCAACATCTATGGTAGGCAAGCAACATAGTCCCTACCTCTGAGTCGCTGAGATTCAAGTCCTTCTGGGCACCAGCTGTCTTTGCATTCCCAGTATTACCTCGATCCAGATACGAAAGTACATAAAGAATGCACACAATAGGAAGAACTCGACGATCGAACTAAAACCTTTTAGTGACATTCTCACCCACGGGTGGGCGACACTACTACATACCTTTCTCTTGATCCTCTTCTGCATATCATCCGATACAGCAATATGAGTCGTTTGCTTCTCGACGTCTTTTGTCTCCTCCAAGTGAGAAATATCCATCTTGTCGTCCTCAACAACTTTGCTGTCGGACATCTTCTAGACGTGACGGGTCAAGGTATACTTGACGGTAGGGAGCTGGAGTATGTGAATTATGAGATAAGTATATAAACTGAACAGGTATCCGGGCTGTAATCTACAGGATGTAATGGGGATGAAAGGGGCCCCCTTTTATGTTGGGAAGATGAATGGGTGCTAAATCTCTTCCGTTTTTTGGCAATGGATGTCTTACGGAGCGCCGCCCCGGACTGCTACCAGGTTGAAACCTGGGGTCTCCACAAAGGAGACGGGCCCAGTGACAGACTGTGCAATTCAAATTGGCGGGAAACGAGGACCATAGCTGATAATTGTAGAGGTGTAGCCAATGAAAAGGGACTACCACTAGTGTTTCCGGATGTAGGTTCAGTGTGGCTGCGTCGCGCGGGCAACGACATAACTAGGATTTCACCGGATATCACAGGATTCCCCGCACTTCAGCCCCGCAATACTATTTCACAGCAGTGGACTATGTTATGTTGGAGAGAAAGTTGACAAACACATGACTCGAGATGTGAATTGTTAAGGTATGAAAATGTATCATGACATAAATAGTTGGCCTTCCGCTAATTATAACCATACCCATCATAGATTAATACTTGCTTTGAAGTACACAGTCAAGGAGTACTCTATAACTGGCTTTACCACCTTCAAGGCCATATGTGCGGCACACTCATTTGTCATGATAAATGATACCTACTATACTGGCAGATGTAGCTTGAACTGCAAGATTAAGTCCCTGATTCCATTGGTCCTCTTCCGTGTTTCCACCTTCACGTCCAAGATGTATTGTTTACCATTCTGTTTTGATTAGCACGACCATCGTTCAGGTTAAACGAAGGGGAGTCAGTAATTTGTTTGTCATTTCGTTGGTATTCCTCATAGTGGCATACTGTTTGATAACTGAGTCGCGTGCCTTTTCGTTCAGAATTTTGAAGAGAGTAATTCGTTTGAACTTTTCTAATGCCATATTGAGTTAAGTTTATAGTCTCGATTAAAAGAGAGAGGGAGAGGATATTAACGCGAGTGCAGTAGACAGAAGCTGACCGTCTGCTGACTGTACCAGTCCTCCATCTGAGCTAGCTATTTGCGTCATAATGGGAGATATTTGAACGTCATATATTGATAAATCCAGTCTCCATTTCATTCATGACTATTCTCCTTACTTCACCGGATATTAATGGAAAACTCCGGATCACTTCTCCTCCGGCTTCCCTATTCCGCGTATCCGCGTAGGTTGCCCCTCAATTCGTTCCCCAACCCCACCATACTACCCCTAGTTCTGATTAAAAGAGGCTAGATTCGGTCTACTCCTGTAAACTCAATCTTTTATAAAAGCTGTTGATATTCTACAGTTCTTAGCAATTCTTAGACCATCATCCTCTTCGCCTGATCCCCCAGGATAAGTCTTTCCAAGCCTAAAGTCAAATAAAGTCAGACCTGCAAATCTGATATCTATCAATATCGTATACATCTCAAGCCATCACCATAATGTCTGCATACGATCCACAGGAACCTTATCCTTTCCAGTTTGCTCCTCCAGTATATGAAAAGGGTGGTAAGGCTGGTAAGCAACTTCTGCAAATTCGAATTTCCCAAAAGCTTTGCTCATTTAATACAGGCGTCACTCAGGATGTAACAATCACGCTCCAAAATGTTCGTGGGCGTATTCCCTCCCTTCAGGCTTCCAAACTTCGAACTATGATGCTGCAAGCTCAAAAGAGCCCCGATCATATTCTTGCCCACGTCTGTTCATATGATGGTCTATCCTCACGACTCGTAGAGGAGAGTGGTCAGCCAATGATATTCCTATCAGGGTATGCAGTTGCCTCTGGCTATGGTCTTCCTGATACTGGCTATATCGCCATGCAGGAGATGTGTGACAAAATCCAGGATGCAGCTCGCCAGGTATCCGTCCCTATAATGGCAGATGGGGATACTGGGTATGGATCACCAATGAATGTCAAGAGGACGGTGGAAAGCTACGCTCTCGCGGGCGCTGCAGGTATTATGATCGAGGATCAAACTTGGCCTAAACGTAAGAAGTCAGAGATGATATATTTACACTTTAACTGACAATTTCAAGGATGTGGCCACACCAAGGGGAAATCTGTCGTTTCTCGAGGCGAGGCATACGCAAGGATTCAAGCAGCTTGCGATGCAAGAGATGAGGGTTTTGACATATTTGTTCTTGCCAGGACAGATTCCTTGATTCATGGATGGGATGAAGCTATCACACGTGTAAAGGAATTCGTTCGCATTGGTGTAGATGCAGTCTTCATTGAAGCTCTCCCAGACCGCGAATCTATGGCAGCTGCAACTAAGGCCGTTGACGTGCCTATGTTTGCTAACATCATCGAAGGCGGCAAGACTGCAAACTTATCTGCAAAGGAGCTTGCTGAACTCGGATTTGCTGCTGTGGCGTACCCATGGAGGTTGGTGGCTGCTAAACTGAAGGCGACAAGAGAAGCTATTGAGTCCCTGAAACAGAGTATGACGCAAGGTGCTCCTCCATCTATTCTGACTTATGATGAGGTCTGCTATGGGGTAGGATTCAATAAATATTGGGAGCGCGAGGAGAGATATAAGTTTAATGAGGATAATCTCGTTAATCAAATTGTAAAGAATGGAGTAAACGGCAATTCATAGATAGATATATATAATATGATATTATTTTTTCTTAGATTGACCTTCAATGCATGTAATATAAGATAAGTCGACTTGTTACAAAAGATAACAACTATCAGGTATACTATCGGTTCGCCAAGTATCAGCGGGTACCAAGTATCACGTATACGTAATACTATAGAAATAAATTTTAAGTTCTAGATAATTCTCAGTAGAAGCCTTGCGTATTCTAATACGCAAAATACTATATATCCCTTGAAGTTAGTTATCCTTAATAAAAGATAGTTAAAGAAGGAATCCTTTAGTAGCTTGGATCTGAGTATTATTCGGGCTGGATCTGGGTTTCATAATTATATATTCAAGCGCTATTCAAGATTCCAAAGTTGGGAATATACCCTCGTCAATGTGTATTAATTATCACATGTGACATGTGCAAGCTATCAGGAACAACACCTAGTAAACGTGTCGTAGCTAGAAGGGCAACCTCTGGGAATGGAGATATCTCCATGAGGTAGGTATAAAGGTGTGCCAGAGCCGGGGATGTTCCCACCCTATTAGTTCTTCTGGTCATTTTTGGCCACATTCACTCTGCTTTGGGACTCACCATAGATTTATTTCATCCGCACGATTATGTAAGCCGTCCATGCTTTCCGCCGCTTCTTATCTCTCGTCATCTCACCAACTACGGCGACATGTAATCAAATCACGATAACGCGACCAAAGTGGATAATGAGTATAAAATGGCGTCTGGGGTTTCTTCGCAATGCCTGAGAGGTCTCAGCCAAGAAACGAACAATGTAAGTACAGTGTAACAAGGCTCGGGCCAATGATGCTAATCAAGTTAGGCCTGGAGCCACTTCATCTCTCTTTTCCGAATAGACTGCATCAATGAAGGTGCGCAGAGGTCACACGACCTGCTCCCAGCTAGACTTGAGGTAGTCAATGAACAGCTCTTTGCTATAAGCCACGCTCCCGGTGGAGCAGAGGAACAGATCACTGTTTTAATTTCACATCCCCATGCGGATGTATCGCAAGACGTGGCAGTAGTAGGCTCTTTTCATCAAGTTGGCTTGAACTCAAGTAAAAGACACTCCGAGATGGAACCATTCATCAAGTTCGAGTCCTCTGATCAGATTCAGTTGCCGTTACGTGATTTCGGTACCGATTTGGCGGATGATCTGACTTATGATGACGCGGGATGGGCTGACAGAGGGGAGGAATCTTTGGCGGGCTCTGATGGAAATATGACCAGGAAGAGGCCTAGAGTTAGCAGTTCAGGATTGGTATCGGATGCTACTTGCACAAAGGAACCTAGATGCACAGCAAGGAGGACTCGAGTGGTCCGAAGGAAGAAGATTTCTATCGACAGTGAACAGAGCCTGTCTCCAACCACACAATCGCTCATTGATAGGGGACAAAAGCCTAAGTCTATCGTCAAAGACAAGCTTTCCACGGATGAAATCGTACAGCACTGGAAGCAATTCGAACTCAAAGAAACTGCCAAGATTTCGAATTTGGCAACAGGAAGCAGGATTGCCCATTTTCTTGAGCATCCATTAACTTGCTTTCAAGATTTACTCACCCAGAAACACGGAACAGATACTTCAATTCAGCAACGAAAATTATCTGCGGACGAAGCCCATGCAATTGTAACCTTTATTACCGCCGTTGCAAGCCCTGAAGCCTTGGTCCAATTCAAGCAGGCTATGATTGGGTGGCGGACGCGGTCACTGACAATGGAGCTGATGCAAGCTAATGGCTTTGTTCCAGTTCTCCAAGCGCTTAATCATCTCGAGGCCCAAAATGCATTCACTGCGATTGCTACAAGAATAAAACTTGTGCAGCTTGCGGAAGCAGTAGACGTTGCCAACCTCAAGTTACCTGCCCCAAAGGGCCGCGGCAATCCAGTGGTAATTTGGCTGAGTAACCAGTATAGACTATTCTTGCGTGCCGAATTTCCAGATCTGAAAGAGGGAAGTAGCCCGTGGAATACCAAGCTGGATGATATTAAAAGGAAGGTCAAAGCCGGCCGACGTTGGCAGCAACTGATCAAGCTTTTTGGGGTAGGAATCATAGGCTTGGTGCCTTCTCTTGTACTAGGCGACAGTCGGAACCAGGACTTTAACAAAAGGTACGCTGCAAGCCTAGCTACAAAACTTTTGAATTGACTCAAAGTCTTATAGTATCAAGACATACCCAGATCCTTGTTTTAAACTGATAGTCGAAACTCTTGAACTTAAAAAAGGCAACCATGTCAGGCAGCTTAGCACTAAGCTCCAGGAGTTTATGCAGAGCCTGTTTGAAGGCAACACTGATTTGCCAAGATTGGTATTAGAGTATATGGACGTATCACAAATCGAGGCTCAGCCAAATTGCTCACCAGATCTTGTTATGTATCTGGATGTCGCCACAAGCGTACTTAATCTCCCTCCTATCGATCTGACAATGGAAGTTGATTACATCGACTATGACAATTCTAGTTCTGGAAACTCCTTACAATCATCACTAGCAAGGTGGATAGCATCCAGTCCTGTATTTTCTCTAACGTTGCCCTAACTATCATTGAAAATATAGGTTCGGATTGAGCGAAGACAATCTTGAGGAATTTAAGGGCAATAATAAGATGAGTGGTACTGTTGTAAACTCATTTATGAGAATTTTGAAGGGCGAGTCAGACACAAAGCAGGACGGATCCCTCTTTATGGACTCGGACTTCTTCCCTGGGGCAAATCGGTGTCTTAACTGTAGATCTCAAGATCACTTCTGTGACATGACAGAACAACAAGGAGCCCATTGTACACGCTGCCGCTGTGATGGTATGATTTGTGAACGGCCTAGGTAGGCATATTCCTCCATTCACACTCAATAGAATGATATTTTGACTAGGCTCCAGGCGAAACCCAAGATTAGGCATCAACAACTTTTACAGCTATACGCGCATATTCATCCCAATATTCACAAAGGAGATTACTCATTGGTCTCTGGTCGTCATTAGTCCCGTCGAGAAAACTGTGGTACACTATGACAGTCTTGCTTATCCCGGACCCGAAATACCCGCTATCCTTACATGGGCGCTTCGTGAAGTGGTTAAATGGGTTAAGGATCTAATAGTGCACAATTGGGAGAGTGAAGAATGGCGAGATAGCTCGTACTCTGTCGCGAAGCAGCCTCCAGGCGGTAATGACTGCGGTATCTGCACGGTCATGTTCTGTCGTCTTTTACAAACAGGACAGCCATTTCCACCCGATGGATCGCTCACACCAAACTTTATGGCCAAGATGAGGGCAGCGTATGCTAAGGCACTTCTGGAACAAAACTTTAGCGACGATGTTTTGGATTTGCACGTGACATTTGAAAGTACTATAGTATAAAATCCAAACTTCTGTGTTGACTACATTATTGGGCATAAAACTCTGTTTGGTGAAACGTGCTGCACAATCCAGTGTTTCACCTTAGCAAAATATCATTCGTACCTATCTATTTCTTGGATATCAACAGCTGGCCCTGGAACCTACTCCAAATTAACTTGTATAATCCTTTTCCTCCAGGCTCTTGAATAAGTCTCTAGAATTAGTGCACGTAAAGCTACAAGGAAGCTTACAATATAGAAAAATTACTATTATTAAGAAGTTACTCAAGCTAGATTCGCAAGACTTTCTCGTGCAGATAAGTGGTATCAAATAAATAGCAAATCAACTCCTCCGCGACCGTAACATGTAAGGACCCAGAAAAGATTTAGATATGAATTAGGCTTGTGGTTAATTCTATAGTAAAATTGAGAATACGTGTGAAAGATGCCGAAGGGCCAACGCAGGTGTTCAATTCATCAACTACTATGAAAATTCTTTATAATGTTCTCCATCAGAGTAATTGTAGAACTACGGAACATAATATCCAACTTTCAACAGTAAAATGTTTAGAAGGGTTTTGAGAGCAAGGTATGAATCTAAGTTCAAACGGAGTTCATGTCATCCTCCCCTTCAGTGATCTGCTTCTGATGTGCGCCACGAACGAGATTGCTTAGGTCTCCGACCGGGAGAGCATATGGGAAGTCGATAGAGGCGAGCATCTGTGCGGCAAACAAGTACCAGCCAGCCGTAATTACAACGAAGCCTGAAGCTCCAGCAGCCTAAAGTTGACCCGTTCAGAAAATGTATATTTGAGAGTTTGAGAGACTTACGACTGCAATTCTGTTAGATTGGATAATCATATCGTTGGCCTGCGTCCAATATGACGAGGCAAGAAGGATGTATTGAATAGTGAGAAACAGAAAAATGATGAAATTGGCGACGTTCGTTCGGAAGCTGCAAACCGTACAGATAACACAGAAAATACCCATGCACATATAGTAAAAGGCTGTTGCGGTTGACCTTTGTTAGCTAACACTTCTATAGAGAGTATCTTGCGAAATATAGGAGCAGCAAAAACATACCAAAACTAGCCAAGAAGCCGGGAGAGCTCAATCCTAGCAACGGTTGAGTCTGATCTGATGAGTAGTGTGCGTAAGCGCCAAATCCCGGGGATAGCGTCGCACCCATCGTGAACCAGAAGCCACCTAGAGAAAAATACCATATTGTAAGCCGCTTGACCGAGACAAATGAGGCTTGTTGGGTGGAAGACAAACCGAAACCGCAAGAAACGACAAATGGGAAGGTGTTGCCCAATATAAACTCGAAGATTCCCGCAATCACCATCAATAGACCACCGGTGAAGAAGTATGTTCCACTGTAACGCACACTATATCAGCGCCATTTGTGGCGTAGTTCAGAATGAGTTGAACTTACATTGAAGCAGCCCCGCTGCCACCGGATCCTCCCCATCCCATAAGATCACACGATATAGGCGTCAGACTCATGCACAAGCCGAGCAAGGTCCTATGCCCGGCAGTAAGTATATCGTTGTTTCAACAATGAAGCACTTCTCTCACTCACAGCGGAGATGGATTTCCAAATGTATCTCGGAGGTGCCCTTTGACTCGATTTTGTGGGGTCAGATACAGCTTTGCGAACATCTCTGGTGACATATCGAATATTCCATTGGATGTGGAGCGAATGAGTTTCGGAGGTTGGGGCTCTAAGATGCTACCAATCTTGTCTCTGAAAGATTTGGTGTCGTGATCTTCGCTACCCATTATATTGAACCGAAGATATTTAACAGTACGGTGAAACTGCTTTGGTATTCGTTCTTATTCCTGACTCAAAAGGATTGTAAAGGAAGTGATAAGAAAAATGAAGTAGGGAGGAGGGTTGCATATGAGGTTTTGTATTCCTTAGTTTTAGAGGTACATCCTAATGATATAAACATTGAAATACTTCATCAATTAATTAAGCAGTGGCAATCATACTGTGTAAAGTAATCAGGTTTAAAGAAGCTGGCGAGATAGCAGCGTGATTCTGATATTTGGCATGGGTAAATACTCGGACTAATCAGGCTTGCATGTCGTAAATGCAAGTGTGAATGCATGACACGGCACAGTGAGGGAAGTTTCTATATTTATCACCATATCCATTCCTGGGGACTACGTTTGGACTATGAAACAGGATGGTATTCATGGGAAAGGTCAACATTAACGGTAGAGGTGGGATACCAGGTTTGAAACCCGGCAGTATTCTATGTTAGATGGGAGTAAGGACATTTAAAGCTATTTTACTATTTGAATTTCTCCGTAGCGTCCGCGTAGAGTCCGAAAAGAAGTCACGACGTTATGATTATTGACCTCAAGGGCATTTTTTCTTTGTGAGTTTGAATTACCAGCGATAAGGCTCATAGATAACTCTCAGATATATTATTGGTGTTACATATTCAGCTTCATCCACGTCAAAAGCGAGAGCAGTGTAGAACAGCCCAGCAATAAAAGCAGATAGAAGTTATCACCCCCTGTTGCCGCTCCAACCGTGCATGCGAGATAGTATAGGATAACGGAACCTGGAATTGAAGTGCTTTCTATTGGAAAATTATCGAAGTACCGGCGACGAGGATGGCTGCGTAGACTATTCAGTGATATCTACTCCGGGTGGCTTACTAGACCCGGCAAGGTCCGGGGTTTGACTAGAGGTACCAGGGTTGGGGAATGGTAGATCTTGATTATTCAGCAGCATCCAGGGGGGGGATTTGCGAGATTTATCTGCTCGCAATTCCTTGTCGCCATATCCAACCCTCCGGCTTTCCCACCATCGGCAGAGTCGGCAGATTGTCGTAGGGTCGCGTCATTACTCTACCACTTTCTGCCCTCGGGCGACAACAGTGCAGCTACATTGGCTTTACACCGTATACTTGGAAAGGGATCAACATGACACGTCCATCATATCTCATTTTCTATAAAGCCAACGCTGAATTCCCGCCATACAGTTCCACATTAATCACATAGTAACATAGTTATCTAAGACTACCAACAGTCGCCTTATACTTTCTCTACCTGACATTCAGTTTCAATTCTAAATTAGCAATACCCATCATGCCTGTCTCCAGAGAAGAGGCCATCAAGCTGTACGGCTGGCAGGCTTTGCCGGTCGAACCTAAGCTCAAGAAATGGCTCGGCGACAAGAAATTCGTAAAGGAGCCAGTTCCTCAGCTGTGCGCCGACGTGACTCTCCCAGATACCCCAGTCGTCAAGGCCTGCCTCGAATACGCACAAGCAGAGCTTCCACCGCATACATTCAATCACAGCATGCGAGTCTTTTACTATGGTATACTCCCCCAGTCTCTCTTATAGACCCTATCGTTGACAATGAAGAAGGCATGGCCATGCGTACGCAGCAATTCCCAGAGTGGGAATTTACCGCTGAGACTTGGCTCCTGACCTGCTTGTTCCATGATATTGGAACTGTGGATAAACACACTCACGGCACCCTCCTCTCCTTCGAATTCTTCGGCGGTTATCTCGCGCTCGACGTAATCCAAAGGAACAGCGGACCAGTTGAGCAAGCGGAGAGTGTAGCCGAAGCCATTATCAGACATCAAGATAGTGCAGAGGTAGGAACCATCACCACCATTGGATTACTCATCCAGATTGCCACACAGTTCGGTAAGTAATAACATTTATAAATACCTCCAACAAATTTTACACTTTAAGCTAACGCTATAGAAGACAATATGGGTTTTCGATCAGAGCTCATTCACCCAGGGACAATCGAGGATGTAACAATGGCCTATCCTCGTCGTAATTGGTCCTCTTGCTTCTCCGCTAAGATTAGAGAGGAGAATGCAGTGAAAGAGTGGGCACACAGTACTGCATTAGGCTTCGATGAGTTCCCAGACTCTGTGAAGAATAACAAGCTCATGGAGCCATATGATACAAAGTTTTGATCTGTACTGAGTTGGTGTATTGTAAAAGTTAAAAATTGATTGATTTGCTTTCGAGAGTAATGTAACGACCTCCTCTGCTCGAAGAGCTTGTTACATTTCCATCATGTGACCTAGACCAAACAAGGGGTGATACAAACTAAACGTTATACAGACTTGAGCTAGAGAGGTTTCGTAAGGGGGTATAAAGAGATATCATATCTTAAGTTTCGTCTCTTAACGTATACTACAAGCGAATAAGACACTACCTAACTCTTATTACCGACACGTTTTGGCCTTGTAGTAACCCTACTGCAAGAAGTTGCAGGGACCTACTGCAAGCGCGAAATATTGATTTCCGGCCTACTATTTTATAGTAGGTCGTAACTCCGGCCCCTGACCTCCTCCGAAGGTACTTTATAGACGAAAGTTATAGCGAAATGACCTACGGAGGTAACCATCTAATCTGATTTCGATTATCCCCTTTCATTCTAAAGGTATAAGGTCATCAAGTTAGAGAATCAAAATCTAAAGATCTTAGGTTTTCCTATCCTCGCTTATAATACTCAGGCCTTCTAGACTATACCTAGAAATAAGGTCTTATTCTTATATACCTTATATTAACGTTAGAATCTCTTATAGCTAATCTTACTTTGAGAGGAAGATCATAGTATTTCTCTAATAGATAAAGATTTATATAGATAAGAGAAGTCTTAATTTTAATATTTTTAAGCCTAATATTATTATCTTCTAGTTATAATATAACTAAGATTTTTTCTTATATAAAATATATTTATATATTCTTTAATATAAAAACCTAATTATAATATAATTAAATTTTAAAGTTAACTTAAGATTATCTTATATAAACTTAATTTTCTTTTAATTTATTTAATTATAATAAAAATTATATAATTTTAAAAAATCTAAATACTTTTAATAAATTATTATAATAAAGATTATAGCCTTAACCCTTTTTTATATAATTTATTTATTTATCTCTAAGTTAAAATTATATTTACTAATATAATATTATAATTATCTTTAAATTTAATAATATAAATTTTATTATTTATTATAATATTTAATTTAACTTTTTATTATAATTATAAGATAAAGCTTAGTTTTATATTATATAAAAAGATTAATTCTTCTAAAGCTATCTACTTTAGGGTTAAGGTTAAGGCCTAACCCTAATATTATTATCCTTTATTTACTAGGTAAATGAGTTTTTTTCGTATATAAAAAACGTTTATGCTTTTCTTAGCATGAAAACTTAGTTACTAGGTAAATGAGTTCTAGGGTTAACTTAGAGTTACCTTATATAAACTTAACTCTACTCTAATTTACTTAATTATAATAGTAAACTAATCAGGGAATCAAGCTTTACTTATTCTTTAACTTTAAGAGCATTTAGTTTACTTGAATATAGACTTTTAAATCTTGATCTGCTTAGGTAATAGCTATTATTATATGATTATATTAGGTATACTTTCATGATACTTATCTAAGCATCACTAGACCCTAATTAAACTTCGATAGTAAATCTAATAATATATCTAGGAATTCCTAGGCTCGTATGATTATATGATAGTCTAATTACTACTAGATAGGTCTTTCCTATAGCCTAAGATCTAGGTAGTAAATAGATTCTAATATTACTAATGCTTTAGGTTAGGGTTAAGGGTTTAAATTATTCTACTTAATATAGCTAGAACTATTATATACTTGACTAGTCAGATAATAGTATAGAGGGGCTAAAGAGTCTATAAAGATATAGGCAATAATATAAAGGATACCGCGTAGTAATTCAGGAAGAAAGGAGATGATGAATTTTCTATATAGCGAAACAAAGATAAATACAAAGGGGTCAGCTGACCTGCGCGCACATGATAACGACTATAAGAGTAGTAGTGCTATCAGCTCTACTATATTCCTCCTTACCCTAACTGCAGTCGCCCTTGACTGCTAACTATATACCTGAAAAAAAATTTGTTTACTATAAATACAGGCCTCTATCTAGAGGCTCACTCGTCCTCCTCTGCTTCTGCAAAGGACTCCCACGGAACCTCCAACTCCTTAATATCCTCCTGCATCTCTAGTATATCATTACTATATTTATCCTATAGGTAAAAATAAGACTTTTCACTAAAGGCTTAGCGCTCTGCGTTCTCTATAGCTATAAAGGCACGCAAGAACTATCAGACTACGTTCTGCCTAAAGTCTTAGATAAATATATCTCAGGCTATAATATCACTACCTAGCATGATATCTCTATCCGCTAAAACTCTAGGAGCGTCCTATCGCTATCTATAAACTTATACGTCAGCGAGATCACCTAGCCTTATCAAGGGGGTACTAGCGAGGAATAGGAAGGGAATCGCCCTATAATAGTTCGCAAGCCCTGATAGTATAGCTTTTAAGGTAGTCATATCTTAGTGCGACTCTAATAGTTCTAACTATATGCCTACCTCGATAACTTCCAAGGCTTCTAGGTCCTCCTAGACGCCTATAAACCAAGGGAGAAACGTGCAGCGAATACTAGTCGAAGGCCTATCTGTACTATATAGAATATAAGGTAAGGTGACTCTAACCTCCCCTCTTTAGCATAGGACTTACTTTCATATAACATCTAGAGCCTTCTCATCCCTTTTCGTCTAGATAGGTTCTCTAATCTAATATATAAACCTATCTATCTCATCCCCCTGAGCGATGACATAGTCCTACTAAAGCTTTAATTTATATTACATGCCTAGAAGTATAACTATATAATTTTTCTTAGTCTTATCATCTAGAGACAAAGACCTTTGAATCATATTATTACTATAGTTAGACTTGATAAATTCAAGAATATTAATATCAATATGCTAGAAGTAAGTCAAGTCCCTTTCATATACGAATTTAGTATAGTATAAGTACGAAACTAAGCGTTAGCAATGATCTAGCTAAAGGGCAATATATAGTATATAATAAACTAGGTCCTAGCGTATTAACTATTATCCTAATAAGAAGAATATATTCTAATACTAACTAAAGTTTAGTTTGCTATTAATCTTTCATAAGTAGTAGTGATATATATCAAACTCTTTTAAGACCTTCTCCCTAATAGGTATATCAAACTACTAAGAGAATATATTAACGTTAACTAAGCCTTCTTCCTTTTATATATCTTAAATATCAACACTAAGCTATTCTAGTAGCTCGCTAGCTCGTATATCAGGATCCTCAGCCTGCGATCCTCTAGAAAACTTATATAGTCTAAGGCAATCAGATATCCTAGCAAGGCGATTACTTATATGAAACTAATAAAATATCTCTTTATCTATCTTCAAAAGACTAATCTTCTAGCGATTCTCGTAAATATGCTAAAGCCTCAAAACTAGCGTATCTCGCTTCAATTCTTATAATATTAGACTAAGTTATCCCCCTAGCACCTTGCAATATAGATAGCAAATATAACTATACCTAATCATCTTGCTAAGTAGTTATATCTAGATCCTAAGTAGATGCTATCTTTTCTTGAAGACTATAGCCTTCTAACTCTCTAAGACATCTAAAGAATAGTTGCAACCTCGCTTTTCTAGTCTGATCCTCTTCCGAGAGCTTTCTGCCTCCTCCTCTCAATCCTTATCATCTCCTTCTAACAGCTATTCCTCTATCTCTTTTAAATCATCCTCTACCTCCTATATAGCCTTAAGGTCTGCTCTACTATCTTCCTCGAACTGCTCAACTAACGCCTCTAATGCATCCTATATCTGACTTAGGCTCCTCTCTCAGATTAGTTATAAAGGTATATCCTAGTGATAGCCTTCCTCCTATTCCGCAGGCAAGCTTCTTTCCCTCGCTAAGCGAAGGAAAGGTTCACGAGCGCTTGATGCTTCTCTAGACGACCCTCGTCCTTGACCCCTTCCTACCTTGACTATAGGACTTAGCTCAACTAATAGGAATACGATTCCCTCCTCTAAAACGCTATACTAACTAAAACGCATACCCGCAACTCAGAGGACTACTAATAATAGCTTAATAGCCTTCTCCTCCTAGCCTGCAACTTAGATATCTATCATCGTAATCTTCTTAGCAGACAATACGCCTTGCGCGGGATTTAAAAGCCTGAATAGTACTACCTTATTGATTCTTCGCGTAGCATCAAGGAAGGAGAGCTCCTTGCTTAGCCTCTAGATAGCTGCAAGCGTAATACTACTCTAGTCCTTAGAAACAACCTAGTCTCTCGCTATCTCATCCTCCTAAATACCCTTGATAGCTCTTATAGCCTCTTAAACCTGATCTTGCTATTTTTGATTTGCCTCAATTATATGCGTAGCTTTATCTTATATTTCTCTAAAAGCCTTCTTATCTATAATTGTTTTATAAGCCCTATTAGTCATTATATAGTTAAAGACTTATTTAACCTAATTACTAGTTTGATAGTGAACATTTAAGACCTTAGGGTTAGGGTTAGGGTTAGGGTTAGGGTTAGGGTTAGGGTTAGGGTTAGGGTTAGGGTTAGGGTTAGGGTTAGGGTTAGGGTTAGGGTTAGG